>CM072814.1:63466812-63791198 GCA_036937905.1 Salvia rosmarinus
ATTACCCCGATTTGAATACTTGATTGCATATTCTGTCCCATCTATATATAATTAGATCATACGGTGTGAAGATCACGGAATCGTATGATTGGTCGAAAAATGAGATATAAAAAGTTTCCGGTGAGGCGACTTAAGGGCGAGTTGTCGGTTTAGGTGGGATAGATAAGGTGACTTGACTTGTTGCTTGTCTATCTTTGTGCGTCTCCGGGTATTGAAGGATCCGATGAGATAAGTTCTTCTTTCGACCGTCGTGAAGAACCAGATCTCGGTGACCGATGATCTAAACCTCGATAAGGTATTAGGTGAGTATGAGTTTTGAATCACTTTGACTTGTTATGAGTGGGGTTATATGTTCTAAAGATTCTCCATCTTGGGTGGTGGCGATCTTATGTCCGTAGTTATTGTCAGTCCCGTATCCGTTTGGATGATGGCGTCCCGGAGCTCAAAGGTTTATTGTACTAAACCCGGTTGAGTTAGCTCAAGTACAATAATAAGGTTGAGTGGTACTTTAAGGAAATAAGGATATTAATCGTTTAAGCGGTCACTAGAAATGATTAATGGACGTTCGATATCTTTCTGGGGATTTAATGTTAATGCAAGCGACCAACTTTAATAAAGGGTAAGTCACATTCTTTCTCTGTGGCATGATCGAATGTTTATAAATTAATTTATGTTAAATTGAACATAAGATAATTAATTTATTTGAGGCCCATCTTTATTCCGCATTTGATCCTTTTGGCCCGTCGGGTAACCTTTAAATCGGCCCCCTTGCTCTCGGGAAGATTTTATTCTCTTTATCCCAAGGATATAATTATATTTATGGAATATGCATAGATCCTTTCCATATAAGATTATGGTAATAATCTTGGAGTATAAATAATCTAAGATGGAAATAATCTAGTATGGAAATAATCCTAAGTGTTGGTAATATTCCAATAGGATTATGGTAATATTCCAATAGGATTATGGTAACATTCCATATAGGATTAAGGTAGTGCATTATAAATATAAGGTATGAGATAATTAAGAACAACAAAATTAAAAAATTTTATTAGGCTTGAGAGGTTTTTTTGGAGCTCTGATTTTCGGTGTATTCTCCATGCTCGTCCTCACTCGGCGTTGGAGTTTGGGTTCGGGATGATCCGGAAGGTCAAAGCCGGTCGACCGTTATCGTTCTCCGTTGTTCCAACCCGGCGGATCAAAGGTAAACCGTGTAACCCCAGCGTGTTGCGATTTAATTATATAGGCCTCTGGGTTTATAATCAATGTATGGTGAATTCACCCAAGATGGATCCTCGGGGAGGGTTAACTCGTTTTCCCTTTGGTTGAGCACGGATGAATCTTGGCTCTTTGGATTAATTCCGTTTGATTTCGTGCGTTATTATAATTATGGTTTTGTTCTTGGCTCGTTTGTTTTGTTGGTTTTGTTTTACACCGGAAAATGGGTTTAGATTAGATTTTTTTGTAAATCTTATCGTAAAAAGGCGGCGACAGCGAAGAACAACGCGGAAAACGGGTTCCTTTCAGGTGGTTTCCGGGCGGTCTGATCGCTAAAGGCGTCGGAGGGCTGCGGCGCGGCCGGTTTCGCGGGATCCCGGGCGGCGGTTCGATCGCGGATTACCGAGGCTGGCGGCCGTGGGCTACGGGCGGAGGCCGGCGTTCGCCCGGCAGCGCCGGCGTCGCGGTATGGCGGGCGGCGATGTCTCGGGACGTTGGCGCGGGCGTGGCGAGCGTCCGGCGGGTCCGTCGCGTTAGCGACAGAGCAGCCGGAGGCGGGCGGCCGGCGGTAGGCCCAGGGGGCCCCAGCCGGACCCCTTTGGGCCGACCCGGGACCGTTTTGAAATTCCGGGTGCCCTTGGGAGGCCCAATTGTTGAATCCGTCGTGCCGTGCCGAGCCCGTTGATTTAAATCTGCTTTGTAAATTATTAATAGATTAGATTTAATTTGGGGTTTCACGTTGGGGCGATGAGCGTTTTTTTATTTTTATCGTTCATATGCATGTGGTGGATGTTTAAATTATGCGTAGCATGCTATGTATGTTTAAATTACGTTGACAAACCTTTAAGTGTTTCGTTTGGATGGCATAGTAAGCATGCTAGGTTTATCCGTTTATCAAGCATATTTTAGAATTAAGCATGTTTTATGTTGAGTTCTATAAAAAGCATCTGGATTACGTGATGCATGGACAAACCTTTTGAATAAAAATACAAACAACCCGACAAATTAATTTTCAAATTAAAATGTCAACCTCCACTTTTGATCTCTAAACAAAGTGAGGCCTTGGTTAGGGTCAACTTTGATTTTATCATAAGTTTGTTAGATGAGATTTCTAAATAAAACTTTTAAATCTATTGAGAAGTGGGAGTTTCATGTTCGTCCACGCTGGCTTCGTGTGCGATTTTCATAAGTTCTCTAGTGATAGATATAAAATGAATTTTGAATTGGGCGGTATGGTCGGTGAGTATACCAATTCTAAATTCATCTTCTTTTATTAAAATTGTGGTGATGCTTAACATCACCTCATACAACTTCAAGTCCCTTGATAGTGATGTGGTGTAAGGTCATCATTAATTTCATTTTCGAAGGATAAGTTGACATGGATTGAAATTAAGCGACTAAAGGTATATTTTAGTGCAGTGGGGGTTCGTGTTAGCGTCCACGCGTGGCTTGCATGTGGGATTCCTTGGGCGATTGGAGGTTTAATTAATATTGTTTTATCAAAGGTTACAATATTATTTAATTAGATCGTATGTTATGTGTTTTAATTATCGTTTGGATATGTCTCTTAGGATTATAATATGCTCCCAAAAATCCGTTATCGGTCAAATTTTATCAGTGGAAGCGAAACATGGAATATGTTCTTTATTTGAAGAAACATGTTTGTTCTCCCTCAACATGCCCTTCTTTGGTTTGACTAAGGCGGTCGGGGGACTTTGGAATAAGTCAAACAATATGGCTAAATCTTTATGATGTCAAAAGGCTTGCATTTACATCGATGGTGACGATATTTGGTAGTCTGGTAAGTTTGGCGTCGGATCGGACGATCGCTTACAAAGAGAGATCTTGGCGTGTAAGATGGAAGAAGGAAGTTGGTCCATGAACATGTCTCCCTGACTCTCTCATGGATAGTCTTGATGGTTGGGAGGAGGGATTTGGCGGGTGATATCATCCCAAACCTTAAACTTTTGGAACTTTCGGCGTGAATCGATCATGAGCAAACCGAGTTTACATAGTCGGTTGTTAAGATCGTTCTTTGGGAAGGAGTTATGGGAAAGACATGCTCTTGCTAACATCTAAGGGCCCAAAATTTCCGTTGCAAAATGGAAATAGAAAAAGGGTGCAAAGGTGGTAAAGCGGGGAAATAGTGGGAGTAATGGGACAAAACATGGTTGCCCAAAAAGCCAAAGGAGAACAAGTGCTTCAAGTCGGAGGCGGGCATTGGAGGCGTGCCCTATGCTCAAGGCTCAGTCGGTTTGCTTTAATGGGAAACATGTTTAGCACTTGTTCCTTCTTGGGTAGTAGATCTGGATAGGTCAATTTTTCATTGCGAGGTTCCTGCGGACAAGGGGGTTTGATGGCGAGATAACGATCTCCATGGGCAGAAATTGTTGCGATTGGAGATGTTCTTTATGTTTGGGACAACGGTTTTAGTTTTGAAAGGCGTTTTATATGGGGATTTTCGGAACCTTGTTCTTTTAAATTATTTACTCATGGATATTACATTATTTTGAATGGTGTTTCTATCATAAGAAATGCGAAGTTATCGTTGGCACCTTATATAATTAACTTTATACTATTTACGCAAAACATAATACCTATTTTTCATCTTCATCAAACCTAAAAGAAAGTTTTCTTAAATGACTCTACTTTTCTGGCATCTTAGATTAGGTCACATCAATCTAAATAGGATCAAGGCGGGAAAATGGGCGTTGGGTAATCTCACATTCTGGTTCGATGCGAATCTTATAGAAGAAGAAATTGGCGGACCCCAAAGGAAGGTTATAGAGCCCGAAAATGTTGGAGTTAGTCCATTCGGACTTGTGGACCAATGTCCCCAAGCTCGTGGAGTGCGTATTTTGTCCTTTTTGCGATTACTCAAGGTCGGATACGTATACAACTTGGCGTCAATGCTTTGAAATTCAAAGGTTTAAGGCGGATGGGCGAAGCGGTAAAAATAAATCACTTGATCGATCGCGGTGGCGAATACCTCACAACAGTTTATGGACTATCTAGTGAGTGTGGGATTACTCGGTACTTCAGGCATGACAAAATGGTGTGTCGGGCGAAGAAATAGGACTCTTTGAAATGGTTAGATCTATGATGAGTTATGCTACATTGCCTATTTAGTTACGGGGTATGCCTTGGGCGGGCTATAAATCTAATCGTCAAGTCGATCGAAAAGACCCTTTCGAGTTGTGGTTTGGGGGAAGCCATTTTAAGCCACATAAGGATTGGGCTGGGCCCGAAAGACGACAAGTTGGAGGCTAGATCCGACCAAGGGCTGTTTATTGGCTATCCTAGAGGAGCGAAGGTGGTTTATTCTATATCTAAGGATCGGTCATTTGCTTTTGCCGATTAAAGAGGACTACATGAAAATCATAAGTCAAAGTTGAAATCATTCTTCAAGAATTAGAAGATGATCGTATTCCAAGGATTGGCGAAAGTGCGAGATGTGGTGTTGTGGGGGATCGACACAGATACTTGAAAGGTGGTTTTGGGGAGTCCCCGTCAAGTGGTACCTACAGGATTGTGGAGTTAGAGAACCACAAGTATCTGCTTCCGTTGCCTTTGCCTGAGAACCCAGTGGGAGGGTTGTTCGTACCCGGGCGATTTATTTTGGGTGAATCTTGGTTTAGTCGGGACGAACATGCATAATCGACCCATGGACATACAAGGAATCTGAATATTGATGCAAGATCATGGCCCGTATGGACTTAGAAATGAGTCCATGGCTTGGATGTATATGAAAAACCTCACCGGATGGAGGAAGCCGTAGGTAGTAAGTGGATATCTGAGAGGAAGAGATTCCGATGGAAGGTTTGACTTTTAAAGCCGGGCTTGTGGCGGGTCACTTTCATTGAGGGCATCGATTTCGAAACCCTGTGCAATCTTCAGTCCATCAAATTTTCAGCCATGCACCCCGAACGAGGTTTGGCAAATGGATGTTAAAACCGCTTTTCTAAGGGTTATTGAGGGGTAGAGACATCTATTCGACCCGAAGGTTATGTGGTAAAGGGTGAAGAGCATCTAGTATGGAAGCTTAAGAGTCCATTTATGGACAAGCGAACCTCGATCATGGAACTTACGCTTTGGCGGGTGGTAAAGTCCTATGGATTTACCCGGTTGCCTAGCGAGGTTGTGTGTATCGGTTAGATTCCGGTGATGTGGTATTTCTTGCACTTTATGGATGACATCCTTCTGTTGGCCCGTGGGCTTTACGGGAAAAAGTTGGCTATCCGATCGGTTTAAATGAAAGACTTAGGAGATCGGTACATTCTTGGGATCAAGGTTTGAGATCGCCGAAAAATTTGACTTATCTGGGCGCTTACATTGATCTTGTGATTACTGTTTAGTATGGAACCGCAAAAGGATTGCTTTGGTTTTTATCTAAAAACGCACCTATATTTGAAAGGAGATAGAGGAAAGAACAAGTTCCTTCGCGTGGAAGTCTCATGCGCAATCTATGCGGGCCGATATCGCTGTCACGGTGAGCATAGTAGCTGATATCGATCTAACCGGACAAGCCATTGAATCGGTAAAGCATATACTCAAGTACAAAGGACTCGAGATTATAGGCTGGTTAATGCGATAGTCTAATGCCTTTGGGTTATCGACTCGGTTCCAAGTGACCGTGATGAAAAAATCGACCTCGGGCTATGTGTTTCCGGGAGGTGGAGTATCGGCGGATGGCGGATGCGTGCGGACTCAATGGGCCGTTGTAGCCGCGGAGGCCTGGAGGCTGTATGGTTGAACTATTGGATCTAGATGTGGTACTGGTTTGCCCAAAGAGTATCATAGTTTCTTGTGATAACTTTCGGGTGCGATGTAAACTCGAAGAACCCGGACCCGCGACCAAACACATAAGAGAAAGTACCATTCATGGAAATCGTTAGGCGAGGTGCGTGCTGATTGAAAAGATTGATCTGACGGAAAATCTAGCGGATCCATTACGAAGAGCTGCCAAAAGTCTGATGGTCACAGAGGACTTGGATTGCGCTTGATGGCACCCAAGAAAACTTTTGTATAAGTGGGAGAAGCAAAGTGATGGTTGTTTGTAATAGCTAGTGAAAGACACATTGTATAAAAGTTTGCTTTAGTATAAGTGGGAGATTGTTGGTTGTATCTTGGCTTTGGTTGAGCTTGTATACAATGTTTCTTTACCACTATTACAATCTCTATCGTTTGAATACTTGATTGCATATATCATGTCCCTTATCTCATATAAGTTAGATCATCGATTGTGAAGATCACGTCATGATTGGTGGCTTAATGAGAATAAAAGTTTCCGGTGGGCGACTTAGGGGAGTTGTGGTTTAGGGCGGTATAGATAAGTGACTTGACTTGGGCTTGCATTGGCGTCTGCGTATTGAAGGATCCGATGAGATAAGTTCTTCTCGAGTCGTGAAGAAAAGATCTCGGTGACTTTACGATGATCTAAACCCGATAAGGTATTAGGTGAGTATGAGTTGCGACCATCACTTTGACTTGTTATGGTGAGGGTTATATGTTCTAACCCAAATTCTCCATCTTGGGTGGTGGGATCTTGTATGTCCGTAGTTATCTGTCAGTCAAGTATCCGTTTAGGATGATGGCGTCCTTAAGGGCTCAAGGTTTATTGTACTAAACCCGCGTTGAGTTAGCTCAAGTACAATAATAAGGTTGAGTGGTTACTTAAGGAAATAAGGATATTTCGTTTAGCGTTATTGCTAGAAAGATTAATGGCGTTCGATATTTAAATGGGATTTAATGTCTAAGTGCAAGGGCTCAACCGGTAATAAAGCTGCATTTTACGTTTTGTTAAATGCATGAACATGCTTTGTTAAATGCATGAACATGTTTTGATCAATGCATGAGCGTGCTAAGTTAAATGCATATTTACATTTTGTGAGAACATGCGTTTTTATGTTTTGTTCAATGCGGTTTCATGTTTTGTTCAATGCATTTTATGGTTTCGACACCAAATCTATCATCCATCATTCTATAACAATTTAAATGCGTCTCTTTCACAGATTATCGCGAATTCACCGTGAACCACCGTCATAACCACCATATTTCTCGATTCTTGATCATCTATCAAATTAAATCTTATATTTTTTCTCAAAATCCATCAATTTTGTTCCTCAATTTTTTTCTTCTTTTATTTCTTTCAAAATCTGTTATTTATAGTTGTTTGTGTATCTTGTTCTTTGTTCACGGAGTTGCCGCCGTCACCGCCGGTGCCGTCATCTCCGTGCCGCCGTCGTCTCCGTCGTCTCTGCTGCCGTCGAGGAGGAGAAGAAGGCTGATTTGTTTTCCCATTTTGCCCTTGCGAAAATTAAAAGAAAAAAGAAATGAAAAGAGCTACCGCGTGTGAAACGTGGTGTGCCACGTGTTCAAAATGTGTGGTCTAGATTGAGTACTACATCTATCACGGGGATAAGAGTTCTCGGGAACTCAACCCTATATATATATATATATATATAGAGTGAGGTTCAATAAGAACCAATTTTAACGTGAGAACTAAGAACTATGAAAATTCTTCTGAACAAAATGAATATGCTATGAAAGTTAATGAATACGTTATAAAGTTAATGAATCCAAAATTCTGAATTTTCACCGTGGTTCGAATCCCATGAGAGGCGAAAATTCTATTTTTAGTCATTAACTTGCAACAGTATCATTAACTTTCATAACATATTCATTTTCATGTTCTCACAATAAAAATGGTTCTCACGTTAACTCTCCCATATATATATATATATATATATATATATATATATAAAGAAAATATATAACAATAGATTGCAACTCAAACATTAAATTAAAAGGTTTTAAGTCTTAAAACATCAAAATAAGTCTTAAAAGGCATAGAGAATCTATTCTTGTTTACATCCCTCATCTCACTCACTATCTCATCATCTCACATTACATTTATCCATTTTTTATTTAATGAATTAAGCAAAATGAATGAGAACAAGAAGAAAAAGAAAAGAAAAGAAAAAAAAACTGATTTGGTGGTTGTCGTCGTGAATCGGAGGAGGCGCGGCAAGGAGGTGGAGGTGGCGGTGGCCGTGGTGGAGGAGTGAGTTGGAGAGATATGGCGAGAGAGAAGAGTGTTGCGTAGCTGCGTTCTTGTTCTTTTTTTTTTTTTTTAATTTTAATGTTTAGAATTCAAATTTAGGGTTTTAATTTATTGGATTTAGTTTGGGCCCTAAAGATTAGGCCCAAAACACAAGTGAACCCTAATTTGCATCAAAACTTAAATTGAACTTACCGCCTCTTCAACTCCTCCAGACAGCCTCTGCTTGAGCACGCCTCCAAAGCGGCCCGAGGCGGACGACAAGCCTACGCCTGAACTTGCGAGAGAGGCGGTCGCCAGGGGCGTTTTCCGCCGCCTCGCGCTTGAGGCGAGCCTCGGCGACCGCCTCTGGCGATTTTCACAATATTGTACATGAGTTACATAGTTATATTTATATCTCTATAATTATAATTCTAAAAAATAAATTAAAAATAACTTACATAACTAATTAACTATGAGATAAATATAATAATAATTCATAATTCTAATATAAGGTTCATCTACCTTATATAACTAAGTAACTAAGATATAAAACAATTACAATTTATAACTCATAAGTAGATTTTGAAAAGTAAAAGTAATAGAATGATATTGAATAGTATATTCAATATATATATTATATGGTCTATATTATTAGTTCATAATACCAAATACTTATGTTTCACATATACTTTAAACTTTTGACAACTATATTTGTGTGTTTTTAATCATATCTTAATAAATATATTTTCATGTGTATTATAAAATAAAATCATTAAATTAACAATTAATTAATCAAATGAAAAATTGAATTGGAAAACTAAAAAATAACACGATCTACTAAGTTATCTTATGAAAAAATATCAATAAGATCATTATAATTTATAAATATACAAGTATGTGTTACATAGTTATATTTATATCTCTATAATTATAATTATAAAATAAATAACATCTAACTTACATAATTAATATACTATCGAGACAAATATAATAATAATCCGTAAGTAGATGAATAGAGTAGATGTATTCGAATGATATTAAATAGTATACTAATTTTATATATTGTATAATCTATATACAAAACTAGTCTATAAAATAAGATCATTAAATTAATAATTAATTAATCAAATGAAATATTGACTTGAAAAACTAAAAAATAGCACGACCTACTAAGTTATCTTATTAAAAAATATCAATATAGATCATTATAATGTATAAATATATAAGTATGAGTTACATAGTTATATTTATATCTCTATAATTATAATTCTAAAATAAATAACATATAACTAACATAATTAATTTACTATCGAGATAAATATAATAATAATAGTAATTCGTAAGTAGATGAATAGAGTAGATGCATTCGAATGATATTAAATAGTATATTAATTTTATATATTGTATAGTCTATATAGAAAACTAGTTAGAATCAGACATCTTTTTTCTGATATGAATTTTATCCAAAACTAGCTAGAATCATACATCTTTTTCTTGTGCTAGTTGTGAAAATTTCATTTGGTGATGGATCTTGTTAAACTTCTTATTGTAATTGTTGTTTGATTGTGATTGATTAATAGACTATGCATCCTTTAATGGAATCATGGAGTGAATTATGCTAAAATAGTATTTTAAGTAGACTCGAGCTCGAGCTTGAATTTGAGTTCGATCTCGAGCTCGAATTTGAGCTCGAATAACACATTATCAAACCGATTGAGCTCGAAACGCAGTAAAGTCGAACACAACCGAGTTCGAGCTCGAGTTGAATATCTCTTAAAGATTAGTTATCGAACCGACCGAGCTTCATGAGCTCAAAATTTTATAACGAACCGAACTCGAGCTCAATTTAAAGCTCGAATTCGAACTCGAGCCGAACTCGAGTCAAATAAAATTTAAGCAGTCGAGCTCGAGCTTGGTAGTGTTCGCTCGGTTGGATCAAATATCTGGTGATAAGCGCGCATTTACACGTTTATTGTTGATATTTAAACATGAGTTTAGGTCATTTAATGTGCGTTTACGTGTCGATTCTTAATGTTTTATCTATTTCTAGAAGATCTTGCTCTTGGGTGTTCTTTTGGTGTTGTGTAGGTTCATATGTTGAAAATCGAAGCAAGGGCGAGACACGAGCAAAATACACAAGCTGCGCTTGTTCTAGCGACCACCTGGCGGTCGCTCGGCTGGCCGCTAAGCAACCAGCGAGAACTAAGCGAGGTCGCGACCGCGACCTCGCACGTGAGCGAGACCCAGCGCCGAGAAAGTTCTTGTCGATTTCGCGCCATGGCTAGCGACCGCTAGCGGACGCGAGGAAACCATCTTGGCGCAAGGAGGAGACCCGCGGCGAAGATTGCACGCGAGACATACTAGCGATCGACCTGGCGATCGTGAGGCGTGGTCGCGAGGCGGCGCGGCATAAGAGAAGTGGGGTTTCCACCCTTATCTATAAATAGAGCACACCCTCGCGCCTCCTCAGACCAGGCGCCCGAGAGCTTTTATTCGAGTTTTCCTCAGTTTTGCTTTTCTTTCACTTGGTTTAGTTCTAGATTTAATTCTTGCATTGTTCTAGTTTAGTTTATCGCTTTGCTATCGTTCGAACGTTTTATCCGATCGTTTTCCTTTGTTTTCCGTTTATCGCTTGGGATTGGATTCAAGACCAACAATTGTTCATCTATTATCAGGGTTTTATGCATTTGATTTCTATTTCTATGGTTAAATCGTATTTTATTCCGTTTATTATGTGCAGCTAGATTTCGTTCTAATCCTGGGTTTGCATGATCCGATCCTATATGTCGTGATTCTGTTATCTCTATTTACCTTCGAGGCATTGATTCATGATTCTTGGTGCTTATTTATATGTGTTAATTTCTGATCAATGTTGATGCATATCTAGTTGTCGGTTAATTACGAAGCTGTATTAATTGTCAACCGATCTTGAATGCATGATACGAATAAGCCTTCGAGTCGTAGCTGAGATAGGATATTCGTAGGAAGTATATTCTTTGTGATCCTTTTGGAGTTAATTGTTTTCACCTAGAATGGTAGGGAAAATTTGTAATCTACTACCGCAATTGTCGTAATTGAAGTTGTTGGTTATATATGTGATCTTCCATCTTGTGCGGATTAAAATTGGCTAATAGGAGCAGGATAAACATCGTTGTGGATGGGATTAATGCATCCTAGGGTTGAACTTCATATCTGTTTTACCATCCAGTGTTTATTGCTTTATTTTATTTTACGTTTGATTACATACGCTTTGGATTAAATTCAAGCCCTTAAACCTTTCACCCAATTTCGTGCTTGAATAATGATAAATTATCGTTGAGCTAGCTTCTATGTTTTCGTGATACAATCACAATGGATACGATACCGACTTACTTTCTATATACACCTTTACGTGTGAAAAGGGGCGATCAAATTTTGGCGCCGTTCTCGGGATTGTTAAGATTGCATTGGAATAATTTGACGATTTGGATTTATTAATTCAAGTTATATATTATATTATTTATTTATTGTTATCGAGCTAAATTCTCTTTTCTCGGGTAGTTTATCGTACAAGATCTCGGGGACCTTACGAAATATTACCGGATCCCGAGATCGAAAGCTCTCAAGGAGAAGAGGGCGAGAGAAGAGGCAGCCGCAATGGCGGCTAATCCACGTAATCGGGGCATTCCTCCCGAGCAAGCTGCACGCATGTTAGGCGATTTCACAGAGATCAACGCCAAATGGCGAATATGGGACTCCTTGTCCCTACCCCGGAGACGCACGACCGCTGAATTTTATGTACCGAGCCTCCCTCTTGAGCAGTTCGAGGAGGCGGATGGGGACCACTGCGTGGATGCAAACAATTTTGGTGGCCGCCCCGATCGGTATGGTCCGAGGAGAGCGGTTTGGGGAGAGTCGCGAAGACCGAATGCGCATCTCGAGACCTTTCTCGATATTTGTGACACCATCAAGCGAGAATGGGGTGCCACAAGACACGATCCGGATCGCGATGTTCGGTTTCTCACCGTGCGGCTAGGCGAAGGATTGGTTCAAGAGTTTGGACCGAACGGAATTGACACTTGGGAGAAATTTTATGAAGTTTCTCTCGAAATACTTTCCGCCAAAAAGCGAGAAGATCATCGCGAAATCTCCCATTTTGCCAAAACCACGACGAATCACTATTCGAGGCATGAGAGAGATTCAGAGGTCTATTGAGGCGATGTCCACAAGATAGATTCTCAAGGAGCAACAAATCACACAGTTCTATAGTGGTGACATTTCGAGACGAGGCATTGTGGATGCGTCGGCGGGGCCGTTTATTGAACCGACGAGTAGAGCGAGGCGAGCCGTATTTTAGAGAGATGGCTGCCAGCAGCTATCAATGGCCAGCGGAGAACGCCCGATGGTTAAAAGCAAAGAATCGAGACCGATTCGAGATCTGACGGTGATGAAGCAATTCACTCTGTTGAGCGCGGATTGAGACGGAGGACGACAATCTATAAATCAAAGGAACCGTCGGGGAGAATCCCGCATACACTCCAAACAATAGAAATCATCCGAACACATGGTATGCCAACCCGAATAATTTTAAGCAACCTCCAGTGAGGCTTCACGGCATGCAGAATGGTATGATCGAGAACAAGAAGAAGCCGAGTTTAGAAGACATGATCGTGATTGGTTGTAAGCAACCAACAATTGGCAACGAACGTAGTGCATTTATAAGTAGTACAGGGCGTAAAATAACTCATCAGGTCGATTGTGGCGACTATGGGGAAGCTGCGTAAAGATGTTGGAAAATCAGATTGGTCAAGTAACAAATGCAGTTGAATGCACTATAAAAGGCGGGCCAATTTCCGAGTGTCTGGAGGTGAACCCGAAAAATCAATGTTTCGCCATCCAGGACGAGGTGGACAAGCTTACCCGAGCCATACGGACAAGAAAGTGGCCCGGAGCGGCTTCGCGACCGAGCTCGCGACCATGAGGCCGATCGCGAGGTCGAGTTTTCCCCACGAGCTCATGACCGAGCACGCGCCATGAGCCCGACCCATGAGCCATCGATTGTCTTGGCGCCAGATTTGTTCATGGCGACCAGCGCCGCAAGCTCGACGCGAAGAAGGATTGCGCAGTGAGCGGGCGCCTCGCGACACGCCCGTGGGTCGCGAGGTCGACCCGCGAAACCTCGAGTCAATTTTCGCACGTACACTCCTCCGGTCCCATTTAAAAGTCGGCTAGTCAAGTCAAAATATGGCGAGGGTTTGCTCGCTTCGAAGGGATTTTCAAAAGTTGAGATCAATTTGCCTCTCTTTGAGCGCTGCGAAACATGCCGGATACATGAAATTTTTAAAGACGCTTGCAAGCAAGAAGAAATTAGGAAATTTGAAAAATTATCCTATCCAGGAATGCGGTGCCGACAGGAGGAAGCTCCTCGAAGCGAAGGATCCCGCGGTTTTACGTTAGAATGCGAGATCGCCGAGATACAATCCCGGACAGCACCTTCCGTCGATCCTACAAAGAACTCAAGCGTCTCTTTCCGGCAGCTTTCTTGACTTGCACAACAATGAAAGAAGAAAGGAAAAATAGAGATAGTAATTGACTCGGTCGGCTCCTCCTATGACGCACATACAATGGCTCCACCAAAGGGAGTGGCTATCTCGTCCGCTCGGCAATCGTAGCCCTCCTCATCACTGGACGTGCTCACATCGCTCACCTCTCTCTCTGACAAGAAGAAGCTGGACCAATGAATGCAACAAACAAGGCACAAATGGAGATGCTCCAGCAGTTAAGTCAGCAGGCTTAACGGACTCTCTTTGAGTCGCTATGGTTCTTGCTCTCTTGTTGCGTAAAGCGAGAGTGAAAGAAAAAATGAGGCGTATATCTTATTTAATTGCCAAGGTAGAGAGGATTAGCCTAGGTTTAAGTAAGGGATAGGCTAATAAATGGGTTGGGCTACAAATAGGGTCAACCATAATAACAATCTCCACCTTTGGCCCAACCGTGTTCTGTGTGCATCGGAGAACAAACCACACAATCATCATCGCCGAGTGTCCCCTGCAAAATCACCGAGCAGGAAGCAAGGAACAAGGCATATAGACACACGGTCCATACATGACCACAAAGATCAACCAATGGAATATTAGCGTGTTCATACCTACAAAAAGGCAGAAAATACCCACAAAGCACAAAGATATATAACACAGGGTTAGAAGCTCACAAAGCAATCACAAAGTATGAATGCAACTAATACACAATTAGAAGCTCACGAAGAAACATCACAAAACTAACTAACACAAATCTAGTTGACCACAAAGCAACCACAAAGATTCATCACAAAGATAACTAGCACAGAGCTACAGAAGATCGCAAAGATCATCACAACCATCACACAGACGGTATATCACAAATATTGCTATCACTAAGCTAGCATAGATCACACAGATCATAAAACACAAAGCATATCACAAAGTCACTAAGCCATCACGAGAGAGAAGTTAGCACAAAGCCACCAAACCACATAGAATGAACCACAAAGGTATGTTCACAAAAACAAGAAAAGCGAGCATAAAGCACGGAATGACTCCACCTCAAAGAGAGCAACAATAGAGACACACAGGAAGCAGACTCCTAGCGCATGCACCCTAAACTTAAAGCTCAACCACATACTTCACCTCAGAACAAATCACTCGTGGTTTTCTTCACTAGTAACCACATTAGCTTGATCAACATGTTGATTTTTCTTAGGACAATCCTTGATATAATGACTCGTTTCACCACAACCATAACACTTCCTAGGTTTAAATCTAAGTTTTGACTTCCCTTATCACGAAACACCTTTTTCACCCCTAGCATGCATGACTTTATCTAGTTCTTGTGCCTTGTTATCAAGTTTTAAATCTAATTCCTTATTTTTCAAAGCACTCACAACAACGATGTCAGCGTCACATTATCTCTACCATACTTAATAGCAGATTTAACATCCTTGTAAGAATCGTGAATAACATTTAAAAGCAAACAGACATAATCATCAATATGTTTATCGCCATTCAATTTATGTCTTCAACTAACTTAGTGAGCTCATCCACATTTTCATTAACACCTTTAGACAAGTCGAGTTTAAAGCGGAAGAATCTTTCAATCGAAATATTTTAGAAGGCAAAGGCGTTTCAATATACAACTTTTCAAGTTTTGACCATAAATCTTTAGCGTAAGTCATCATTCCTACTTTTCTAAGAACACAGAGATAAATTCGGGATAATAGCAGACAAAGCAAGGCGATTCATTTGAAATTTCTTTTCTCATCAACTTCATTATCATAAGAATCATCATGATCGATCCTCGTTGGTACGAAGGATCTATCGACACACAAACGAAAGATTTTGAGCGAAAACAATGGAAAATCCCAAAACCACCGAATCTAACCCGAAGTGATATAGGTCAAGATGTCGCCTATACCCCAACGTGGCGTTGGCGTAGCAACTCGGGGATGATGAATGACACGAGCAGTGATGGATGTGTGAGCAATTAAAATTGTTAGCAAATGAGATTGAGCCATGTGTAAATTACAAATTAAATAATTAATTATATTTCTATTTTATTAATGGAATTTATTCCAAAATAAATGGATATATGATTAATATTTAATTTTATCGGCAAATAAGAGAATAACATGTGGCAACGATACCTCGAAGACGAATAATCACTCAAATTGCGCCAAACATGCCATAAAAGGCCCATGAGCCCAAGCCCAAGCTCAAACTCATTGTTTGGTGGCCCATAAGCCCAAGCCCAAGCTCAAACTCATGGTTTGGTGGCCCATAAGCCCAAGCCCAAGCTTAAGCCCATGGTTTGGTGGCCCAAAGGCCCATAAGCCCATTAAGCCCACTAGCCTACATCTATAAATAGGAGTGTTGGGGCTTCATTAGAGGTGAAGTGAATAAATCGAAGATTTGAAGGCTCAAGACACTCGAAGAATCCTCTGCGAAGCATTCTCCGACATTCAAAGTCTTCTTCAAGCATTGATGGATTCTTCGTGCAAATCATCGCGTTCATCCTCCAAATCATTCCAAAGTTGAAGATCTTGGCGTTCTTAAAAATTTCAAATCAAATCCGACGTCCGATCGAAAACAAGATCAAGTCCTTCGATCAACATCGTCAGTTCAATCTTCAAGTTCAAAGGAGATCGAGGAACTACATCCCTCCAAACAACTTAAAGGAAATCGGAAGATCGTTCAAGAAATCAAATCGAAGAGAAGAATCAGAGGATAGATAGAGATCGAATCCACTCAAACATATCAAATTCAAATTCATATTGATTTTGTATATAATTTTGTATTTATAAAAATTTAATTACAAAAATTTGTGTTACAAATTTTGCATGCCGATGGGACTTCTACCTCTCATCTCTACTCTTCACCAAAATCTTGAGCGATATTTACCCAAAACATGCAACCAAGGTCACTTCAAAAGCTTCTTCGTAAAGCATTGGCATTATCACACTGAGCAAAGCCAAACAACTTCAAGAAGTTCAAGTTGCCCAGGAAGAAAGAGCAACACATCTCCACTGCGAATGAAGAAAGTGTTGGCTCGAAGGGAGCTTCACATCCCTATTGCGAGATCCATCACAGAGTTACCCGTTTGAGGTGCCTGTGATGATGACAAACACCTCCACCATGGAAGAACGACTTTCAAATCTTACAAAGCTGGTTGAATCTCTAAACAAACACATCCAAGAGCAAGATGCTCAGAGTTACAAAACTTAGAGGAAAAGGTGGAATCGAGCCGATCCATGGCGAGGAAAATGAACACAACGATGATGAAGAAGAAGACGACGAGCAAGAAACTCATGATGAGAGAAAATCGTTTGGAAAACACATTCAAATCTCTTCTGATGGTTTCATCAAAGCAGACCAGCTCAAGGAGTTCATTGAAATAACAATGAAGAACAGGTTTGATGGAAATTCTAAATCATCCTTGATTTACTCCAAGCCTTATACTCAAAGAATTGACAACTTGAGAATGCCACATGGTTATCAACCACCCAAATTCCAACAATTTGATGGTAAAGGTAATCCAAGATAACATGTAGCTCACTTTGTCGAAACATGCAACAATGTCGGAACATTTGGAGATCGTTTGGTCAAGCAGTTTGTTCGCTCGCACAAAGGAAATGTCTTCGATTGGTATACGGACTTGGAATCAAACTCACTTGACAGGTTGGGAACAGGTGGAGCATGAGTTCCTCAACCGCTTTCAAAGACCGTAAGAACAATGAACATGGTGGAACTCACGAGTTCTCGTCGGTTCAAGAAGAACCGATGATTGACTATATCAGCGGTGGAGAAACTTGTGTCTAAATTACAAGGATCTATTATGCGAATCATCCGCCATCGAGATGTGCATTCAAGGGAGGCATTGGGGCATAATATATCCTGCGAGGAATCCGACTAGAACGTTCGAAGAGTTGGCAACAAGATCTCATGATATGGAGCTAAGCATGGCGGCAAGTGGAATTGAGGGACCTCACATCGAGAACCTCGCAGATTCAAAGAGAAACAAGAATTGAGAAGGGAGACAAAACCATTTGAGAAAGCATCAAAGAAAGAATCGATGGCGGTAAAGGCAACATCGGTCAAGTTCATAAAGAAGGATCTTTGAGAAAGATAACAATCAAAATACATCTCGTGAAATGGGAAGGAGAGGTCGACCCTCAAAGAAATGCAACAAAAGCAATACCCTTTTCTCGATTACGATGTCTGCAGAATCTTGACGACCTGCCGGAGAAAGGCTCATCGGTGCATGAGATGAGGCGGCCTAACGAGGCAGGCGAACGATGATCAAAATCTTGCAAGTACCATAGATTGGTTGGACACCCATACACGGTGTTTCATATTCAAGGATAGAATCGTGCGCTTGGCTCGAGAAGGAAAAATATCTCTTGAGGACAAGGATTGCCAGTAAATGTTCTCACCGCGATATCGGTGACATAATAGAAGGTGTAGCACTCTATCTGACGTGGATGATCATGCGATGACACAAGTTGAGTCGAATGTTATTGAAGATGAAGATGTCAGGCAATTACATTTTCCAGCGAAGACTGTAGCTTGGATCTGCGTGTCATAATAGACCATTGTTCGTAAGTTGCTTCACTCATGAGCAGGAAAATCAATAGGGTTCTCATCGATGGAGGATCGGTGATCAACATCTTGTCTTTAAGAACGTTGAAGCAACTAGGAATCCGGGAAGATGAGCTAGCTAGTAGCGGTTGATGATTCAAGGATTCAACCATGAAGAACAAAGAGCCCTCGCATCGTAATGATGAATTTATTGATGGGCGACATGAGATCATCTCAGATCGCTTCATGTAATCGGCGCCAAGACATCTTACAATATGCTTCTTGGTCGCCCATGGCTACATGAAAATGGCATCATACCTTCTACATTGCATCAATGCTTCAAGTATCGACAAGATGGTGTTGTGAGGACGATGGTTGGCGATCAAAAACCATTCACGAAGCCGAGTCATACTTTGTCGACGCCAAGTATTACATGGTAAAACAAGCCTACAAAAAATGAAGGTGAAAGCGACATGAAGAACACGAGTCAGGTCAAAGGAAAGAAAAGCATCTTCCCGAAGATGAAGGATTCACCATGCCTTTAACAAAATTGGCCTTGAGACCGGTTACTCGACCACTTGGAGGATTTGTTCGACCAAAGCGGAGCAGTTCCACGTAACATGGAGAATTCTCAAGTAATGAAAACACTTTGGGCCCAAGGCATGCAAGCTCCCGTCGGTGTTGGATACAATCCTCATGAAAACACCATGTCAAAGCTTTCTTTGAAAAAGAATGACCACACTCCAAAACCCTAAAGCGGGTTGGGATTCACCACTTAAAATCCCATTAGCATCGCCATCAAGAGGCTACCACCAATTATGCATGTGAAGAGGGAGTCAAGAATCCTCCGCCGGAAAGAAGATTCAAAGGTATCCGTCTTCGAGAGAATAGGTAAAATGAGGTCAGCAGTATCGCCTTCAAAAGACTTGGTAGGCGCCATGGGTTGAGGCAAGGTATAAGGAAAAGCGGTAATACACCTCTGATGACTCAAAACTAAAAGTTTGATTCCTTCGCATGAAGAGTGCACCACATTACTTGTGACATGTGGGAAAGAACTATAGGCCAAGAGGAAAACTATCGTCTTCACACATATAGCTGAAGATGAAGAAGATAGAGAAAGTGTGGGTTCATCTTACTATGTCACTGATGATGAACATAGAAATGAGCAAGTCGTCACTTCAAATCATATCACTTCATGTGAGGAAGTGGCCATTGAGGAAGAGGACGCTGAAATAGCTCCTCAACAATTCGAGGAATGAGTCAAGTCTACTGTCGATGAACTGAAAGAAATTAACTTAGGCTCTGTTGATGATCCACGATCCACTTATATCAGCGCATTGTTGACCGTTAATGAAGAACGCTTATACATCGAACTACTCAAAGAGTTCAAAGATATATTCGCGTGGTCGTATAAGGAAATACCAGGATTGAGCCCACAAATAGTTGTGCATCGTCTAGCTATCAAAAGAGAGGCGCGACCTGTCAAGCAGGCTCAACGTCGATTTCGACCAGAGTTGATCCCTTTGATCGAAGTTGAAGTGAACAAGCTCATTAACGTTGGATTCATTCGAGAGGTCACATACCCAACATGGATTTCAAGCATTGTCGATGAGAAAGAAAAATGACAAATTTGTATGTGTTGACTTCAGAGACTTGAATGAAGCATGCCCCAAGGATGACTTCCCTCCCCTATCATTTGAACTAATGATTGGCCTTCTACAGGGCATGAGCATTATCCTTCATGGATGGATCATCAATATAACCAAATCCGCATGTCACCAAGTGATGAAGAACTAACGTTAAATGCGCTAAAGGTATATATTGCTACAAGGTGATGCCATTTGGATTGAAAAATACGGTGCTACTTACCAAAGAGCAATGCAAAGATATTTGATGACATGCTTCACGAAACATTGAGTGTTATGTGGATGACACGGTGGTGAAAACCAAAAGGCGAAAGATCATCTGCAAGATTTGAGGATAATCTCGAGCGGTTGAGAGAGCACCAATTAAAATGAATCCACTAAAATGCACATTCGAGTCAAGTCGAAAAATTTCTTGAGTTCATTGTCCGCCATCAAGGAATAGAAATCGAGTCGGCAAAGATCGACGCCATATTGAAGATGCAGAGCCTCAAAACATCCATGACTTGAAGAGTTTGCAAGGAAAGTTAGCCTTTCTGCGAAGGTTCATTTCAAACCTAGCTGGAAGATGTCAACCGTTCAGCAGGATCATGAAGAAAGGTGTACCATTTGAATGGGACGAATCGTGTAGCAATGCTTTCGAAAGCATAAAGTCTTGTTGATGAGATCTCCCGTCTTAGCGAAAGACCGTGGCGGGCCGTCCCTTGATCTTGTATATTGCAGCTCAAGAACGTTCCATGGGGGCATTACTTACAAGAAAATGAAATGGGAAAGAGAATCGTTATATTATTTGAGCGGAAAAATGACGCGAATAGTTCAAGTATTCCCAATTGAGAAGTTGTGCTTGGCTTTGATATTTTCCATCCAAAGTTGAAGCACTACTTTCAAGCTCATCTGAGACGACTAATCTCGAAAGCAAATCCATTGAAATTCGTGATGTCGAGGCCCGTCCTATCGATAGACTTTCACGTTGGTATCTTCAATTACAACGGTCGAGATTTTACTTATTTTCCTCGAGAAAATCAAAGAAGGCGAGACCTTGGCTGATTTTCTAGCTGACCATCCAATCCCTGCTGAATGGGAATTGAGTGATGATCTTCCAGATGAAGACGTACTTCAAATAGAGATATCATCTCATTGGACAATGTTCTTTGATGGGGAATCTCACAGAGAAGGAGCGGGTGCTGGCATTGTGTTCGTATCACCTGAAAGGGAAGTGTTGCCATACTCTTTTACCTTAACTGAGAATTGCTCAAACAATGTAGCAGAATATCAAGCGCTTATCCTCGGTTTAGAGATGGCTATGGATACAAAAAGGCTACGCCTAAAGGTATATGGAGATTCCAAGCTGGTGGTGAACCAAATACTTGGATCGTATGAGGTCAAGAAACCTAAACTACTTCCATACGTCAAGTATGCCCAAAGGATCATCGGATAGCTGGGGGACGTCGAGCTTGATCATGTCCTAAGAAGTGAAAACAAACAAGCAGATGCACTGGCGAAACTTGCATCTACAATAGCCATGTCTGAAGGAGAAATACATATACCGATACGCCAAAGTTGGGTAGTGCCACCGATTTTTGAAAATGAAGATGACATAGGTAATGAAAGCAATGTCGTCGAAGTCTTCGAAATTGAAGAAGAAGATTGGCGTCAATTGATGGTTGACTATCTGAAACATGATAAGTTGCCAAATGACCCGCGTCGAAGAATCGACATCCGTCGGTGGGTTACTCGCTTCATATTCTTCAAAAGCATACTTTATAGGCGATCTTTTGAAGGAGTCTTCTTGAGATGTTTGAGCAATGAAGAAGCTTCTAAGGCCATGGAAGAAGCGCATTCTAGCGTGTGTGGCGCCCATCAATCAGGATCGAAACTACACTTTCGAATCAAAAGGATGGGTTATTCTTGTGTGATGGTAAAAATTGTATGGATTATCTTGTGAGATGTCAAGCTTGTCAATTTCATGCAAACATCATTCATCCGTAGGAAATCGATTTTAACCCTCTCCCGAGGATCTATCTTGGATGTTTAATTCACCATACATTGATTATATGCCTAGCATGCACCTATATAATTAATTGCAACACGTAGGAGTTTTCTCGTGTTTACCTGAATCTGTGGGGATGAATAGATCAAGACTCGTGCTTTGATCTTCCGGGTATATCCGGTTGCCTAATCTCCAATATCGGTGAGGACAATCTATGGAGAATGCTATAGAAAATCACCCTCTTTCTTCTCACTTAATTTTGAAAATTCTCACTATTATGATATAGTAATTCTCGAAAATATGGAATGAGGATTAGCCGATTTTCTCTCTCATCTTATATTTATAATGCACTCCCAAATCTATCTAGATGGGATCTATGCATATCTAATAAATATAATAATATCCTTTAGGATAGAGAGGATCAAATCGAGTCCCGATGAGGACGAGGAGAGAGTGGGCGATTTTCACTAAACTACTGGGCTGGATGGGCCGGCCCGAGGATCAAATCGAGGAATAAAGATGGGCCTCAAATAAATTAATTATCTTATGTTCACCCTGAACATAAATTAATTTATAAACATTCATTCATGCCACTAGAGAATAAATGATGACTTACCCTTTATTACCGAAGATGAGTCGGACTTGCACTTAGACTTTATGAATCCCGTATTTAAGATATAAATCGTCCATTAATTATTCTGACGCTTACATTGCTTAAAAAATTAATATATTTAATTCCTTAAGTAGTACCACTCAACCTTATTATTGTACTTGAGATAACTTTCGACTGCGCAGGGTTTAGTACAATAAACCTTTGAGCTCCTTAAGGACGCCATCATTCTTAATGATCACGGTGACTCGACACGGGTAACTAGCATGACATACAAGAGCACGCCACCACCCAAGATGCGAGAATCTTGGGTTATCTCATGTAACCTCACCCATAGCAAATCAAAGTGATGGTCGAGCAACTCATACTCACCTAATACCTTATCGAGGTTTAGATCAGCGTAAGTCTCCGAGATCTAGGTTCTTCACCGACGGTCGATAGAAGAACTCATCTCACCGTGATCCATCAATACCGAGGCGTACCGGCATAGACAAACAACCAAGTCAAGTCACTTCTTATCTACACGCAGCTTTATCCGACAACTTGTCCTCAAGTTGTCTCGGCTATAATACTTTTATATCTCGTTAAGGTTGACCAATCATACGAGACTTACATGATCTACAACGCATCGTATGATCTAACTTATATATGAGATAAAGGGACATATATATGCAATCAAGTTTCCTTTCTAAGTGGGTGCCATCTTGCAATCGAGTCCTCGAATATGCTCTTCGTAGACTTTTGCGGCGAGCTCTTTGTGAATGGATCATCTAGGTTATCCGTAGTACAATCTTCTCAATCGCACATCCCCTCGTCTAACGATTTCTCGTATGACATGATACTTTCTCTCTATGTGTTTGGTTGCCTTGTGGGTCGTGGTTCCTTCCGAGTTTGCCACTGCGCTGAGTTATCCAAGAAACTATGATACTCTTGGGCAAACCGGTACCACATCTAGATCCATGAGGTGGTTCTTGAACCATCTGACCTCTTTAGCAGCCTCCGAGCGGCTACATATTCGACTTCCATGGTGGAGTCCATGATGCATCATTGCTTTGCACTCGCCTTGGATACACTCCTCCTCCCAAGGTAAACACATAGCCCGAGGTAGAGCTTCTTCTCATCACGGTCGACTTGGAAATCCAGTCAGAATAACCCAAAGGCATTAGACTATCGCATGGTAAACTAGCCTATAATCTCGAGTCATTTTCGGTGCTTGAGTATTGATAAGCGTATTTTTACGTTTATTATTGATTTCTAAAGATGATTTTAGATCGATAATGTGCGTTTATGTCTTGGATCTCAATGCTTTTACATATTTTAGAAGATCTGCTCTTGGGTACCGTTTTGGTGTTTTGTAGGCTTATAAGTTAAAAACCGAAGCATGGAGCGAGAACAGCGCAGCGAGGGTAGAAATGAGGGCCTAGCGACCGCCTGGCTGCTGCTAGTCCGACCGTGAAGACCAGTCAGCGCCGAGCATGCATATCTTGGCGCAAATGATAACTCGGGACCGCCTAGCGACCGCTAGGTTGGCATGAGCTTGAGACACGCGAGCATTCCAACGATCGCGAGGCGTGGCGCGATGATTTTCCATGCGACGCGACCACACCTAGCGACGCAAGGTGTGGCCGCGAGGCCGACGTGTGCCGCGGCCGAGAGAATGGAGGATGGCCGAGATGAGGAGGATCCCCATGACCGAGCTCATGACCACGATCCCGCCGCGAGACATGGCGGTGATGCAAAAGTGGGGTTTCAACCCTAAATCTATAAATAGAACTTAGCCCCTCGCGCTAACCTTCCCAACATGATTTTAGGCGCTTTTTCGGTTTTCACTATTTTGTGATACCCCGTCCTTTCTAAGCTTCGGTTTTGCATGGCACATTTTTCGAGAAAAGATCAAAAGGTTGACTTTTTGTTTCGATGATGCGACCGTCACGAGACCTCGAGCGTTGTGAAGAGTGTCTTATGAAGAATTCATAGACACTAAGTATGTGTTTTCGACCACCCATGAAGGTTTGGCTTTCAGGAAGTTATCGAAAACCGGACTTTTCATTGGTCTTTTAAAGCATATCTTGTTTATATCAGTTGTGTCCGTATTTTATTTCGTGTCCATGGGTACTAAGTTTGCTAAATTTGGAGTCCGTTTGCAAAAGTTGCGTCGCTTTTGCGTTTTCGAAAAAGGTCGCTTATGTAGCATTGTCACCGACTTTCCTATAAATAGGAGGCTAGGGCTTTCAGTTTAACGTTCATTTTCCTTCGTCTCTGTGTTTACGAAGAGCCGAGCAGCAGCTCAGTCTGTTGCTTGAGCCGCTGGAGGAGTGGGGATCGGTAGGGAGGCTCGTGACGGCGCCATTCTTGCGGGCCGCCGAGCCACCACCGCCGATCAACCTCACAAGAGCCCCATTTTTCTGTTTGTCATTTTCTTGTTTTGATTCCGCTTTTAGTAGATCGTATAGCATAGAACTCGGGATTCTAAAGGCGGGCGGAAAAGCCGAGGCACCGATTAACGAAGACCGCCGCCGCCCAAGGCCTTGCCGCCGTGGTGTTGGCCGCCCGTTTGGTGGTGACAGACCACCACAGCTCTGAGTCCTTTAGGTTTTGAGTTCAGGGCTGTGCATTCCATTAAATACCGATTCCGTTTTACATTTTTCGTTTACGCATGTGGGATGTTTTCCGTTGCTTGAGTTTTCTAAAGGAAGTACATGCCCGAGTTATCCATTTTCAATGTAGTTTGTCATTCCATGTTGATCGTTATGCATATTGCTTATGTTTCCATTTTCATGCATCGATTTTGGATGGTTTATCCTAGATCCGAGGATGAACATCGATTTTAAGCTTCTTGTTTGCTAAGATTTGAGTCGACTTGCATGCATGCATATTTTGGAAGTACCCTATTATCGGTCTTGATGCCCATAATATATTTCCATACGCATCGAGTTGATTTGAAAACCGGAGAGTGCCACATGTGGGTTCGAGAAAGTCGAAACCCTAGTTTTGCTACGATCTTCGTTTGGATCACGATGTTTCTTTTCTTTGTGGGATGTGACCCCAAAGTTGTTCCGTCTTGTTACCGGTACCTACCGGTCAATCGGTGAAGTCATCGGATCCGTAGATACCTCCAGGTTAACGTTTTAAATACATTCGGGTTGGGTTATATATGCTTATTTTGAGTTATTTACTCGATATTTCAAAATAAAAACATGCGTAAGTAAAATATTTTGGTGAAGTTATTCTTGTTCTACGATCCGAGATATGGTTATATTGTGATTGTGCACGGATCTCTATTCATTGGGTTGATCACCATCTTGAGTATTGATCGTGAGGACAGACCGAACACGTGGTTATGGTTACGAGGGATAGACCCGAAAGTCCACTCTGAAATGGTAATGAGGTGGTTATGGTTTCGATGAGGATTTGACCCGAAGTCCACACCGAGTTAGCCGTTGGATCGTTAAGGCATGGGGTGTTGGATATGTTTCGGGCGAATGAATGAGATGTGATGAAATGGCGGGATACGTTCGAGCCGTGGTTCTATGATGGGATATGATAATAACGGATCGGTGTCGAAAAATGAAAATCCATTTGCTTACTTAGAAGTAGATTTACGTTTAAAACCTTCTAAGGTAAGTGCTCGAACACGACATCATGATTCTTTTGATTTATGATAAAACCCGGTGAGTGCGCTAGTACTCACCCCAAACTCTTTTTCAAATCTTTTCACGGATGGAGGAGGGCTGGTCGAGGCGGCGAGGGTGGGCTGCGGGTTCTTCATCTTATGTGACGAGCCCAAGTTTTGTGCTCTTTTACGTGTCTCTGTCTAGGTCAGATCGAGTCTTTTGTGTCTTTCTTGTTGTGTTTTGTGTGCGGGAGGACACATTGGTCTTCGAGGAACAAGGCGGGCGTAAATGGGCAGAAGGAGTGGAACTTGCTTGGCGGGTGAATAGAGATACGATGCACCTCGAGGGCGAGGAGCTTAGCTCACACCTGGGCTTCAAACTCCGATGGCTGCCCGTTTCACGGCGTGACCTCCTTCTGAGACCACAAGTTCAATCTCGTAAGGGTAGGCTAATGGGCAGCTGTCAAGTGAAGAAGGCGGCGAGACCAAGAAGAAGAAGGAGGCGAGAGAGGAGGGAGCTAATGGGCAAGATACGCGAGATGCAGGCGAATCTCGCTAAATCCGGAAGGATGCTACCGACACCAGATCTCATGATATCAGGAGATCGCCTCGGATCCGTCTGGGCAAGGAAAGGCGCCGATCAACAAGGAAAACCTACCAGATTGTCCAGCCCATGGGCCGTAAACCATCGCCGATCTCTACAGGCTATATAAAGGGGATGGTAGCGACATGCGCTCTGCTCGCCTGCTTTGTCATCTCTTCCGCGTTCAACTCTCGCTCTTATTATCAAATTCACCATCACCATAACATACATTAAGTCCTTGGAAAACACTTTTATTTGATATTCGTATGTTTTGCGGCGCACACTGGGCTCATGGTTTCTATTCGCTCAATTAATAGTAAGTTGGTTCCGTTTAATTATGGTTTCAATTAAGCTATTGCATGTTTATTTATTTTATGTCTAGCTAAGTCTTTATTCGGTTTGGGCGTGACTAAGTGGAGCATGATTAATATAACTCGAGAGGTCTAAGTAGGGCATTACGATCCGCATGCGTGTGTTCAAGCACTAGGTCACAGGCATTATATAACAACCAAACTCGGTGTGTTAGTTGCAAATAACATAGTGGGTAAGGAAGGTTGCTAGTAATAATTGGATTAAGGTGTCGGGTGTCCCGCACCCCAAATAATCTGTTGGTGTGGGCGAGTTGGAGTAGTCATAGCATTTGCCTTTGCAATACCGGTCCATCTAGATCATACGCACTGTAGGTTTACATGTCTTGAGGTGTCCTCGTGCGTGGGCATTACGGGTTAGATAGTTTGCATAGGGTGTCCCTTGCCTTCTTTACTTGAAGGATAGATTTGGATGGGTGCGTCGTGGGCGTGGCGTGACAACGGTCTGACGATATGTCTCTTATAACCGGTTGATGCATGTCATGTAGAAAACCTTTGCACCCTAGGACCGGTATTAATCGTCTTCACGAAGTTGTTGCCCAAGCCGGACTCGTCTTATTATTTGATATTCCTTTGAGTTTGTTTGAGTTACTTTAGTCTTATCTATAGTGATCAAGATAATTACACCACTCTCGTCCCTTTTAAGTGACATCGTGACATCGAGATTGCTACACCAACTCCTCGTGGGATCGAACCTATACTTATCATTGGCTACGCTGTGATGGGCAATAGGTTATAAATTTATTTTGAGCAGCTAAACCACGATGTCGAGTGGCGCCGTTGGGGAGTTGCGCATTCCGATAGTATCTCTATTTCTTGAATTTATATTGCTTTCTTTATTGATACTACGACCTAACCTTGCGGGGAGAGGCGGAGGACTTTTGTGCGATCCACGAGATCGAAAAGCACGCAAGGCGGAGGAGAGCGGCGATGACGGAGGCACGACATGCTGCGAGGGCACCTAATCCGTAAGAGAACCCGGAGGGCAATCGATGGGTGAACAACCACAAGTAGAAGCGAACATCGAGGAAATGGTGTTCCCCAACAACGAACACGAGGCCAGCGGGCATCACTTTGCCCGCGATCAATGGCAAGCTGGGAGATGAAGCATTCATTCATCCAAATCCTCCCGATTTAGTGACATGCCCGGGAGGATCCACAAAGGCATTACAAGATTTCGAGATGGCGTGTGGGACTATCCGCCCCGATGAAAATCTTGAGAGTATGTGAGATTAGTGTCGTTCCTTCTCTCGCATGATGGGCGAAGAATGGCTCTACACCTTGCGGGTTGGAAGTGTGACCACGTGGGCACAACTTCACCGTAAGTTCCTCGAAAGTACTTTCGCGCCCGTATTGTAACATGAGGAAAAGGATAAGCGGCATCAAAATGGGCACGGAGGCACTTTTATGATTCTTGGGGAAGGTTTAAGCATTGCGGCGAAATGCCCTCAACATCAAATTCGGATCATGATCGATCCAATATTTCATGGCGGGTTGAGGCAATAGAGAAAATTTGGTGAATGCGACTTGTGGAGGATCAATCTTGAATAAAGTTCGGTGAGGCCTTTAGGCGTTGGGCGAGATGGTCAAGAAGAAAGCAGAGACGAAGGAGGAGAAGTTCCAGGCAAGCCGCTACTTCTTCAACCGTGGAGACCAAGTGGATAAACTCGTAACCTATTCGACAAGTTCATAACCAACACAGGATCGGGACCGGGACCGAGGCGAGGGCAAAAGAAAGCTAAAGTTTGCGAATATCTTGGCACGTGACACATCATGCGGATCGATACCCTTTGTTTGAAGAAGAAGAAGTCAATCGGTGGGTCGAGAATGGTAATGGGCATCTGACGGAGGAGATATGATCCAAACTCTCGGACCTACAACCTGGATGGAGGAACCACGAAAACTTTAGGTAGTTTAACAACCAAGGTGAGGCAAGAAGACAACAAAGGCGGCGATGCGGAGGCGCAGGACAACAACGACCGTACGAAATAATCGGTGACCAAAGCGGTGGGCCATCGTTGGCGAACTTGTGTACTATGGCATGAGAAATGTGAAGGCTCAACAAGAGGCAGAAATTGAGGTCGAGACAAGAGGAGCCCTCCAGGAGCCTTGGGAACGAGTTTCCCAATTGATGGCGCAGCAGTAGCGTCTTGAGAAGAAGCAGAAATTTACCTCCTCAAGTAGAGGTAAGCAGGTTAGCCCAACTGAATCTTGTATACGAGAAGTGGGAAGAAGGCTGCGGAGAAAGTTTTCATACCTAAGGAGCCTTGAGACATGCACGAAGTGGAAGATCTCACGAACACAATGGTCGAAATAACAATGATCAAGAGGGCGCGAGAAAAGAGCAGTAAAAGAAGAGGCAATCATTGAGCTGACCTATGTCGAACCTAATCTAAGGTTTTACCTCCCTTTCGAGCGGTGGCCAAGAAGCAGAGAGAGGAAGAAATAAGCGAGATGTATCGCGTGTTTCGAAGGTGGAAATTAATATACTGCTCATCAACTTTGCTCAGGCACGATGCCAAAACGGGCAAAGTTCATGAAAGAATTGTGCACGAAAAGGTGAAATCAAAGATGATGCAAAATTCAAGTGGGAGAAAATGTATCCATGATCTTGCAAGTGAAAGTGCCCGAGAAGTGTGGAGATCGAGGATGTTTTCATTCCTGCGTAATAGGCAAAACGAGGATCGAAGGGCCATCTTTGGTTTGGGGCATCTATAAGCGTCATGCCCTTGTCAATGTTCAATGAATTAAAGGTGGGAACCACGAAGCCAACACAGTGGTTATCGATTAGCGAGACGGGTCCAGCGTTTATCGAAGGAATCATCAAGCGTATTGGTCAAAGTGGAGGAACTCATATTTCAATGACTTCTACGTTACGGATATGGGCACGATGGGTAACAAATCCTCGGTTATGCTCTTGGGTGACCATTCATGAAGGCGGCGAGGACCGAGGATCGATTGCGACAGGCGAGTTATCTTGTGAATTCGACGGCGAGCGGTGACCTTCAACATCTTCAAGGCCATGGGCATCCGATTGATATTGAGGTCGTGGAATTCATTGATCACGTTGAACCCGTGGTGGGAGACATCCGCACGAGATAGGTTTACAAGATCCATTTGGATGCGGCAATTCAAAGTGGTTTAAGGAAGGAGACACAGGAGAGGCGACTACGGACAATGTGGGAGGCCTGCTTATTTGCGGTTGAAGCCCAGGGACTCAGTGGTCGATATACCGAACATGCCCAGGCGAGGGAAGAAAAGCTGTTCCATCCCGCATGAGAGCACCGAAACTCGAGCTAAAGACTCTTCTCACCACGAAGTACATCTTTCTGGGGAAGGACGACACCTTGCCGTGATCATCAATGCTAAACTCGGTCCGAGTTAGGAGGAAGGCTGTGAAGTGTTGTCGACAATCTGAAAGCTATTGGATGGACATTGGCCGACATCAAGGGCATCGGCCCTTCCATATCGTTCACAATATTACGATGGAAGAAGAAGCGAGCAAGACTGCGATCAACAAGGAAGTTGAACCCGGCTATGAAGGAGGTAGTCATGAAGGAGATCTTGAAGCTTCTCGACTTGGGCATCATATATCCGTGTCGGACATTAAATGGGTCGACCCGATTACGTCGTGCCCAAGAAGTCGGGCATTCGGTAGTGAAAAAGCGAAGGAGAGCTGATCAACAAGGCTCCAAGCAGGTTGGAGGATGTGTGTCGACTATCTAAAGCTCAACACGGTGACCGAAAAGATCACTTCCCATTACCTTTCATTGACGAGATCTTTGGAAGGTTAATGAAACAAATTCTTTTGTTTTTAGGCGGATACTAAGACTACATGCGAGATATGGGTTGCCCAGGTGATAAAGATAAAACTACTTTCACATGCCCATTCGGGACATTTGCCTGAGAAGAATGCATTTCGACATGTAATGCCCTCGGGAAATTCGCCGATGCATGATGAGCATCTTCTCGGACCTATTGGAGAAATGCATCGAGGTCTTTATGGACGACTTTACCGTCTATGGGGAATCATTCGATGAGTGCTTGACAAATTTGGAGGTAGTCCCTGAGAGATGTGTCGAAAAGAATTTGATCCTAAATTATGAGAAATGTCATTTCATGGTACAAGAAGGATTGTTCTTGGGCACGTGGTGTCCGAAAGAGGATAGAAGTAGATAGAGCTAAAGTAGAGATCATCGCCAAATTGCCTATCCGGCTTGATCAAAAGCAGTGCGAGGTTTCTTGGGCACCTTGGTTCTCTGTAAGATTTGTGAAGGACTTCATAAAGATCGTGACCCATGACACGACTACTCGTAATGATGTACCATGGGAATTCGATGAAGAGTGTAAGATGGCTTTTGATACTACGAAGAATAACTTAATTTCAAAGACCGATCATTCACCCCTCGATTGGGGCATGCCGTTTGAAGTTATATGCGACGCATAGCGGATATGCCGTGGGAGCCGTCTTGGGACAACGAAGAGGAAAGGAAAGTAATGCTATATACTATGCCTCAAGAACTCTCAATGCAGCCATGCAACTACAAGACGACAGAGAAAGAGCTCTTGGCGATCGTCTTTGCTGAAAAATTTCGATCATATCTCATGGGGCCAAGACAATCGTCACACCGATCATCATTATACGAGATACACGATGGCCAAGAAGGAGTCAAGCCACGACTAATCGGATGGATCTTGCTTCTCGAGAGTTCGATGTAGAAATCGAAGACAAAGTGGAGCACAAAACCTTGTGGCCGACCACTGAGTAGGATATTGAAGGGAAGACAGGTGCCCGTTCGAGAGACCTTCCACGAAGAACATTTGTACTTCATTCGAGTACGACGGAGTTCGAGCCATGGTATCTGATTTGGTGAATTACAAAACCCTTTGGAGAACTCCCTGTTGGGCTCACTCGTATCGAAGAAATAAAATCAAAGCGGATCGCGTGCCTACATATGGGATGATCCTACTTATGGAGAAAGTGCGATCAAGTTTCGCGACGATGTGTGCTGGCGAGATCAAAGACATTACGAATCACTTGCCACTCCAAAGAATGTGGAGGTCACTTTGGGCACAAGAGGACAATGAGAAAGGTTTTAGGCAATGGTTCTTCGGCCCACGATATTCAAAGATGCTTATGAGTGTGTGGCAATGCAAAGAGTGTCGACAAGAAGGAAATATCACAAAGAGGAATGAGATGCCCATGATACCTATCCTTCCGTCGAAATCTTTGATGTATGAGGGATGGACTTTATGGGACCATTCTGAGCTCGAGGCGATCGTACATCTTGCTTGCGGTGGATTATGTCTCGAAATGGGTTGAGGCGAAGGCAAGTGCCACTAATGACTCAAAGGTAGTTTCACTTTTCTTAAAGCTAATATCTTCAACGGGTTCGGCGTGCCCAAGGCGATTATCGTGATCGAGGAACCCGTTTCGCAACACTACTATCACCAAATTGTTAGAAATACGGTGTAACCCATCGTGTGACTCTGACTACCATCCATGCAGGCTAATGGGCAAGCGGAGTTGTCAACAGAATAATCAAGACTATATTGAGGAAGGTAGTGGGACCTCGGTGTAAGGCTGGAGCACTCGTCTTGATATTGTATGGGCATCTGAGAATCGCATCTGAGACCCCCTGGGCATGTCACCATAACCGAATTGTGTTTGGTAAGATGTGTCATTTACAGTGGAACTAGAGCACAAGGCATTTTGGGCGATGAACAAGCTCAACTTTGATTGGGACCGTGATGGCCAAGCTAAGCTTGACTTCAAGAGCTGGAAGAGATAAGGCTAGAGGCGTGTAATGATGCCGTTCTATATAAAGAAAGATTAAAAAGGCACATGACCAGTCTTATCAAGGCAGAGTCATTCGAGCGAGGGCAATTGGTGCTTTTATACCGGTCTCGATTCAAGTTGATGTCGGGCGAGCTAACAAGCAAGTGGTGCGGACCATATGAGTAAAACTCAATTTACGAATGGGTATGGCGGTCGGGACACGAAGGCGAAGAAGATCTTCAAGGTCGATGGACAGCGTCCCGAAGGCTTACTATGGGCATCACGAGATAGATCCGGGAATTGCATCAGTGCAAGCCCTCGACGGAAAGATTAAAGAAATCTAGTCGAGCCACGACAATAACAAATGGCCGGGAGGCAACTGGTATTTTATTTGCTTCGTTGTTGTTTTCTTTTTTGTTTTGTTTTGCCCCGTTTTGCGGCGTGGTGTTGTGTTGGTCGTTCTACGAGGAACAGTTGTGATCGTGATCGAAGAGGCAAGATGAGGCGCGACATTCACCGTGGGCAAGAGGGTGAGTTAAAACAAGTGGCGGGCGGTTGTCGGGAGAAAGGACGTAACGTCTCTTATAGCGGCCACTCCATAATTACCTCCCACGTCGCCTCAGCCTCGCAACTGCAACCCTCTCTCACAGAGCTTAAAGAAGAAACCCTCCCGTTTCAAAAAAATTGCCGTAAAACCGAGCCAAAACCACCAAAAAGCTCCGATTCCTCAGACCAAAGAAAACCCTGAGCTAAAATCAGCAATGGCGACCTCTCGAGACTCCTACTACCCAAAATGCTAAGAGCCCATCTCAGGTTAACTCAGGGGCTGGAGAAAATAATAGAGAACAAGCGCCCTCTCCCGTAAAGGCGACGGCGGAGGAACCACCGATGGAAAAGCGGTGAGGCCTAGAAGAAGAAGGCCGAGCATCTGAGGAGAAGGCTGTCCGGCGATGAAAGGAGAAACCCCTGAGACGGAGGAATCCACCTCGATTTAAGGCGGCGAGCAAGAGGCCACCGTGAGAAGGAGAAAAGTTAAGAAGAAACCCCACCGAGAAAGACTCAGGAACCACCACCGAGAAAGAAGCCTCGTGAGCTACCTCCACCTTCAATGCCGAGAGAACCTGGGTACCTTGAAGATGGCATCACTCCTCTGAAAAGGAAAGCCATCGACTACGGAGAGGCCACCGGGGTTCAACACCACCTCGATGAGGCATTGTAAAGCCAGGCGCTAGACATGGAGGTCTTTGGAGAGTGCAGGAGTTAAGGATGAGGTGAAAAAGTTTTTCGCAAGGATTGGATGGGGAGTGTTTTGGAATGGCGGGGCGGTGTACATCACCGAGAGGGAGTTTATTCAAACTCTCGAAATAAAGAACCCAGGCAAAGTGAAGGCGACCCGGGCGCATCAAATTTGGCGATGGGCAACAACTTCTGGATTCTCTGTGAGCGACTTCAAGCTGCACCCAGGCATAGCGGAAGTTTTGAGGCGAAGACCACAGTACAAGGAGGCTTTCACTCGTCCCGAGCACACAGGCGAGGTGGAATGAAAAATGGTCATCGATTGGTTTGGGCACAACATTCAAGTCTGGATACACTAAAGGCGATGAGGTGAGGAGCAGCAGCTGCGCATGTGCCATCGCCCTATCTTCTGACTTTTCGGGAAGGTAGGCAATGACAACTCCATCTCCAGCCAGGAGTTGTTCATTACGTAGTGCATGTGGCATGGCCACAAGATCAATTCGCTGCGTGCAGCTGACCCACTTCAGGACATCTAACTCGTCTAAGCGAGAGGATCTCCCGCCCACTTGGTGACCGTCTTGGCCCACAGTGAAAGTATTGGACGAGGCGAATACCGATCGGAAGTGGGCCGAGCTATATATTGACACGGCTATGTTGGAAGGATGAAGGACATATACTACGACCGGGGCGGAAAACCGGTCTTCACGGAGCCGGCCTTGATGACGGACGACCCTCGCGATCGCCCGATCGACGAGAGGATTCAAAGATAGCAGGAGGAGGATGATGACATCAAAGCCCGCTTGACGGGATGGAGGAACAACGACGACCCATGATGCTCGATAGCTATTTTGCCCGGATTGGATTGGTATCGAAACCTCGACCTTTGTCCTCCCTTTTTGTTTTTTTGTTTCTGTTTTGTTGTGTTTTTTGTTTTGTTTTGTTGTTTGTTTTTTTTTTGTTTTGTTGTTGTTGGTGGTCAGCCTTTCCTCACCCACTTTGCCTAGGCGAAGTGTGTGAAAATCGAAGGGGTCGCGTCTGTTCGTTGTTTGAGTTAAGAGTGGTCCCGCTCGACCACTTTGCCCAAGGCAAAGTGTGTGAAAGGGGCCGCCACCTTTCGATTCGTTTAGTTGTTCTTGTTTGTGTTCCTCCTTATTCACCCACTTTGCTCAGCACGAAGTGTGTGAGTGAGGGAGGGTTTTAATTTTTATTGTGGGTTGGCATGTTTAAATTGGTGGGATTGATTGTCACGTATTTTGATTTGTTGTGAATAATCTTTATTAGTTTTAGGAATTACTGTTTGAGCATGACCGTATGTAAATAAGGATGGCCAATTGAATTTGAGCACACATGGTGAGATTTGAGCTTAAGCATTGTATCTTGATCAACAGTTTCCTTTCTTGTGTGATTATTGACATCTTCATTAGGCTTTGCTAGAACTTGCGTGCACTCTTATGTCGAGGCCTTATTGACTTAGTTAAAACATTTAGATGACTTAGGCAATTTTTCTTTCAAATATTGCCCAGGCGAAAATGTCCTACCTCACTGTTAATCCTCGTTCAGCCCCTTGAGCTTAATAATTTCTTTCACTCACTTAAATTAGCACGAAAAGAAGCTGCCGGTCGATTAGACTGGGAGCTAATAGAAGAAGAGCGAAGGGAAAACATTAGCCTCGTAATGGGCAAGAAAAAGGGTTTACGAATTTGAAGAAATGGGCAAAATGCCCAATGTAAAAGAAGGTACCCAGAATTGAAAAAAAAGGACTTGAAATAAAAGAATATATATATTGATGAAGTCTAAGATGGTTGTCTTGAGGCAAGTAAGAGAAAGGCGAAAAGGAAATCCATGGAGGACAAAATAAATTCCTCGAACACGAGTCCATGATGACCTTAGCCTCGTTCAAAAATTTCCACCTATGTCTTAAGCCCATTACAACCAAATAAAAGACCTAAGGATGAATGTTTAAAACTTTGTCTAAATGGTGGAGATGGTAGAGACACATGAAGCCTATGGCATAGTCGAAATGAAAGATGTCTGGCGTATACACTAGCCCATACACAAGAGTTGAGTGTTGGTAAGGAAAATGCCCAATATGCTCAAATTGGTATTTTGACTTGTTTGATGGTCGTTGCTTGAATGGAGTCTACTTGAATTGCTAGTTTGTTCTTATGAAGCTTATATTGGTTAGAAATATCATCTTTGGTGAAATGTGCTAACCTTTTACATTTTGAGTCTTTTCTTTCTTTCTTTGTCTTGGGCAAATTACAGCGTGCATGCTTGAGGACAAGCATGTTTAAAGTGTGCGTGTGTGAGCCCAAGTTTTGTGCTCTTTACGTGTCTTGTCTAGGTGCAGATCGAGTCTTTTGTGTCTTCTTGTTGTGTTTTGTGTGCGGGAGGACACATTGTGCTGAGGAACAAGGCGAGGCGAAATGGGCTGAGAAGGAGTGGAACTTGCTTGGTGGGTGAATGAGATACGATGCCTCGAGGGGCCGAGGAGCTTAGCTCGGCACAGGCTTCAAACTCAGTGTTGTTGGTTTCACAGTGACCTCGCTTCTGAGACCGCAAGTTCAATCTCGAAGGGTAGGCTAATGGGCAAGCGAGTGAAGAGGCGGCGAGACCAGAAGAAGAATGAGAGGCGGGGAAGGCGGAGGGAGCTAATGGGCAAGATCACGCGAGATGCAGGCGAATCTCGCTAAATCCAGGAAGGATCTGTGGCGACACGAATCTCATGATGTCAGGAGGAGATCGCCTCGGATCCGTCTGGGCAAGGAAAGGCGTCGATCAACAAGGAAAACCTACAGTTATCCGAGCCCATGGGCCGTAAACCATCGCCGATCTCTACAGGCCTATATAAAAGGGATGAAGGCGCGACTTGTGCGCCTCTCACTCCTGATTTATCATCTCTTCAGCGTTCAACTCTCGCTCTTATTATCAAATTCACCATCACCATCACATACATTAAGTCCCTTGGGCAAACACTTTTATTGCTATTAGTATGTTTTGCGTGGTACTTGGGCTCGCCGGTTTCTATTTCGATTCAATTAATAGTAAGTTGGTTTTGTTTAATTATGGTTTCAATTAAGCTGTTGCATGTTTATTTATTTTATGTCTAGCTAAGTCTTTATTACGGTTTGGGCGTGACTAAGTGGAGCATGATTAATATAACTCGAGAGGTCAAGTAGGGCATTACGATGCGCATGCGTGTGTTCGAAGCACTAGGTCACGGGCATTATATAACAACAAACTCGGTATGTTGGTTGCAAATAACATAGTGGGTAAGGAAGGTTGCAGTAATAATTGGATTAAGGTGTCGGTGTCGCTTTGAAATAATCTCGGCGGTGTGGGCGAGTTGGAGTAGTCATGCAGTGCCTTTGCCCGATCACAGGGTCCGTCTAGATCATGCTTGGCACTGTGGGTTTACATGTCTTGAGGTGTCCTCGTGCGTGGGCATTCTGGTTAGATAGTTTGCATAGGGTGTCCTTGCATGCTTTACCTGAGAAAGGATAGATTTGGAGGGGTGCGTCGTGGGCGTGGCCTGTGACAACGAGAGTCCTGACGTATGTCTCTTATAATAGGTTGATGCATGTCATGTAGAAAACCTTTGCACCTAGGACCGGTATTAATCGTCTTCCTGAAGTTGTTGCCCAAGCGGACTCGTCTTATTATTTGATATTCCTTTGAGTTTGTTTGAGTTACTTTAGTCTTATCTATAGTGATCAAGATAATTACACCTCTCGTCCGCTACTAAGTGACATCGTGACATGATTGCTACACCAACTCCTCGTGGGATCGACCCTATGCTTATATTGGCTACGCTGTGATGGGCAATAGGTTATAAATTTATTTTGAGCAGCTAAGCGACGTGTCACTATGCTTCAGCGATGTTGTGTTATATCGTATTACGATGTTGATGTATTCTTGTCCATATTTTGCTTTACGATTGGGAACAAGATTTGCTATTTTGTTATTATCTTTGTGAGTCTCGATATGAGCATGCTATGTGGTTGACCGGTCTAGTTGGCGGGATGTAATGCCATTTGCTTTCTTGCATTACTTATAATAAATCAAGATCCGTCTATCGAAGTTATGGTATCGATATTATTACATTGGTGGATTGTTTGTGCCGCCATCCACCGGATATGTCCTAGTTATAGAGAGATCTTGTCAGGTTCATGGTCCGTCTTCTTATCATGTATATTATATGTATCCTTCTTGCCTTCTTAACCCCCCCCTAATCACGCCTCGGCATCCGTGTGCTTCCTCGGGAATTAGGCGTGTGACTTAGTATCGAGGCGGTTTTGGCTTTGGGTATGTGTATATTGTTTGATATCAAAGCGATTCGTTTGCTTTATATCTATGTCGTTCTTGAAATTGAGTGTTTAGAACTTGTTCTTCTAAGCATTTATCGATTCTGACTACCTCGACTCACAGATCGGTCAAATCTCAGCTCAAAAGGGGATGAGGTATGTGTTTATTTGTTAAGTGCTTTATGTGGCTATGTGAGCTTGATATGATCTTTGTTTCATGTGCTTTGGCATGGTAAGTTTCGTGAAGTAAGCGTGATGTGGATGAGATGTGGTTGGATGGTGATGTGGATGTGGAAGTGATTGTTGATGGAGCAAAAAGGCACGTGTGGTTTGTGATATGAAAACCATTGGTGTGGTATGAATTGATGTGATTAATATGATCACAAATGGATGATGTGAATCTATGTGTTTACATAGAAATGTATTGTTGATTGAAAATCTTGTTTATTTTGATAAACGAGTGCTTGTAAGTGAATCATATAATTGTTCACGTGATTATTATGATGAATATCGATATTGATATTGATATGTGTTGAAATGAACATGTGTTTGAGACATGATTACCCGGATATTTGAGGCGAGAAAAAGGGAGCGTGAATATTTGTTGTTATTTTGATGAACTAACATGTAGTTTATGGATATTGATGGCCGGACAAGCGTTGGTTAAGATCCACGGGATGGATGAGCATATCCAAGTAAATTAGGGAATGTACGGGGAATGTCCATGAGTAGTTGGGAGTATTTACGGGAGATTTGTTGGATTATGGAGAAAGATCCGAGATAGTGGGAAAGTATCTGAGTGCGAGGCTTACTCTGGGATGCGGAGAGAGGGCCAGCAGGTTGGCAACCGTGGGCAAAAAGCGAGATCGTGATGTTCGAGGCGGGATCCTATCACGGACACCTTACCTTGGATTTCTTGAGTTATTGCTCGAGTATGGAGGCAGTGGACCGATCATCGAGCATACCATCGAGGCGGGCGTGATAGCAAGGCATGTTCGAGACCGATCAGTTGATGATAGGGATGATGTTCCCGAAGAGCCTTTGGGAGGCGACCATCAGCGTATCGATCGCCCGATTCATCGGGATCGCCGATCACTACACCTCAGTCGGTGATCCTTACCTTCCAGAAGGACCGGAACGATTTTGGCGAGAACCTCCCGGGCGAGAGATTGTCCATCCGAGCGATGGCGAGGAAGGCCGGGATCGGGATCTTCATGCCGCCAGCCTATCGGGTTGGCATCCGAGGAAGGAGACTACGAGGAAGGAGGACCCGGAGGAGGCGGGGAGGATAGTGAGGCTCGGAGGACCGGTGATCGGATGGCCGATGACTACGATGATGTCGAGCATGTTGAGGAAGAGCAGGCGCGAGAGCGGGGACTCGAGGCACGACTTTCACGATACTCGGCATCGAGCCACGGCTTGGATGGGATCATACCCACGAGACTTGCTTCCATGCGGGATCGGCAGCATGACGGCGGCCGAATCGAGCCACGATGGGAAGAGAGAGAGGATGAGGAAAGGCGAGAATGGGACGGTTGAGACAAGCGGAGTAGTGGACATATATGGGGAGCGAGAGATCAAGGTGTCGGTATGTACAATGATAGTCATGATGCGCTATAGCATGGACGGGCGACATCTTTTAGCGATAGCAGGGTCGGTTCTTTGCTCATAGCTAACCTTTTGGTGACATACCTTGATCTTGTATTTTTGTGATCCTTCGTGGACGGATAAAACTAATACTACTTGTCTATGTGATATGTTTATGTTTGATGCTTATATGTGATATGAGCTATGTGATGATATATGATCTATGTGATGTGTGATGATAATGTTATGTGAAATGCATATGATGATATGTTAACGAGTTGCATGATTATATGTGATCGTGCGTGATATGTGATATATGTGATGATATATGGTTATGGGTGATGATATATGTTATCACGATGAACCGGTTATCTATCACGAACGTGTTTCTAATGTTTGAAGCGTCGATGAGAATGCGAGAACAGGAACGGAGAAAAATAGCGTGGAAGAAACCTAGAACCACCATTGGTTCAAAGGAATGCGATCGAGGTTTTATGAGGCGAATCCCCATTCGGCGGTCTCGGTGAACCGATCGGCCGGGGTGGATCACGATCCATGAAGGATCTTGAATACATCGGTGCGAAGAAGCGGAAAAATTTGAATGCGCGATCTTTCAATAGCAGATGAGGCGATTTACGGTGGGAATCGTGAGAGACCCTAACACCGGAGCGATGGGAAGGTATCGTGGGAAGATTCAAGGAAGAACTCATGGAAAAGTATGTTACTGGCGTTCTGGTGAGAGAAACGAGTTACGGAATCTTCGTCGAGGAGAAGAACGGTCCGCAAAATGCGATCGCTCGTTCGATCGATGCATCGCGTTATGCTACGTGCACAGTCGGCCTTTGGCTGCCGAGGCGAACGAGTTCGAGAGGACTCCGACCGGAGATCGAATTTAAGCTCGTCGATCGAGGAGATTTGGCGTATCGCGGTCCTTGAACCGGCTTTAAACATTGAGTGATGTTGCCCAGGGGAAAAACGATGCCACGGACGGCCGGTAGCGGAGGAAGAGGTAAGAAATGGGAAGATCGGGGAAAGGCAACCGGTGTTCCATGGGAACCAGTGGTCGATGATTCGAGGAATCTGGTGTCGAGGAAGAAAAGCGACCTTAGGAAGGAATTTCCAACCCGTGGGCGGGGTGTGGAAAAACCTTGGTGCGAAATGCGGAGGAATCATTTAGGAAGTGCGAGGCAAGGTAATGTCGAGTGTTATCGTTGTAGAAAGTTTGGACATTACGCTCGAGATTGTCCATTAGGAGGTCGGCGGTCTGCGGTATTGGTGAGACAACATCCAGCTCGCCGGAGGCAAAACCAAGCTCCAGGGGACAAACAGCAGGCGGGGAGGTCACCACTAGGCCAGACAAACCAAGGCCAGCAGCAAGCAAGGTGTCTGCTTTGAATGTTGACGAGCGACTCAGCTCCGAAATCTTGCGGTATAATCCATATGAGTGATATACCGTTTTCGCTTTGTTTGATCTGAGAACCTCGCATTCTTCGTTTGAAAATCGCGTGTGAGAGGTTGGGTTTGGTACCAAATCCTGATACCACAAATTAGCATCCAATGAAGTACTAAAGCGAAAAGATATACCAGAACGGGAGGTAGAAATACGTGGCGAAGGTCTTTGTCGATTGCATGTCATCGGAATGGAAGACTTGATGTCATCTTTGGCATGGATTGGTTGGAAAAGCACGAGGCGACTATCGTTGTCTAGAGAAAGTTGCTTTTGAGACAGCAGAAGGAGTGGAAGTTTGTTTCCACGGCATAAGGATGGTGTGTTGCGTGCCAGCGATCTGTGCCGAAAGGCGAGTGAGGATGATCGGGAAGGAAGTTGTCAAACTTTCTTGGTAAGTTTGATAGAAGACGATGAGCAGTATAGCGGTTGCAAGAGAACCCGATGGTGTGTGAATATCCGGACGTGTTTCGAGGGACTTGCCAGGTTTACCGCTGATAGACAAGTGGAATTCACTATTGATCTAGAACCGGGAGGCGGCATGGCGATGCTCGAAGGCACCATCTGAGAATGGCACCTAAGGGTGCAGGCGGAGCGCGGTTGCGGGGCTGTTGGATCTGGTTTTATCGACCTAAGCGTGTCGCCGTGGGGCGCGCGAGTTCTGATAAATCGAGAAGAAGGATGGGTCAATATGGATGTGCATTGACTACGGTGAATGGTGACGATCGAAACGAGATATCCTCTTCCAAGGATCGACGATCTGTTTGACCATTCGAAAGAGCGAGTGTCTTCTCTAAGATCGATTTGGTGGAGCTACCATCGGTGAAGATCGGGGAAGGAGGGCGTTGCGAAGACCGCATTCGAGCGGTATGGGCACTCACTGAGTTCATCGTGATGCCGTTTGGTTTGATCAATGCGTAGCAGTTTTCATGGATCGATGAATCGGTTTTCCATCGATTACGGATAGTTTAAGTCTTGGTTTTATCGATGATATTCTCATCTATTCGAGAATCTTGAGTTGCATAGAGAACACCTCCGTATGGATTACGGAAGCGTTACGAGCGGAGAGGTTGTCATGAGTATAGTAAGTCGCGAGTTTGGCTCGGAGAAGTGATGTTCTTGGACACGTCGTGTCTGAAGAATCAAAAGTCGACCCGATGAAGGTTGAGCGATGAAATGGCTGGAAGGTTCAGACTAATGCCAATGAGGTTGAAGCTTTCTAGGCTTGGCGAGGATATTATGGGCGTTTCATCGAAGGGCTTTCAAAATTGGCGAGGCCGATGGCCTGCGGACTCAGGAAAGGAATCAAGTTTTATGGTCGAGCTTGTGAAGCAAGTTTCAAAGAGTTAAAGAAAAGCTAACAACCGCTCGATTATTAGCCGTCGGAAAGGAAACAATGGGTTTGTGGTACTACCGATCATCCAAACTTGGTTTGGGTTGCGTTCTTATGCGAAACGGGAAGGTTATAGCTTACAGCGTCTCGTCGAGTTGAAGCCACGAGTTGAGCTACCCACTCGAAGACACAGGTTAGCGGCCGATCGTTCATGCGTTGAAGATTTGGAGGCACTTATCTCTATGGAGTTAAGTGTGAGATCTTCACGGATCACAAGAGCCTCAGTATGCTTTGAACAAAAAGTGAACATGAGGCAAAGGAGATGGTTAGAGTTGGTGAAGGATTATGATTGCTCTATCGGTTATCATGGGGAAAGCGATGATGTTGTGAGGATGCTCTTAGTCATGAGTCGAGGCGAAGTTGGAATGTCTTCTTCTTGTGAGAGAAAGAGCTTATTTGAGATTTTGAGAAGCTTAGCACAGAGTGATCCACCCGAGATCGGTGCAAGGATTCGTCAGCGACTTTGTGACAGAGGCCGGACTGAGGAGAAGCCATCGTGGTAGCAGCGAGGAGGCAATTCTGGAGAAGATCGTTTGAAAGCAAGGCTAGAAGATAGCAAGGGTTTCCTGCGGAGCGAAGGACAGCAGCTACTATTAAGGAAGGTTATGTGTGCCACTCGATAGGAATTGAGGGATAAGATCATGAGTGAAGCTCATGAGGCACCATATCTGACTCATCAGGAAGCATCAAAATGTCTGAGACCTTAAAAGGAACTTTTGGTGGGAAGGGATGAAAAAAGGATGTGGCCAGCGTTTGTGGAGCGTTGTTTGGCTTGTCGGCAAGTGAAAAGGTACATCAGCGTCCGTCAGTTTGTTGCTGATATGGATTTTGTGGTGAGTTTTCCAAGGTCGGTAGAAACACCGCTATATGGGTTGTCGTCGATGGTAGCGAAATCGACTCATTTCTTACCGATTCGAATGACGTACGGGTTAGATAAACTTGCTTTCGACTACGTTAGAGAGATAAATGCGGTTACGTAAGTGCGGTATCAATTGCGTCGGATCGTGACGAGGTTCCACGTCGAGGTTTTGGAGAGTGCGAGGAAGCAATGGGGACCAAGGCGAATCTCGGTACATCATTCCATCCTCAAGCGGACGGTCGATCGGAAAGAAACGATTCGGTTTGGAAGGCATCTGCGGCGATCGTGGCGGCGAAGGAGAATTGGGAAGAGATACTACGCTGGTGGGTTTTCCTATAACAGATTATCGAGCCACCATAGGAATGGCTCCTATGAGCGTTATGCGGAAGGAAGTGTCGTCGCCCTTTATTGGGACGAAGTGGACGAGAGGAAGATGTTAGGACGAGAGATGGTTCGTGAGGCGGTCGAGGTTGTCGATCGGATCAGCGAAGGATCGAGGAAGCTCGGGGCGAGCGAAGTCCTATGCGGACAAAGCGTCGTCTGGATCTTGAGTTCATGATCGGGATCGCGTTTTCATTAGGTTTCCCGTCGAGAGGTCGTTCGTTTTGGGAAGCGAGGTGAGATTCGATCGAGGTTCGTTGGACCTTTCAAAGTTCTCGAGAGGATAGGCCCGTTGCTATAGGTTAGCTTTGCCGCCTATGCCGGAGATGTTCGTGGCGTGTTCCCGTTTCTCATTTGAGAAGCGCGTGATTGTCCGTTGGGAGGTCGGCGGTGACCGTATGATGAGACAACATCCAGACTCCATGACAAAACCAAGCTCAGTCGGGGACAAACAGCGGGGGGAGGTCCCCAACCCCAGCAAACGAGGCCATAGCAACAGCAAGGGTGTACGCTTTGAATCAGCGGCCGAACTCATTCGAGCTCAAAATCTGCGGTATAATCCGTATGAGTGATATACCCATTTTAGCTTTGTTTGATACATGAGCCTCCACGTTCTTTCGTTTGAAAATCGTGTGAGAGGTTGGGTTTGGTACCGAAATCAGAGTACCACTGAAATTAGCATCCCGTGAAGTGCTAAAGCGAAAGAGATATGCGAACGGTGAAATCTACGTACGCGAAGGTCTTTATCAATTTGCATGTCGTCGGAATGGAAGATTTCGATGTCATCTTTAACATGGATTGGTTGGAAAAGCACGGGGCAACTATCGTTGTCTCGAGAGAAGTTGCTTTTCGAACAGCCGAAGAGTGGAAGTTTGTTTCCACGGCGTAAGGATGGGTGTTTGCGTGCCGGCGATCTCGACGGCGGATGAGATGATCGAGGAAGGGAAGGCGTCAAACTTTCTTGGTAAGTTTGGACAGAGACGCGAGCATGCCAGCGATTGCAGAGGAGCGATGATGTGTGAATATCGGACGTGTTTCGAGGACTTGCCGGGTTTACCGCTGATAGACAAGTGGAATTCACTATTGATCTAGAACCGGGAAGCGGCGCGATGTCGAGCACCACCTGAGAATGGCACCTAATTCTACAGAAGCTGGCGCGGATTGCAGAGGTGTTGGATCTAGGTTTTATCGACCTGGCGTGTCACCGTGGGGGGCGCGGTTCTATTCGTAAAGAAGGATGGGTCGATGCGGATGTGCATTGACTGACGAGTGAATGGTGACGATCAAACGCGATATCCTCTTCCAGGATCGGCGATCACCCTTGACCATTCGAAGGGCGAGTGTCTTCTCTAAGATCGATTTGATGTCGGGGCTACCATCAGGTGAAGATCGGGGAAGGAGCGTTGCGAAGACGCATTGAGCGAGGTATGGGCACTACGAGTTCATCGTGATGCCGTTTGGTTTGACAATGCGCGGTGATTTTCATGGATCGATGAATCGAGTTTTCCATCGATGCAGGATAGTTTCGTCTTGGTTTTTATCGATGATATCTCATCTATTCCAAGAATGCGAGTTGCATGAGAACACCTCCTTATCGTTGGAAATATTACGGCAGAGATGTTGTATGCAAGTATAGTAAGTGCGAGTTTGGCTCGGAGAAGTGATGTTCATGGGCACAGTCGGTGTGCGAAGGAATCAAAAGTCGACCCGGTGAAGGTTGAAGCGGTAAGTAGCGGAAGGTTCGACTAATGCCAATGAGGTTGAGCTTTCTAGGCTTGGCGGGATATTATAGGCGTTTCATCGAAGGGTTTTCAAAATTGGCGAGGCCCGATGTGTGACTCGTGAAAGAATAAAGTTTTATGGTCGAAGCTTGTGAAGCAAGTTTCGAGAGTTAAGAAAAGCTAACAACGCTCGGTGTTAGCCGTCTGCGGAAGGAAACAATGGGTTTGTGGTCTACCGATGCATCAAACTTGGTTTGGGTTGCGTTCTTATGTAGAGCACGGAAGGTTATAGCTTACGCGTCTCGAAGTCGGTTGAAGCCCTGAGTTGAGCTACCTGACTCGCGACACAGGTTAGCGGCGATCGTTCATGCGTTGAAGATTTGGAGGCACTATGTCTATGGAGTTAAGTGTGAGATCTTCACGGATCCACAGAGCCTCAAGTACTTCTTTGAACAAAAAGAAGTGAACATGAGGCAAAGGAGATGGTTAGAGTTGGTGAAGGATTATGATTGCTCTACTCGGTTATCACCCAGGGAAAGTATTGTAGCGGATGCTCTTAGTGCAGCAAGTCGAGGCGAAGTTGGGATGTCTTCTTCACGTGAAAGAGAAGCTTATCAGGATTTTGAGAAGCTTGCTGGAAGTGATCCACCAGGAATCGGTGCAGGATTCATCGTAACTTGACGGCGACCCAGGACTGAGAGAAGCCATCGTGGCATGACGAGGAGGCAATTCAGGGAAGATGCGTTTGAAAGCAGTAGAAGATAGCAAGGTTTCCTGACGAAGGACAACAGCTACTATTCGAGGAAGGTTATGTGTGCCACTCGATAGGGAATTGAGGATAAGATCATGAGTGAAGCTCATGAGGCATCCTCTGACTCATCCGAGAAGCATCAAAATGTCTGAGACTTAAAAGGAACTTTTGGTGGGAAGGGATGAAAAAGGATGTAGCAGCGTTTGTGGAGCGTTGTTTGGCTTGTCGACAAGTGAAAATTTTGTACATCAACGTCCGTCGAGGTTTGTTGCAACCGCTACCAATCCAGTGGAAATGGGATCATATCGGTATGGATTTTGTAGTGAGTTTTCCAAGGTCGTGTGAGGAAACACGCTATATGGGTTGTCATCGATGGGTGGCGAAGTCAGCTCATTTCTTACGATTCGGATGGCGTCTGGGTTAGATAAGCTTGCTCGACTTTCGTTAGAGAGATAAATGCGGTTACATGAGATTTACCGGTATCAATTCACGATCGGATCGTGACAGGAGGTTCCACGTCGAGGTTTTGGAGTCTGCTGGCGGAAGCAATAGGGACCAGGCGGATCTCGGTACAACATTCCATCCTCAAGCGTGTGGGAAAGCGTATGTTAACCTAGCCGAGAGGATCCGTCTTGGGTGTTTAATTCACCATACATTGATTATAAACCTAGCATCGTCTATATAATTAAAAGCATAACCGTTGGGGTTTGCGTGTTTACCTTTGGATGCGAAGAGGTCGATGGAGCGAGATGAGCCGGATCGAGCGGATCGGTTCGTGCTTTGACCTTACAGGGCGTATCCGGTTGCCCAATCTCCAGCGTCGGTGAGGGCGATCTATGGAGAATGCTTTGGAAAATCACCCAATGCTCTCGCTGCTCTCGAAAATTCTCTCTCAAATATGTGAGATGGTAGAAAATTTTGTCTTGATTAATGAGCATTAACCTAGACTTTATCTCATACCTTATATTTATAATACTACCTTAATCCTATATGGAATATTACCATAATCTATATGGAATATTACCATAATCTATATGGAATATTACCATAATCTTAGGATTATTTCCATACTCTCGGATTATTTCCATACTCTCGGGATTATTACCATAATCTTATATGGAAAGGATCTATGCATATACCATAAATATAATTATATCCTTATGGATAAAGAGAATAAAATCTTGCCAATGGGGACATATAGGTACCGATTTTCCTCTAGCTAAAGGGCACAGATGGGCCGACCGAGGATCGTCTCAAGGAATAAAGATGGGCCTCAAATAAATTAATTATCTTATGTTGCATTGAACATAAATTAATTTATAAACATTCGATCATGCCACTTTAGAAAGAATGTTGACTTCCCCTTTATTACCCGAAGTTGAGTCGGGCTTGCACTTAGACATTCTGAATCCGTATTTAAGATATCGAGCGTCCATTAATCATTTATAGCAATCATTTGTAAAAGCGATTAATAACTTCATTTCCGTAAGTAGTACCACTCGACCTTATTATTGAACTTGCTCAACTCAGCACAGGGGTTTAGTACAATAAACCTTTGAGCTCCTTAAGGGGCGTCATCGTCCAGCACGGATCTCACGGTGACTCGATCTGAGATAACTAGCGTGACATACAACCGCCACCACGCCGAATCACGGAGAATCTTGGGTTAGAACATCTATACCCTCGCTCGTAACAAGTCGAAGTGATGGTCGACAGCTCAGTACTCACCTAATACCTTATCGAGGGTTTAGATCATCGTGAAGTCACGAGATCTTGGTTCTTCTGACGGTCGAGAAGAAGAACTCGTCTCACTATGATCCTTCAATAAGTCGAGGCGATACCGGCGCCAAACAACAACTAAATCAAGTCAACTTCTTTATCTATGCGCCCAAACCAACCTTCGTCCTTAAGTTGTCTCGGTGTGAAAACATTTTATATCTCATTAAACTTGACCAATCAATACGAGACACGTGATCTTCTACACCTTGTATGATCTAACTTATATATGAGATAAGGGACAAGATATATGCAATCAAGTATTCAAATCGAGATAGAGAGATTGTAATAGTGGTAACGAGGAAACATTGTATACAAGCTCAACCAAGCGCTTTCGGTGTACAAATCCAACAATCTCCCACTTATACTAAAGCAAACTTTTAGTATACAATGTGTCTTTCTACTAGCTATTACAAACAACCATCACTTTGCTTCTCCCACTTATACAAAAGTTTCCTTTCTAAGTGGGTGCCATCAACACAATCGAGTCCTCTACAACGTGTCCATCGTAGACTTTTTGCGTGAGGCTCTTTGTGAATGGATCGCTAGATTTTCCGTCGTATCGATCTTTTCAATCAACACGTCACCTCGTCTAGCGATTTCTCGTGTGACATGGTACTTTCTCTCTATGTGTTTGGTGGCAGCGGTGGGTCCGTGGTTCCTTCGAGTTTGCCTTTTGCACGAGTTATCACGGTGAAACTATGATGCTCTTGGGTGAACCGGTACCACGTCTAGATCATGAGGTAGTTCTTGAACCATCTGACCTCATAGAAGCCTCAAGGCGGCTACGTATTACGGCTTCCGTGGTAGAGTCCATAATGCATATTTGCTTTGCACTCACTTGGGATCGGCTCCACCTCCCAAGGTAAACACATAGCACGAGGTTGACTTTTTCTCATCACGATCGACTTGGAAATCCAGTGCAATGTAACCCAAGGCATTAGACTGTATCGCATGGTAAACTAGCCTATAATCTCGAGTCCTTTTCGGTGCCCGGTATATGCTTCTTGAGTCGATGAGGCTTGTCGAGGGGGGCGATATCTCAGCTACTATGCCTACCGCATAGCGAGATGTCGGGTCTCGTGCATAGCATTGCGTACATGAGACTTCTCTGGTGAGCGTAAGGAACTTGTCTCATTCCTCTATCTCCTTTGCAATCATAGGTATTGCGTTTTAGATAAAGGAATGCCATGTATGCGAAAGGTGGCAATCCTTTCTTGGCGGTGCGCATACTAAAAGCAGGTAATCACGATATCGATGTAAGGCGCTGAGATAAGCTCGACATTTTCTTCTTGCGTCTCGGTGACACCTTGATCCCAGAATATCGCTGCGCATCTCCTAAGTCTTTCATTTGAGCGATCGGATGACCAACTCTTTACGTCGATATGAGCTTCACGTTGTTGCCAACTAGAAGGATGTCATCTACGTAAAGTCTGAAATACCACATCACGTTGACATCTAACCGATACACACAACTCGCTAGAGCAGGCGGGTAAATCCATGGGACTTTACCACCTCGTCAAAGCGTAAGTTCCATGATCGGGAGGCACTGCTTAGATCCATAAATGGACTTCTTAGCTTCATACTAGATGCTCTTCACGCTTTACCACATAACCTTGAGGTTCTTGCATATGAATGTCTACCTTCCTCCAGGTAGCAGTAGAAAAGCGGTTTAACATCCATTGCCAAACCTCTGGGTTGAGTGGTGCTGCTATGGCAGGAAGAATTACGATGGACTTGAGCATTGCTACTGAGCGAAAAGGTCTCGTCAAAATCGATGCCCTCAATCTGAGTGTACCGCACCATACAAACTGGCTTTGACAGCAAGAAACCTCTCCATGGAATCTCTGCCTCTTGTATATCCACTTACTACCTATGCTTACACCGTCGGTAGAGTGTCTTTTCATATATGTCCATAGCCGTTATGGACTCGTTTCTAAGTCCATGCGGTGTGCCATAATCTTGCATCAATATCTTGTATCGCCTCCTTGTATGTCCATGGTGCGATTATTGCATGTTAAATTCTGCTGGGACCAATCGAAGATTCACCCACGAACATAAATCGCTCGGGTTGACGAACAACCTCCCATTCTGACGAGGTTCTCTGAGGCACAATAGCACGGTGGGGTGCGAGATGCTTGTGGTTCTCAACTTGCAACTTGCTGTGTAGGTACCACTTATGCGGTCGGTATCTCGGTGGAACTTCACCCACTTCAATTTCTTTGAAGTGTCTGATAGATCGCTCTCAAGACTCGACATCTCGTACCTTTGGCTGTCGGTGGTGGAATACGATCGTCTTCTAATTCTTGAAGAATGATTTCAACTTTGGACTTATGATTTTTCATGTAGTCCTCTTCTAGAATCGAGCATTAGTGCTAATAGCCTGACGATCCTTGGGACTATAGAATAAACCACCTTCGTTCCTCTAGGATATGATAATGACTTGCGTCGGATCTAGCTCTCGAACATCGAGCCTTCTTGTTCCACATGTCTTTGGTACTTATCCTATGTGTTAAACTAGCGGGCTAGCCAAACCACAACTCGAAAGGGGTCTTTTAAGTGACTTGGGCGGTACTAGATTTGTAAGTATGCCGTCGTCTCTAGGCATATCCCCGAGCGAAATAGGCAATGTGGCATAACTCATCATAGATCTAACCATTTCTAAAGAGTCCTATTTCTTGGCTCGACGACACCATTTCTTTGTGGTGTGCCGGTGAAATCTATATGGGATGTAATCCCACTACACTAGATAGTCCATAAACTCGTTCTTTGAGGTATTAGCCACGTGATCGGACCTTGATGACTTGATCTCTACTTACCCCAGCCGTCTCCACTTGGCACTTAAACTCTTTGAATTTCTCAAGCATTCGGACTTCTTGATTGATCGGTATATGTATCCGTACCTTAGTGTCGTCGATGAAGTGAAAAATATAGTACCTCCACGAGCTTGTGTGGACATTGGTCCATACCGAATTGAAATGGACTAACTCAACATTTCTTTGGCTCTGTAACCTTGACTTTGAAGGGTCTGTGTCTTATTGTCACGGGGATTAGCGGTGGGAGCGAATGTAGAGGATCACCTGGCGCTCCATTCTTGCCGGGTCTTTGGATCCTATTTAGATTGATGTGACCTAATCTAAGATGCCAGAGAAAAGTAGAGTCGTCTTCTAAGAAAACTTTCTCTTTTTAGGGTTTGATGAAGATCAGCATAGTTATAGGTATTATGTTTTGCGAAATAGTATAAAGCGAATTATATAGGTGCCAACAGGATATTTAGTCATTTCTTATGATAGAAACACCAACATCAAAATAACGAATATCCGTGAGTAAATAATTTGAAGCAGAAACGAGGTTCGGTAGAAAATCCGGCACATATAAGCGTCTCTTCAAAACTAAAGCTGTTGTCCCAAAACATAAAGAAACATCTCCAACACCATGACGACTTTAGCGCGTTGCCCATGGAGATCGTTATCTGCCATCAAGACTCACTTGTCGCGGGAACCCACGAGGTGTAACAAACATGATCGATTCTTGATATCTACTACGAGAATGGGTGGGAACAAGTCGCATAAACATGTTTAGTTACTAAAACAAGCAGCGTACCTTGAGCCTTGAGCATAGGGCACTTGGCCTTCAATGCTTGATCTTACCCGCACTTGAAGCACTTGCCCTTCTCCTTTGGCTTCTTCAAGCCTCCGGTTGTGACCATGTTCTTGTTCCCATTCTCACACTATTTCCTTGCCTATACCTGCTTTGGCACCCATTTTCTATTTCCATTTTGCGATGAAAATTTTGGGCCCTTAGATGTGCTAAGCGAGCATGTGCTCCTTTTCCGTAACTCCCTTCGCGTGCGAGATCATTAAACAGCGACTAAGTGTAAACTTCGGTCTTGCTCATGATCGCATTCATGAGTTCTCAAAGACTTGGGCGGTGTATTGAGGATGATATCGACCTTGGCCGCGTCGTGTACCTCCTCCCCAGCGATCGAGACTATCCATGAGATGAAGTCATGTGGGAGACATGTTCATGGACGAACTTCCTTCTTCCGTCTTACATGAGATTTCTCTCATTGTGTGGGCGGATGCGTCCGATCCATTGCCCAAACTTACTCTCGAGACTTGACCAAATATCGATCGGCGTCTACCATCGGCCCGATCTGCGGCTGTTGCAAGACTTTCGACCGTCATCATCATATAGCATTTAGCCATATTGTTTGACTTATTCAAAGTGCCTTGACTCTCATTGCTCGTTAGTCGATCGTCGATGAAGCGTCGGGTTTAGGAGTAGTGAGAACAAACATGTGTTCTTGACGATGAAACATATTCCATGTTCGTTTCCACTCGATAAAATTTGGACGGATAACGGTTTTGTGCGACATATTGATAATCGGCGTAAGAGACATATCACGAAGCGATAATGTAAAACACATAAGCATCGATCATAAATAATTCGTAACAATAATATTGTAACAACACGATAAAACAATATTAATTGAAACCTCGAATCGCCCAGTAATTCCACATGCAGACCGCGGTGTGGGCGTTACACATGAACCCTCGACCGGACTAAAATATACCTTTTAGTGGTTTAATTTCAATCCGTGTCAACTTATCCTTGTAATGATGAAATTAATGATTGGACCTTACTAGAACCACATCACTATATCGCGAAGGGACTTCGCGGGAAGTTGTCTTGAGGTGATGTCTAAGCATTGACCACAATTTTAGCAGAAATGAATTCTTAGAATTGGTATACTCACTCGGACCATACAGCTTCAATTCAAATTCTTTTGTTATCTCATTTTATATATCTCTAGAGAACTTATGAAAATCGCACATGCAGAGCCGCGGCGTGTGGGCGTTTACATGAAACTCGACTTCTCGATAGATTTAAAATGTTTTATTTAGAAATCTAATCTACAAACTTATGATAAGCGATCACAAGCAAACCCGCAGCGTGTGGGCGTTTACTCACAGTCGTCTCACTTTGTTTAGAGATCAAAAGTGGAGTCTTGACATTTTAATTTGAAAAATTAATTTGTCGGGTTGCTGCTTAGTCTTTTATTCAAAGGTTTGTCCATGCGGATCACGTAATCCTAGCATGCTTTTCTATAGAACTCGACATATAAAACATGCTCATGAAATTCTAAAATATGCTTGATAAGCGGATAAACCTAGCATGCTTACTATGCGCATCCAATTACGTAAAACATAAGGTTTGTCAGCGTAATATAAACATACATAACGTACTCGCATAATTTAAACATCCACGACATGCATATGAGCGATAAAAATAAATATAGCGTTATTGTGACCCGATCGTCAAGAAACAGTACATTTAAATCTAATCTATTACATAGATTTACAAAGTGCAATTAAAACTTGACAGACCTCGCGTGCACGCGAACGCGGACGGATTCAACAATTGGGCCTGGCGTGCGCGGGCGCGGGCGGAAAATCTGGAAAAAGCAGGTGCGGGTCGGTCGTTAAAATGTCTTGGGCGGCTGAGAAGCAAAAGCCGGACGGCGGCAGCTCGCATAGCCGCTTTGCCAGCGTGCTCTCCGCGGGCTGCCTCGCGATCGATGGCGGCCAGCGACCCGTCGAGCACGCGTAGCGTCTTGTGACCACGGCGGCGACGTCTGCGAGGGGCGTCGTCGCCCGACGGCTTCGTGACAGCGAGTCTACTCGCTGACGCCCGGGTATTTCGTAGCCCATGACGGCGCGCCCGTCGCCCGCTCAGCTTCGCTCGCTTCGCTTGCTTGGCGGCCGTATCTCGCGATCCGCTCGATCGCTTCGGCGTGGCGCCGAGGGATCTCGTCTTGTGACGCATACATCGCCAGCGCCCCTCGCGATCGCCCGCGCATGACCCGCGAGGCTCGCTTTGAGATACCCGTCGGGGGCTGCCGAAACCTGTTTTTCCGTCGTTTGCGTTCTTGGTTCTTCGTCTTCGTTCTTCTTTACGGATAAGATTTACATAATAATCTAATCTAACCACGGTTTTCTCGTGGTGTAAAAACAAAACCAACAAAACAATAAGCGAGCCACGATGAGCAGCGGATCCTGATTAAATAAGCATGCGCGTAATAATCAGCGTGAATTAATCGCGAGCGAATTACGATCCGGGGCTCACGATACCAGTGTAGGGAAAGCGTATGTTAACCCTCGCCTGAGAGATCCATCTTGGGTGTTTAATTCACCATACATTGATTATAAACCTAGCATGCGTCTATATAATTAAGCATGACACGTTGGGGTTTGCGTGTTTACCTTTGGATGCGAAGAGGTCGATGGAGCGAGATGAGCGGATCGAGCGGATCGGGACTGGTGCTTTGACCTTACGGGCGTATCCGGTTGCCCAATCTCAGCGTCGGTGAGGGCGATCTATGGAGAATGCTTTGGAAAATCACCCAATGCTCTCACCATGACTCTCGAAAATTCTCTCTCAAATATGTGAGATGGCCGAAAATTTTGTCTTGATTAATGAGCATTAACCTAGACTTTATCTCATACCTTATATTTATAATGCCTACCTCCAATCCTATATGGAATATTACCATAATCCTATGGAATATTACCATAATCCTATATGGAATATTACCATAATCTTAGGATTATTTCCATACTCTCGGGATTATTTCCATACTCTCGGGATTATTACCATAATCTTATATGGAAGGATCTATGCATATACCATAAATATAATTATATATCCTTATGGATAAAGAGATAAAATCTTGCGATAGGAGCATATAGGTACCGATTTTCCTCTGACTTAAGGGCTGGATGGGCCGACCGAGGATCAAATCTGAGGAATAAAGATGGGCCTCAAATAAATTAATTATCTTATGTTCAGCCCGAACATAAATTAATTTATAAACATTCGATCATGCCACTAGAGAAAGAATGTTGACTTACCCTTTATTACGAAGTTGAGTCGAGACTTGCACTTGAACATTCACAATCCCGTATTTAAGATATCGAGCGATCCGTTAATCATTTATAGCAATCAGTACTTAAAAGCGATTAATAACTTCATTTCCTTAAGTAGTACCACTCGACCTTATTATTGAACTTGAGCTAACTCAACTGCGGTTTAGTACAATAAACCTTTTGAGCTCTCCATAAGGGGATACGTCGTCGCTTAACGGATCACGGTGACTCGTCTGAGATAACTAGCGTGACATACTGAAACCTTTGCCCCGCCAGAGATGCGGAGAATCTTGGGTTAGAACATATAACCCTCACTCATAACAAGTCGAAGTGATGGTCAACAACTCATACTCACCTAATACCTTATCGGGGTTTAGATCGTCGTAAGTCACGAGATCTTGGTTCTTCCACACGGATCGAGAAGAAGAACTCGTCTTTGTGATCCTTGATACGTCGAGGCGTTACGGCATAGACAAACAACTAAGTCGAGTCAACATCTTATCTATCTGAGCCTAAACCAACAACTCGTCCTTAAGTTGTCTCGGTTTGTGAAACTTTTTATATCTCATTAAGCTTGACCAATATCATACGGACTTCGTGATCTTCTGTATGATCTAACTTATATATGAGATAAGGGGACACGGATATATGCAATCAAGTATTCAAATCGGATAGGAGATTGTAATAGTGGTAAGGAAACATTGTATACAAGCTCAACCAAGCGCTTTCGGAGTGCTAAATCCAACAAGCAGACGGTCGATCGGAAAGAAACGATTCGAGGTTTTGGAAGACATCTGCGGCGATGGTGGCCGACGGAGGAGGAATTGGGAAGAGATACTACCTTTGGTGAGTTTGCCTATTGACGGTTGTCGAGCCACCATAGAATGGCTCCCTATGAGCGTTGTCTATGGAAGGAAGTGTCGATCGCCACTTTATTGGACCCGAAATGGGCGAGAGGAAGATGTTAGGACGAGAGATGGTTCGTTGAGGCGGTCGAGGTTATCGATCGAGATCAAGCGAAGGATCAAGAAGCTCGGGGCGAGCGAAAGTCCTATGCGGACAAGCGTCTACGGATCTTAGGTTCATGATCGGAGATCGCGTTTTCATTAGGTTTCCCGACGAGAGGAGTCGTTCGTTTTGGGAAGCGAGGTGAGAGTTACGATCGAGGTTCGTTGGACCTTTCGAAGTTCTCGAGAGGATAGGCCCGTTGCCTACCTATAGGTTAGACTTCTTGCCTAGCATCGGAGAATGTTCATGGCGTGTTTCCGTTTCTCGGTGAGAAAGTACATGTTCGACCAAAACACGTGATCAAGCACGATCGGTGATTCTTGCTCGAGGATCCGAGTTACGAGGAGAGACCGTGGGCTTGTTTGGGAGCGAAGTCGAGGAGTTGAGAACAAGCGAGTTCCGTTGGTGAAGGTATTGTGGAATCACCACGGAGAGGAAGCTACGTGGGAGTTGGAAGACAAGTTGAGGGCTCGATACCACGAGTTTTTCTCCACGTGTTTGAAATTTGGGGATGAAATTTTTCTAAGGAGGAGGATGTGATACCCCGTCCTTTCTAAGCTTGGTTTGTATGACCGCGTTTTTGAGAAAAGATCGAAAGGTTGACTTTTTATTTCGGTGATCACGGCCAGTCACGATACCTTAGGCGTTGTGAAGAGTGTCTTATGAAGAATTCATAGACACTAAGTATCTGATTTTCGACCACCCATGAAGGTTTGGCACTCGAGGAAGTTATCGAAAACCGGACTTTTCATTGGTCTTTTAAAAGCATATCTTGTTTATAGCCGTTGTGTCCAGGTATTTTATTTGATGTCGATGGGTACTAAGTTTGCTAAATTTGAGTCCGTTTGCAAAAGTTGCGTCATTTTTTGCGTTTTCGAAAAAGACGCTTGCATAGCGAGATCTGTGACCCACTCTTTCCTATAAATAGGAGGCTAGGGCCTTGGGTTCAACGTTCATTTTCCTTCGTCTCTACGTGTTTACGGAAGAAGCGGGCTGACTCGAATGCTGTGCGGAAGCTGCTGGAGGAGTGGGGATCGGCGGGGAGGCTCGTGACGCCATTCGGCTGTGCTGAAACCCTACCGCGATCAACCTCCCTGAAACAGCCCGTTTTCTATTTTTGTCCTTTTCTTGTTTTGATTCCGCTTTTAGTAGATCGTATAGCATAGAACTCGGGATTCTAAAGGCGGGCGGCAATGAATGACCCGGATTCTTGAACCGCTTCATGCAAAGACGCGCCCGCCCAGCATTTGTTAGTGCCGTTTGGTGGCAGCCAGACCATCTTTTAGCTCTGGTTCCTTTAGGTTTTGAGTTCGGACTATGCATTCCACTAAAATACCGATTCCGATTTTACATTCGGCGTTTACGCATGTGAGGATGTTTTCCGTTGCTTGAGTTTTCTAAAGGAAGTACATGCGGGTTATCCATTTCAATATGGTTTGTCATTCCATGTTAGATTAGTTATGCATATTGCTTATGTTTCCATTTTCATGCATCGATTTTGGATGGTTTATCCTAGATCGAGGATAGGCATCGATTTTTAAAACTTACTTATTGCTAAGATTTGAGTCGACTTGCATGCATGCATATTTTGAAAGTACCCTATTATTGGTCTTGATGCCACGAATATATTTTCCATACGCATCGAGTTGATTTGAAAACCGGAGGTGCCGAATATGGGTTCGAGAAAGTCGATAACCCTAGGTTTTGCTACGATCTTCGTTTGGATCACGATGTTGCTTTGCTTTGTGGGATATGACCCCAAAAGTTGTTAGTCTTGTTACTAGGGTACCTACCGTGTCGGTGAAGTCATCGGATCCGTAGATACCTCCGGTTAACGTTTAAATCTGTTCGGGGTTGGGTTATATATGCTTATTTTGAGTTATTTACTACGATGTTTCAAAATAAAAACGTAATGCGCCGTAAAATGTTTTGGTGAAGTTATTCTTGTTCTACGATCCGAGATATGGTTATATTGTGATTGTGCGGATCTCTATTTGGTGGGTTGATCACCATCTTGAGTATTGATCGTGAGGAGATAGACCCAGAACACGATGGTTATGGTTACGAAGGATGAGACCGGGAAGTCCACATGAAATGGTAATGAGGTGGTTATGGTTACGGCGGGTTTGACCACGAAGTCCACACAGAGTTAACATTTGGATACATTCAGGCATGGGGCATTGGATATGTTCGGACGAATGAATGAGATGTGATGGGCTTTGGCGGGATACGTTCGAGCCGTGGTTCTATGATGGGAATACGATGATAACGGATCCGGAGTATCGAAAAATGAAAATTCTATTTTGCTTACTTAGAAGTGGTTTCGTTTTAAAACATTCTAAGGTAAGTGCTCACGAACACGGCATCATGATTCTTTTGATTTATGATAAAACCCGGTGAGTGCGCTAGTACTACGCCAAACTCTTTTCAAATCTTTTCACGGATGGAGGAGGGGGCTGAGCGACTACGAGGGTGTGGCTACGAGTTCTTCATGCTATGCTTAGCGATGTTGTGTTATATCGTGATACGATGTTGATGTATTCTTGTCCCTTATTTTGCTTTACGATTGGGAACAGATTTGCTATTATGTTATTATCTTTTGTGAGTACCGATATGAGCATGCTATGTGGTTGACGGTCACAGATTGACATGATGTAATGCCATTTAAGCTTTCTTGCATTACTTATAATAAATCAAGATAACGTCTATCGAAGTTATGATATCGATATTATTACATTGGGTGGATTGTTTGTGCACCCGCCCGGGATATGTCCTAGTTATAGAGGAGATGCTTGTCGATTTTATGGTCACGTCTTCTCGTATCTATGTTATATATATCACCCCTTCAAGCTTCTTAACCCTTTACTAATCACACCCGGCATCAGTACGCCCTCAGGGGTAGGTGTGACAATTTTCCATTTATTTTCACATTAGTTTTGATTTAGATTCATTCTGCGATAGTTTTCCATCGTTCTAGCTTTAGTTCTTAGCATTGTTAGCGTTTTGGAGCGGTTTAGTCGAAACGAATTCCATCGTTTTCCGTTGGGTTTGGATCTGAACCCAAACATTGTTCTTAGGGCAACTTCTCTCGGGTTTTATCAATTTAATTTCTTTTTTTATGATTATTTGTTATTTTATTTACGTTATTTATGTCTTGCTAAATTTGGTTCTAATCCTAGGGTTTGCATGATTCTATCCTATATGTTGTAATCCACCTATTGTTATTTACCTTCCGGGCATTGATTCGCTGATTCTTGGTGCTTATTTATATGTGTTGATTTAGATCCGATTTTGATGCATATCATAGTTGCTAGTTAATTACGTACTTGATTTTAATTGTCAATCGATCTTGAATGCATTATACGGATAAACGCGGAGCCGTGTTGAGATAGGAACATTCGTAGGAAGCATATTCTTTGTGATCCTTTTGGAGGTTGCTTATTTTCCTCTAGAGGCATACTTGATAATAGGGAAATATTAATCATTATCCTGATTAATAAATGGCTGAAGTTGTTGGCTACATATGTGATCTTCCATCTTATCTGCGATTAAAGCGGTTAATAATAAGTAGGATAAACATCGTTGTGGATAGGATTAATGCATCCACATGGTTAGTCTTTCTTCATAGTTATCACTTTGAGTTTTATTGCTTTAGTTTATTTTCTTGTTGTCACCTTTGCTTTGGGTTTAATTATACGGAAGCCGTAAACTATCTGAACCAAATATGTTCTTGGATAATGATGAAGTTTAGTTGAATTAGCTTACGTGTTTTCGGATTGCAATCACAATGGATGCGATACTAGAGCTTACCTTATACTTGCGTGTTGTTCGTGTGAGAAAATTGGCGATCAAATTTTGGCGCCGATTCTAGAGATTATTGAAGATCATAGGAATAATTTGACGATTTGGAATTATAATTCAAGTTGTATTTATTTTTATTTTTTTTATTGCGAGGCGATTTTTCTTCTTTCTCTGAGATAGTTTATGTTCACAGGTCCGGGGACCTCTGCGAAGAGACTACTTAGACCAATCGAAGTTCTCAAGGAGGAAAAGGCGAGAAAGAATAAGAAGCGACAATGGCGGTAATCCGAATAACGGGGCATTCCTCCCAGAACAAGCTGCAACATATGGCAGTTTCTGAGAGATGCGGCGTCGGATGGCGGAACATGGGACTCCTTCCCCTGCTCGAGGGCAAGACCTCTGAATTGTATATGCCGACCTCCTCTTGAGCAATTCGAAGGAGGCGGATGGGGCCGAGTGAATGCTAATAACTTCGGTTGAAGCCGGCCCTAATCGGTATGGTTCGAGGGAAGCGGTTTGGAGGCGAGTCACGGAGGATCCGAATGCCGATCTCGAGACATATCTCAATATATGTGACACCATCAAGCGAGAATGGGGTGCCACAAGACACGATCGAATGCTTTCGTATTCGGGTTTCTCTGCTAATCGAGGCTAAGTTGGTTCAGAGCTTGGACACCTTTGGGATCAATAGTTGGGGAATCTTTGCGAAAAGTTCTCTCTAAGTACTCTGCCGACCAAAGCCAGAGAAAATCATCGGCATGAGATCTCCCACTTCTCCCGGCTAGGAGATGAATAATTGTTCGAGTCGTGGGAGGCGATTCGGGAGGCCTATTAAGAAAGTGCCCACAACACAGATTCTCGAGCGGCCAGATCCTGCAGTTCTCGGTGGTTTGGCACCTCGCACGAGTATAGTGGATGCATCGGCGGGGAGGATGCTGTTGAACCGGCAGTGGAAGATCTTAGCGAGGATTATAGAGATGAGCTGCAACGACTATCAATGGCGATGGAAGGACACGCTGTGGTGGCTTGACTACTGAGTCAGGAGATGCAGTATGATAACATCATGGAGCGGTTCACGCTTTTGAGAAGTGAGTTCGAGAAAGAAAGGAAAGGAAAAGGGTGGCTCGGATAAATGCTGCAGTCGAGATATAAATGAAATGAGGGGCGTGAATTACATCAATCGGAGGAAGCGTCACAGGGAATCAGCATACAATCCAGAACAACGAAATCACCCAAATTTCTGTATGCCAGTCCCAACAATTTTCAACAGCCTCCACGAGGTTTACGCCGTTTAGAATGGAGTGATTAGGAAGCGAAGAAGCCAGAATCTAGAAGATATGATCGTAGATTGGTTGTGAGCAACCAACAAATGACACATCGAGTTCGATGGTCGCCTGTGAGAATTAGTTTATAACATTCGCGAGATTGTCCATTGGGAGGTCGGCGGTGACCGCCCGATGAGACAACATCCAGACTCAGAGGCAAAACCAAGCTCAGTCGAGGACAAACAGCGGGGGGAGGTCCCCTAGGCCGGCAAACGAGCCACCGCAACAGCAAGGGTGTGCGCTTTGAATCGTCTGACGACTCAAGCTCACGGAAATCTGCGGTATAATCCATATGAGTGATATACCCATTTTCGCTTTGTTTGATACATGAGCCTCGCATTCTTTCGTTTCGAAATCGCGTGTGAGGTTGGGTTTGGTACCCAATCACAGTACCACGGAAATTAGCATCCCGTGAAGTGCTAAGGCAAAGATATGCCCGAACCGGGAGGTAGAAATACGCGAAGGTCTTTATCAATTTGCATGTCATCGGAATGGAAGATTTCGATGTCATCTTTATGGATTGGTTGGAAAAGCACGGGGCAACTATCGTTGTCTCGAGAGAAGTTGCTTTTCGAACAGCCGAAGAGTGGAAGTTTGTTTCCACGGCATAAGGATGGGTGTTTGCGTGCCAACGATCTAAACGACGGATGAGATGATCGAGGAAGGGAAGGCATCAAACTTTCTTGGTAAGTTTGGCCTGATATAAAACAATGCCAGCGGTTACAGAGAGCGATGATGTGTGAATATCGGACGTGTTTCGAGGACTTGCCGAGTTTACCGCTGATAGACAAGTGGAATTCACTATTGATCTAGAACCGGGAAGCGACGGATATCGAGCACCATCTGAGAATGGCACCTAAGGGTACAGAAGCGGCGGGATTGCAGGGCTGTTGGATCTGAGTTTTATCGACCTAGCGTGTCACCGTGGGGCGCCGGTTCTATTCGTCGAGGATGGGTCGATGGATGTGACTACTGAGGAAGAATGGTGACGATCAAACGAGATATCCTCTTCCAGGATCGACGATCACCCTTGACATTCGAAGGGCGAGTGTCTCTCTAAGATGGATTGATGTCGGGGCTACCATCAGTTGAAGATCGGGGAAGGAGCGTTGCGAGCCGCATTGAGCGGTATGGGCACTACGAGTTCATCGTGATGCCGTTTGGTTTGACAATGCGCGGTGATTTCATGGATCGATGAATCGAGTTTTCCATCGATGCAGGATAGTTTCGTCTTGGTTTTTATCGATGATATCTCATCTATTCCAAGAATGCGAGTTGCATAGAACACCTCCTATCGTTAAAATGTACGGCGAAGATGTTGTATGCAAGTATAGTAAGTGCGGTTTGGCTCGGTGATGTTCCTTGGACACAGTGTGTCTGCGAAGGAATCAAAAGTCGACAGTGAAGGTTGAGCGGTAAATGGCGGAAGGTTCGACTAATGCCAATGAGGTTGAGCTTTCTAGGCTTGGCGGGATATTATAGGCGTTTCATCGAAGGGTTTTCAAAATTGGCGAGGCCAATGTGACTCATGAAAGAATAAAGTTTTATGGTCGAAGCTTGTGAAGCAAGTTTCGAGAGTTAAAGAAGCTAACAACGCTCAGTGTTAGCCGTCTTGGGAAGGAAACAATGGGTTTATGGTCTACAGATGCATCAAACTTGGTTTGGGTTGCGTTCTTATGTAGAGCAGGGAAGGTTATAGCTTACGCGTCTCGTCAGTTGAAGCATGAGTTGAGCTACCCAACTCACGACACAGGTTAGCGGCGATCGTTCATGCGTTGAAGATTTGGAGGCACTATGTCTATGGGTTAAGTGTGAGATCTTCACGGATCCACAGAGCCTCAAGTACTTCTTTGAACAAAGAAATGAACATGAGGCAAAGAGATGGTTAGAGTGAAGGATTATGATTGCTCTACTCGGTTATCACCCAAGGAAAGCGAATAGCGGATGCTCTTATTGCATAAGTCGAGCGGTTGGTGTCTTCTTCACGTGAAAGAGAAGCTTATCCGAATTTTGAGAAGCTTACAGAGTGATCCACCAGGAATCGGTCAGGATTCATCGTAGCTTTGTGACGAACCGGACTGAGAGAAGCCATCGTGGCCTTGAGGAGGCAATTCACGGAGATGCGTTTGAAAGCAAGGCTAGAAGATAGTTTCCTGACGAAGGACAACAGCTACTATTCGAGGAAGGTTATGTGTGCCACTCGATAGGGAATTGAGGATAAGATCATGAGTGAAGCTCATGAGGCACCTCTGACTCATCCGAGAAGCATCAAAATGTGAGAGCCTTAAAAGGAACTTTTGGTGGGAAGGATGAAAAAGGATGTAGCAGCGTTTGTGGAGCGTTGTTTGGCTTGTCGACAAGTGAAAATTTTGTACATCAGCGTCCGTCGAGTTTGTTGCAACCGCTACCAATCCCGGTGAAATGGGATCATATCGGTATGGATTTTTAGTGAGTTTTCCAAGGTCGTGTGAGGAAACACGCTATATGGGTTGTCATCGATGGGCGGCAATCGACTCATTTCTTACGATTCGGATGGCGTCTGGGTTAGATAAGCTTGCTCGACTTCGTTAGAGAGATAAATGCGGTTACATGAGATTTACCGGTATCAATTCACGATCGGTCGTGACCCGAGGTTCCACGTCGAGGTTTTGGAGGTCTGGGGAAGCAATGGGGACCAGGCGAATCTCGATCAACATTCCATCCTCAAGCGTGGAAAAGCGTATGTAACCTAGCCCGGAGGATCCGTCTTGGTGTTTAATGCCATACATTGATTATAAACCTAGCATCGTCTATATAATTAAAGCATAACCGTTGGGGTTTACGTGTTTACCTTTGGATCGAGGTCGATGGAGCGAGATGAGCCGGATCGAGCGGATCGGTTCGTGCTTTGACCTTACAGGGCTATCCGGTTGCCCAATCTCAACGTGAGTGAGGGCGATCTATGGAGAATGCTTTGGAAAATCACCCAATGCTCACCAAGCTCTCGAAAATTCTCTCAAATATGGAGATGGTAGAAAATTTTGTCTTGATTAATGAGCATTAACACAGACTTTATCTCATACCTTATATTTATAATACTACCTTAATCCTATATGGAATATTACCATAATCCTATGGAATATTACCATAATCTATATGGAATATTACCATAATCTTAGGATTATTTCCATACTCTCGGATTATTTCCATACTCTCGGGATTATTACCATAATCTTATATGGAAGGATCTATGCATATATAAATATAATTATATCCTTATGGATAAAGAATAAAATCTTGCCAATGGGAGCATAGGTACCGATTTTCCTCTAGCTAAAGAGCTGGATGGGCCAGCCGGTCGAATCAAGGAATAAAGATGGGCCTCAAATAAATTAATTATCTTATGTTACATTGAACATAAATTAATTTATAAACATTCGATCATGCCACTAGAAAGAATGTTGACACCCTTTATTACAAGGTTGAGTCGGGCTTGCACTTGAACATTCTGAATCCCATTTAAGATATCGAGCGTCCATTAATCATTTATAGCAATCATTGTAAAGCGATTAATAACTTCATTTCCTTAAGTAGTACCACTCAACCTTATTATTGAACTTGAGCAACTCAGCACAGGGGTTTAGTACAATAAACCTTTGAGCTCCTTAAGGGGCGTCATCGTCCTTAACGGATCGGTGTTCGATCTGAGATAACTAGCGTGACATCAACCGCCACCACCCAAGATGCGAATCTTGGGTTAGAACACTATAACCTCTCATAACAAGTGTCAGTGATGGTGGTATTCAGTACTCACCTAATACCTTATCGAGGGTTTAGATCATCGTAAGTCACGAGATCTTGGTTCTTCTGACGGTCGAGAAGAAGAACTCGTCTCCTATGATCCTTCAATAAGTCGAGGCGATACCGACGCCAAAACAACTAAATCAAGTCACTTCTTTATATCTGCGGCTAAACCAACCTTCGTCCTTAAGTTGTCTGTTGTGAAACATTTTATATCTCATTAAACTTGACCAATCATCTGAACCACGTGATCTTCTACACTGTGATCTAACTTATATATGAGATAAGGGACAAGATATATGCGATCAAGTATTCAAATCGGATAGGAGATTGTAATAGTGGTAGCGAAACATTGTATACAAGCTCAACCAAGCGCTTTCGGTATACATCAAACAATCTCCCACTTATACTAAAACAAACTTTAGTATACAATGTGTCTTTCTACTAGCTATTACAAACAACCATCACTTTGCTTCTCCCACTTATACAAAAGTTTCCTTTCTAAGTGGGTGCCATCAACAATCAAGTCCTCTACAACGTGTCCATCGTAGACTTTTACGTGAGCTCTTTGTGAATGGATCGCTAGATTTTCCGTCGTATCGATCTTTTCAATCGACACGTCACCTCGTCTAGCGATTTCTCGTGTGACATGGTACTTTCTCTCTATGTGTTTGGTGGCAGCAGTGGGTCCGTGGTTCCTTCGAGGTTGCCACTGCACGAGTTATCACGATGAAACTATGATACTCTTGGGCAAACCGGTACCACGTCTAGATCATGAGGTAGTTCTTGAACCATCTGACCTCATAGAAGCCTCGAGCGGCTACATATTACGGCTTCCATGGTAGAGTCCGCAATGCATCGGCCCTTTGCACTCCATGGGATCTGCTCCACCTCCCAAGGTAAACACATAGCACGAGGTTGACTTTTTCTCTCATCACGGTCGAAATCCAGTGCAATGTAACCCAAGGCATTGACTGTCTCGCATGGTAGCTAGCCTATAATCTGGGTCTTTTTCGGTGCTTGGTATATGCTTCTGCAGTCAATGAGGCTTGTCGAGTTGGGCGATGTATCAGCTACTATGCCTACCGCATAGCGGATATCGGGTCTCGTGCATAGCATTGCGTATGAGACTTCTACGGCGAGCGTAAGGAACTTGTCTCATTCCTCTATCTCCTTTGCAATCATAGGTGTGCGTTTTAGATAAAGAATGCCATATGCGAAAGGTGCCAATCCTTTCTTGGCGATGCATACTAAAACGGTAATCACGGTGTCAATGTAAGGCGCTGAGATAAGCTCAACATTTCTTCTTGCGTCTCGATGACCTTGATCCCAGAATATCTGTGCATCTCTAAGTCTTTCATTTAGGCGATCGGATGACCAACTCTTTACGTCGATAACAGCTTCACGTTGTTGCCAACTAGAAGGATGTCATCTACAAAGTCTGAAATACCACATCACGTTGACATCTAACCGATACACACAACTCGCTAGAGCAAGCGGGTAAATCCATGGACTTTACCACCTCGTCAAAGCGTAAGTTCCATGATCGGGAGGCACGCGTCCATAAATGGACTTCTAAGCTTCATACTAGATGCTCTTCACCCTTTACCACATAACCTTGAGTTCTTGCATATAGATGTCTACCTTCCTCGAGGTAGCAGTTTAAAAGCGGTTTAACATCCATTGCCAAACCTCTGGGTTAGTGGTGCCGCTATGGCAGGAAAATTACGATGGACTTGAGCATTGCTACTGAGCGAAAAGGTCTCATGAAATCGTGCCCTCAATCAAGTGTACCTTTCGCACTGAGCCTTTGACAGCCAGAAACCTCTCCATGGAATCTCTTCCTCTTGTATATCCACTTACTACCTATGCTTACCCATCGGTAGAGTGTCTTTTCATATATGTCCATAGCCGTTGGGACTCATTTCTAAGTCCATGCGGTGTGCCATAATCTTGCATCAATATCTTGTATCGCCTCCTTGTATGTCCATGGTCGATTGTGTTAAAATTCTGCTGGGATAAATCGATTCACCCACGAACATAAATCGCTCGGGTTGACGAACAACCTCCCACTGACGAGGTTCTCTGAGCCTGATAGCGCGGTGGGGTGCGGATACTTTGGTTCTCAACTTGCAACTTCTTGTGTAGGTACCACTTATGCGGTCGGTATCTCGATGGAACTTCAGCCACTTCAATTTCTTGAAGTATCTGATAGATCCTCCTAGACTCGACATCTCGTACCTTTGGCTTCATCGGTGGAATACGATCATCTTCTAATTCTTGAAGAATGATTTCAACTTTGGACTTATGATTTTTCATGTAGTCCTCTTCTAGAATCGACATTAGTGCTAATAGCCTTAAGTCCTTGGACTATAGAATAAACCACCTTCGTTCCTCTAGGATGTGATAATGACTTGCGTGAATCTACCTCTCGAACATCGGCCTTCTTGTTCCACATGTCTTTGGTACTTATCATATGTGTTAAACTAGCTGACTTGGCAAACCACAACTCGAAAGGGGTCTTTTTTGACTGGGCGGTACTAGATTTGTAAGTATGCCTTGTCTCTAAATATATCCCCGAGCGAAATGGCGATGTGGCATAACTCGTCATAGATCTAACCATTTCTAAAGAGTCCTATTTCTTAATCGAACACACCATTTCTTTGTGGTGTGCCGGTGAAATGTATTTGGGATGTAATCCCACTACACTAGATAGTCCATAAACTCGTTCTTTGAGGTATTCGCCACCTGATCGGATGAGATGACTTGATACTACCTAACCGTCTCCACTTCGCCTTAAACTCTTTGAATTTCTCAAGCATTCGGACTTCTTGGTGAATCGGTATATGTCCGTTCTTAGTGTCGTCAATGAAATAATCGTACCTCCACGAGCTTGTGTGGACATTGGTCCACAGGTCAGAATGGACTAACTCAACATTTCTTTGGCTCTATAACCTTGACTTTGAAGGTCAGTGTTCATCTTCTCTCGGATTAGCGGTGAGGCAGATGTAGAGGATCACCTGGCGCTCCATTCTTAGAGTCTTTGGATCCTATTTAGATTGTGACCCTAATCTAAGATGCCAGAGAAAAGTAGAGTCGTGCTAAGAAAACTTTCTCTTTTTAGGGTTTGATGAAGATCAACATAGTTATAGGTATTATGTTTTGCGAAATAGTATAAGCGAATTATAAGGTGCAACAGGATATTTAGTCATTTCTTATGATAGAAACACCATCAAAAAAATGAGAATATCATGAGTAAATAATTTGGCAGAAACAGGTTCGGCAGAAAATCCGGCACATATAACGTCTCTTCAAAACTAAAGCGTGTCCCAAAACATAAAGAAACATCTCCAACATAGCAACCATTGCCCATGGAGATCGTTATCTGCCATCAAGCAAACCTGTCGCAGGAACCCCAAGATGTAACAAACATGATCGATTCGCAGTATCTACTGCAAGAATGGGTGGGAACAAGTGCATAAACATGTTTAGTTACTAAAACAAGCAGCGTACCGGAGCCTTGAGCATAGGGCACTTGGCCTTCAATGCTTGATCTTACCCGCACTTGAAGCACTTGCCCTTCTCCTTTGGCTTCTTCAAGCCTCAATTGAACCATGTTCTTGTTCCCATTCTCCCACTATTTCCTTGCCTCTACCTGCTTTGGCACCCATTTTCTATTTCATTTTGCGATGAAAATTTTGGGCCCTTAGATGTGCTAGCAAGCATGTGCTCCTTTCCCATAACTCCCTTCCATGCGAGATCATTAAACAGCGACTAAGTGTAAACTGGGTCTTGCTCATGATCGCATTCATGAGTTCTCAAAGACTTGGGCGGTGTATTGAGGATGATATCGACCTTGGCTTCGCCGTGTGCCTCCTCCCAAGCGATCGAGACTATCCATGAGATGAGTCATGTGGGAGACATGTTCATGGACGAACTTCCTTCTTCCATCTTACATGAATTTCTCTCATTGTGTGGGCAGATACGTCCGATCCATGCCAAACTTACTCTAGAACTTGACCAAATATCGATCGGCGTCTACCATCGGCGATCACGCAGTTGCAAGCCTTTGGACCGTAGTCATCATATAGCATTTAGCCATATTGTTTGACTTATTCAAAGTCCCTTGACTCTCATGCTCATTAGTCGATCGTCGATAAAGCGTCGGGTTTAGGAGTAGTGAGACAAACATGTGTTCTTGATAGAACATATTCCATGTTCGTTTCCCTCGATAAAATTTGGACGGATAACAGTTTGTCTGGTATATTGATAATCGGCGTAAGAGACATATACGAAGCGATAATGTAAAACACATAAGCATCGATCATAAATAATTCGTAACAATAATATTGTAACAACACGATAAACAATATTAATTGAAACCTCGAATCGCCCAGTAATTCCACATGCAAACCACGGTGTGGGCGTTACACATGAACCCTCGACCGGACTAAAATATACCTTTTAGTCGTTTAATTTCAATCCATGTCAACTTATCCTTGTGGTGAAATTAATGATTGGACCTTACTAGACCACATCACTATATCGCGAAGGGACTTCGCGGGAAGTTGTACGAGGTGATGTCTAAGCATTGACCACAATTTTAACAGAAATGAATTCTTAAATTGGTATACTCACTCGGACCATACTTCAATTCAAATTCTTTTGTTATCTCATTTTATATCTATCTAGAAACTTATGAAAATCGTACATGCAAGCCACGGCGTGTGGGCGTTTACATGAAACTCCACTTCTCGATAGATTTAAAATGTTTTATTTAGAAATCTCATCTAACAACTTATGATAGCAGTGCAAGCAAGCCCGCGTGTGGGCGTTTACTCACAGTCGTCACTTTGTTTAGAGATCAAAAGTGGAGTCTTGACATTTTAATTTGAAAAATTAATTTGTCGGGTTGCCTTAGTCTTTTATTCAAAGGTTTGTCCATCGGATCACGTAATCCTAGCATGCTTCTATAGAACTCAACATGTAAAACATGCTCGCGAAATTCTAAAATATGCTTGATAAGCGGATAAACCTAGCATACTTACTATGCGCATCCAATTACGTAAAACATAAGGTTTGTCAACGTAATATAAACATACATAACTACGCATTTAAACATCCACGACATGCATATGAGCGATAAAAATAAATAAAGCGTTCATGTGACCCGATCGTGAAACACTGCATTTAAATCTAATCTATTACATAGATTTACAAAGTGCAATTAAAACTTGACGGGCCTCGCGTGCACGCGAACGCGGACGGTTCAACAATTGGGCCTCGCGTGCGCGGGCGCGGGCGGAAAATAAAACGGGCTGCGGGTCGGCCCAAAATGTCTTGGGCGGCGTAGGGCAAAAGCCGGCCAGCATACCTCGCCTTGCCCTTTGCCGCGTGCTCCTCGCTGGCGCCTCGCGATGATGGGCGACGCGACCCGTCGAGCACGCGTCGCGACCTTCCGGCGCTGACGTCTGCGAGAGGCGTCGTCAGCCGACGACTTCGTGACCATGAGTCTACTCGCTGACGCCCGGGCCTTTCGTAGCCCATGACAACGCGCCCGTCGCCCTTCAGCTTCTTTCGCTTCGCTTGCTTAGCGGCCGTATCTCGCGATCCTTTCGATCGCTCGCGTGGCGCCGAGGGATCTCGTCTTGTGACGCGCATGTCGCCAGCGCCCTCGCGATCGCCCTCGCATAACGCGAGCTTTCCTACGCGATACCGTCGAGGGCGCCGAAACCTGTTTTCCCGTCGTTTGCGTTCTTCGTTCTTCGTCTTCGTTCTTCTTTACGAATGAATTTACATAATAATCTAATCTAACCGGATTTTCTCGTGGTGTAAAAACAAAACCAACAAAACAATAAGCGAGCCACGATGAGCAGCGGATCCTAATTAAATAAGCATGCGCGTAATAATCAGCGTGAATTAATCGCGAGCCAAGATTGATCCGGAGCTCACGATACCAGTGTGAGGAAAGCGTATGTTAACCCTCGCCCGAGAGATCCATCTTGGGTGTTTAATTCACCATACATTGATTATAAACCTAGCATGCGTCTATAATTAAGCAACACGTTGGGGTTTCCGTGTTTACCTTTGGATGCGAAGGTCGATGGAGCGAGATGAGCGGATCGAGCGGATCGGGACTAGTGCTTTGACCTTACGGGTGTATCCGGTTGCCCAATCTCAATCGGTGAGGACGATCTATGGAGAATGCTTTGGAAAATCACCCAATGCTCTCACCAAGCTCTAGAAAATTCTCTCTCAAATATGTGAGATGGCCGAAAATTTTGTCTTGATTAATGAGCATTAACCTAGACTTTATCTCATACCTTATATTTATAATGCACCTCCAATCTATGGAATATTACCATAATCCTATGGAATATTACCATAATCCTATATGGAATATTACCATAATCTTGGATTATTTCCATACTCTCGAGTTATTTCCATACTCTCGGGATTATTACCATAATCTTATATGGAAGGATCTATGCATATACTGTAAATATAATTATATATCCTTATGGATAAAGAGATAAAATCTTGCATGGGCATATAGGTACCGATTTTCCTCTAACTTAGGGCTGGATGGGCGGACGAGGATCAAATGCAAGGAATAAAGATGGGCCTCAAATAAATTAATTATCTTATGTTCAGCCCGAACATAAATTAATTTATAAACATTCGATCATGCCACTGAGAAAGAATGTTGACTTACCCTTTATTACGGTTGAGTCGGACTTGCACTTGAACATTCACAATCCCGTATTTAGATATCGAGCGATCCATTAATCATTTATAGCAATCATTGCTTAAAAGCGATTAATAACTTCATTTCCTTAAGTAGTACCACTCGACCTTATTATTGAACTTGAGCTAACTCAACTGGGGTTTAGTACAATAAACCTTTGAGCTCTCCTTAAGGGGATACGTCATCGCTTAACGGATACGGTGACTCGTCTGAGATAACTAGCGTGACATACTGAAACGCCACCACCCAAGATGCGAGAATCTTGGGTTAGAACATATAACCCTCACTCATAACAAGTCAAAGTGATGGTCAACAACTCCTCACCTAATACCTTATCAGGTTTAGATCGCCGAAAGTCACGAGATCTTGGTTCTTCACACGGATCGAGAAGAAGAACTCATCTCCTTGATCCTTGATACGTCGAGCGTGCCGGCATAGACAAGCAACTAAGTCGAGTCACTTCTTATCTATCTGCGGCTAAACCAACAACTCGTCCTTAAGTTGTCTCATTGTGAAACTTTTTATATCTCATTAACTTGACCAATATCATACGGACTTCGTGATCTTCTGTATGATCTAACATATATGAGATAAGGGGACACGGATATATACATCAAGTATTCAAATCGATAGGAGATTGTAATAGTGGTGAGGAAACATTGTATACAAGCTCAACAAAGCGCTTTCGTTATACAAATCCAGCAAGCGGACGGTTCCGGGAAAAACGATTCAGTTTTTGGAAGACATCTGCGGCGATGGTGGCCGACGGAGGAGAATTGGGAAGAGATACTACCTTTGGTGAGTTTGCCTATACTTGATTATCGAGCCACCAGGAATGGCTCCCTATGAGCGTTGTCTACGGAAGGAAGTGTCGATCGCCACTTTATTGGACCCGAAATGGGCGAGAGGAAGATGTTAGGACGAGATGGTTATTGAGGCGGTCGAGGTTATCGATCGAGATCAAGCGAGGATCAAGGCTCGGGGCGAGCAAAAGTCCTATGCGGACCGTGCTACGGATCTTAGGTTCATGATCGGAGATCGCGTTTCCTTAAGGTTCCCGGCGAGAGGAGTCGTTCGTTTAAATTGGTGTCATCTTGCGAGAAAAAACTTTCTCTTTTAGGGTTTGTAGAAGATCTGACATAGTTATAGGTATTATGTTTTGCGAGAAATAGTATAAGCGAATTATATAAAGTGCAGGACGGATAACCGTCATTTCTTATGATAGAAACACCACTATCAAAAATAACAGAATATCCATGAGTAAATAATTTTGAAACAAAACAAGGTTAGTCGAAAATCGGCAATATATAAAGCGTCTTTGAAACTAAAGCTGTTGTCCCAAAAACATAAAAAACATCTCCAAGCTACAGCGCTGCGACTTTCACGCGTTGCCCATGGAGAGCGTTATCTCGCCATTAGCTAGCTCCACTTGTCCGCGGGAACCCACTGCAGGTGTAACAAACATGATCGATCGCGCCGTGTACACTGCCAGAATGGGTAGAACAAGTAGCTAAACATGTTTCCGTTACTAAAGCAAGCAGCGTACCTTGAGCCTTGAGCATAGGGCACTTAGCCTTCCAATGCCCAGTCTTGCCGCGCTTGAAGCACTTGCCTTCTCCTTTGCAACTTCTTCAAGCTCCCGGTGGCAGCCGTGTTCTTCTTTCCATTACCATTATTTCCTTTACCTCTACCTTTGGTGCCCTTTTCTTTTCCCGTTTTGCAGCGGAAAATTTTGGCCCTTAGATGTGCTAGCAAAGGCATGTGCTCCTTTTCCCATAACTCCTTCCGCAGCCACGAGATCATTAAGCAATGACTAAGTGTAAACTTCGGTGCTTGCTCATGATCGCATTCTGTAGTTCTCAAAGACTTGGGCGGTGTATTGAGGATGATATCGACCTTGGCTTCATAGTCGATACCTCCTCCCAATGATCAAGACTATCCATGAGATGAGTCATGTGGGAACATGTTCATGGACCGAACTTCCTTCTTGTCTTACACGCCAGATTTACTCATCGTGTGGGCGGGGTTGTCCGATCCGTTGCCCAAACTTACTCTCGAGACTTGACCAAATATCGATCGCGTCTACCATCGTGATCTTTGCGGTACAAGCCTTTGGACATAGTAGTCATCATATAGCATTTAGCCATATTGTTTGACTTATTCCAAAGTGCCTTGACTGCTCATTGCTCATTAGTCGATCGTCGATAAGGGCATCGGGTTTAGGAGTAGTGAGAACAAACATGTGTTGTTCGGCGATAAGAACATATTCCATGTTTCGTTTCCACTCGATAAAATTTGGACGGATAGCGGATTTTGTGCGAGCATATTGATAATCGGTGTAAAGAGACATATCACGAAATGATAATGAAAAAACACATAAGCATACGATCGCATATAATTAAGTAACAATAATATTGTAACCTTTTGATAAAACAATATTAATTGAAACCTCAATCGCCCGAGGAATCCCGCGTCACAGCCCAGCGTGTGGGCGTTTACATGAACCCCTCGACCGGACTAAAATATACCTTTTAGTGGTTTAATTTCAATCCATATCAACTTAACCTTATGACAGATGAAATTAGCGATTGGACCTTACTGAACCACGTCACTATCGCGAAGGGACTTGCGCGGAAGTTGTACTCGAGGTGATGTCTAGCAATGACCACATTTTAACGATGAAAATGAATTCTTAGAATTGGCATACTCACTCGGACCATACCAACACAATTCAAATTCTTTTGTTATCTCGTTTATATCTATCTACAGAACTTATGAAAATCGCACATCTGAGCCACGCGTGTGGGCGTTTACATGAAACTCCCAACTACTCGATAGATTTAATATGTTTTATTTAGAAATCCCATCTAACAAACTTATGATAAGCAGTGCGAGTAAGCGCGCGTGTAGGCGTTTACTCTGATGCGTATCACAACTGTTTAGAGATTAAAGGTGGAGGTCTTGACATTTTAATTTGGAAAATTAATATGTCGGGTTGCTAACAGTCTTTTTGTTGAAAGGTTTGTCCATGCGAGATCCGTAATCTAGCATGCTTGTCGATAGAACTTCGATATATAAAACATGCTCGCGAGAATTCTAAATATATGCTTGGCGATAAACCTAGCATGCTTACTATCGCGTTAATCGTAAAACACTAAAAAGGTTTGTCGACATAATTTAAAATACATAGCATACTCTTGCATAATTTAAACATCCACGACATGCGATGAGCGATAAAAATAAAATAAAAGCGTTCATAAATGGCCCTTTATGGAACCTGCACTTTCTTGCTAATCTATTACATAGAATTGCAAAGTACGAGTTAAACTTGAGCAGACCTCGGCGTTGCAGGACGGACGGATCGTCAGCTGATTCGGGCCAAAATAATGGAAAGGGCGAGCGGGTGAAAGAGTCGGATACGGGCTAAAAAGCGGGTCGGGGGCCCAAAGGCCAGGTCAGATCGACCAGAACAAGCGGGCGGGTCGAAACAAAATTTGGGCAGAGAAAGTCTTTGAGGCTCTTGTACTGCGACATCTTGGCAGCGCCAGCTTCTTATGCTCGTGTGAGCGACCAGCGTGCGTCTCCCTCTGAGAAGGCATGGCAGGTGCCGCTTATCTTGCTAGCGCCCTACAGAGTACAGTCGCGGCTTCCATCGCGTATTGCCGGAGCATCCAGTACAAAATCGCGGCCCGTTGCGCTGCCTTGGCGTTGAGGCTTTAGATGTATCGCGTCTGCCGCGTCTGAAGCGCGGCGCCAGCGAGGCTTCGTCGCGAGATTCGCGTGCCTCGCGTCGCCAGCGCCTGCTTAGAGGCAGCTACGAGATTTTAGTGTGCGTTTCGCGTCGGAGCCGCCGGCGCGGTCGGTGCAGGCGAGGTTTCCAGCGCGATATAGCGGCGTGCCTTGTCGCCCGCCGTTGCCCGTGCGACCCGCTGCGCGTCTGTCACCCTTTGCTCGTCGTCTTTGTCGAGGAACGCCACGCCTGACGCCGAGTCTTTGCCGTGCGTCCGGTTCTCGGTAAGTCTTCATCGTCTAGTTCTTGTGCTTTCGTCTTAGTTCTTCTTTACATATAAGATTTCTGGAAAATAAATCTAATCTAACCACGGATTTCTCGTGGTGAAAAACAAAATCAACAAAACAAAAGCGGCCGCGATGAGCAGCGGATCCAACAATTAATTAAGCGCGCGTAATAATCAAGCGTGAATTAATCCAGCGAGCCGAATCCGATCACGGGGCTACATACCAATGTAGGAAAACTAGGTTTAGCCCTGCCAGAGATCTATCTTGGATATTTAATTCACCATACATTGATTATATACCTAGCATGCGTCTATATAATTAATTGCAACACGTAGGATTTTCTCGTGTTTACCTTTGGATCTGTAGAGGTCGGTCGAGCAGGACGAGCGGATCGAGCGGAATGGACTCGTGCTTTGACCTTAATTTGTATCCGGTTGCCCGATCTCCAACGCTTAAGTGAGACGATCTATGGAGAATGCGCGAGAAAATCACCCAATTGCTCTCTCAAAGCTCGAAAATCTTCACAAGAAAAACTTGTGATTCTCGAAATTGTAGGTAAAATTGTGAGCATTAACCTGAGACTTTATCTCTTACCTTATATTTATAATGCATTACCATAATCCCACAAGGAAAGGATTTATGCATATCCGTAAATATAATAATATCCTTATAGGATAAAGAATAAAATCTTTCCTTTGAGGCTATGGGCGCCGATTTCCTTAGTGCTATGGGCTGGATGGGCCGACCAGGATCAATCAGAGGAATAAAGATGGGCCTCAAATAATTAATTATCTTATGTTCAGCCAGACATAAATTAATTTATAAACATTTATTCATGCCACTAGAGAATAAATCTTGACTTACCCTTTATTGCGAAGGTGAGTCGAGACTTGCACTTGAGACATTCTGAATCCCGTATTTAAGATATCGAGCGTCCATTAATTATTTATAGCAATCATTGCTTAAAATAATTAATATCTTTAATTCTTAAGTAGTACCACTCAACCTTATTATTGTACTTGAGCTAACTCGACTGCAGGGGTTTAGTCACTGATAAACCTTTTGAAACTCTCCAAGGGCGTCATCGTCCTGCGGATCGTGACTCGATCTGGAATAACTAGCATGACATACAAGACTGCCACCACCCCAGAATCACGGAGAATATTGGGTTAGAACATATAACCTCGCCCATAACAAGTCGAAGTGATGGTCGGTAACTTCATACTACTTTAATACATCCTTCGAGATTTAGATCGTCGTAAGTCGCTTTGAGATCTAGGTTCTTCACTACGATCGGAGAGAAGAACTCATCTCAACGTGATCTTCAATCGTCGAGGCGATGCCGGCATAAACAAGCAACCAGTCAATTCACTTCTTATCTATACAGCACTATACACGACACTCTTCGTCCTCAGTTGTCTCAATTTGTGAAACTTTTATATCTCATTAAGCTTGACCAATCATACGGACTTACGTGATGCTACACCTGTGATCTAACATATATATGAGATAAGGGGACACGGATATATGCAATCAAGTATTCAATTGGATAGGAGATTGTAATAGTGGTAACGAGGAAACATTGTATCAAGCTTCAAAAGCGCTTTCGGTATACAAATCCGACAAAACTCGGCAGAGATTGGTGAGATGGATTCTACTTCTTCAAGTTCGACATGGAGATCAAAAGATAGAAAAGGCTGCGAGAATGTGGTTGTAGACCACTTATCGAGAGCTAGAAACTGTCGAATGAGAAGATCGAGAATCGGGATCGAGAGAACTTCCCAGACGAGCATATATTGAGCATCAGCGATCGTACACCATAGTGCCTTGATTTTGTGAACTACTTGGTTATTGGAGTTTGCCACATCGGCGGTGATCATCATAAAAGTTTCTCCATGATGTCGAGTTTTACTATTGGGATGATCCCGTCTCTGGCCGATGTGCGATGGCACGTCGTCGTTGTGTTCCCGAAGAAGAATGGGGACATAATCCATGAGTGCCATAGTTCTTTAAATGGAGGACATTTTGCGGTAGCAAGATGGCATCAGGTATGCAGTGGATTCTATTGGCCGTCGATATTCAAGTTGTAAATCTTTCATCAAGAGTTGTGATAGCTGATCGCTTAATTTTCTAACACGAAAGGTGTAAATATAGGGTAAGCGATATCGTATCCACGAGGATTGTAATCTGAAAATCTGACTAACTTCAACAAGGATTCATCATTATCGAAGCAACAAATAAGGTTTGTGAGATTTTAGGGCTTGGAACTCAATCCAAGCAAAAGTAACAAAGCAGAGAAAATAAATTAAAACAATAAACACTGGATGTTTAAAAGCAGATAAAACGACTAACCTAAGGGCTGCATTAATCCTATCACGCGTATGATTATCACATTCCTATTAACATTTTAATCCAGACAAGATGGAAGATCACATATATAGCAAGCAGTTTACATTACGACAACAAGCGGTATAGATTCTAGTTTCCTATATTTTATTCGTCTCTAGAGTGAAAACAAGCAACTCAAATGGATCACAAGGAATATGCTTCTCTGAATATCCTATCTCAGCTACGACTCGAAGACTCATTCGTATCATGCATTCGATATCGATTGACAATTAACACAATTCGTAATTAACCGACAACTAAATATGCGTCGAGATTGATCGAAACCAACACATATAAATAAACGCGATCGAATCATAAATCGATGCATGGGCCCGGTAAATAGCGATACTGAGGAATCACAACATATAGGATCGAATCTTGCAAACCACAGGATTAGAGCGAAAAACTAGCGGACATAATAAGCGGAATGAAATACGATTTAACCATAAAGAGCGAAATTAAATATATAAAACCCGTGATGTAGCGTTGGATGAACACGTTGGGCTTGAATCCCAACCTCGGTGAAAATGGAAAATTGCAAAGATCGTCCGGACGAAGCGTTAGGATCGTGAACAAAACGTAAACTAACGGAGAACAATCCGTAAAACAACTCTAGAATGAAACTATATGGAAGCTAAAGCTAAAACTCGAAAAACTTATGAAAAAAGCGAGAAAAGAGGCTGCGGAATCGTAGAGTGCGAAGTTGAGGCGCGAGGGGTGTTGCCATATATATGAAGCACCCGACACCTAATTTTCCGCCACGCCCACGCCGTCTCGCGACCACCCCGCGATCGCTAGAGTGCTGATCGCGAGGTAAGATCTCGTAGCGTGGCCTCTCGCCGTGATGCCTCTTGCGCCCGCTTGGTTGGCTCAGCGGCCTTGGCTCGCGATCGCTAGGAGTTACGATCGGTCGCGAAATCGTCGATGTGCTTTCGGCGTTGGGCTTCGGCTCGTGACGTTATCGCGGTCGCTTGGTATGCGGGTTCTCGCGTGTTACCTAGCGACCATCTGGCGACCGCTAGGTTGGTCGCTAAAGCGAGGCCGAGTGTACAAGTGGCTCGTGGCGTCGTTCGCTTGCCCGATTTTCAACATATGGACCTACTGTGACACGAAAAAGAACACCCAGCGATTATCTTCTAGAAATAGATAAAACATTAAGAATCGATAAATGCGCACATTTAAGCGAGCTAAACTCATCTTCAAATATCAACTATAAGCGTGTAAAATGCGCGTTTATCAATAAATACCAAAAGAGCGGAAGCGTCGGCAAGAAGGATGAGATGCATGAAGAGCATCATGGAAGTGGAACTATTTGGCGTATGGGATCGACTTCATGGGTCCGTTCCCGTGTCTTGTGGTTACGTATATCTTGCTTCTTGTGGGTATGTTTCACGATGGGTAAGCGATTCCGCAACACCAGCGACTCGAGGTAGTAGTCGAGTTTTTACATAAGAATATTACGACTCGATTCGGAGTCGAGGCGTTAATCAACGATGTAGTATCGCACTTCAATAATAAGTGGCTAGGCAATGTCACGGCTAAATGCGGCATGAAGCATAGAGTCCCTCCCATATCATCCTCAAGCGAATGGGCAAGGCAGGCTGCCAACCAGAAATAAAGAAGATTTTGGAGAAATCGGTTGTGAATAGGAATGATTGGGCTGAGCAACTAGATGATGCTCTCGGGCTGTCGGATTTGCCTACAAAGGCGCTATAGGTCTATCCCTTATCAATTGGTATTCGGGAAGTCTTGCCATTTCGGTTGAATTGGAACATAAGGCGTATTGGGCCGAGAAAGATCGACATGGACTTGAGGAGGCGGTATGATGAAGTGGCGGTTGCTTCAGAGCTCGATGAGTGGAGAAAGCGAAGCTTTCGAGAACTCCGGATCTACAGGAGCGAGCTCGAAAATTTCATGACCTTAGCATTAGTCCCAGAAGGATTCGCCGGGGATGGGGTGTTACTTTACAATGCTCGACTCCGTCTCTTTCGGGAAAATTTGGAAGTCGAGATGGTGGAGACGTATCAGTTTATCGTGCACATGCAAATGGAAGTTATGAGTTGCTAGACTCAGTGGAAACATCTTCAAGGTGAATGGTCACTACCTCAAATCTATTCAAGTCACACTTCAACCAGTGAAGTGGTGACCAAGCTAAGCGAACCGTGATGAGAGGTAGCGTCGAGCTAGCGAAGAAAAATCTAGCCTTTGGTTGGGAGGTAACCCAACATGTTTTCTCATTTTGTTTTTCGTTTTGTTTTCTTGTTTGTCGTTGTTTCATCATGTATCGTGTCGTGTTTCATCGTTTTCGAGTCAGGTATAATTGCTTTCTTTTATGAAAAAGAAAAATAACCTGCCTCGCGCCGCAGTGTGGCATGATAACCATTATGCTGAAAATGAATTTTTCAGCGCACAGGCGCACCTCGTGACCAAGCTCGCGACCATGAGCGACCCCGACATGCCCTACTGCGCCGGACCCGACCAGCGTTTTGACCATTTTAACCCTTCCATATTTTACACGTACACACATTTTTTCGGACAAAATACTCTCTCAAGCTGCCACACTAAGTTCTTCATTTTGATTGCAATTTTCACCACTAATCCGCTCAAAGATGCTACATTTACTTAATTCCTCTAAATTTCACGCTTTTAGCATGATTTGGAGGATTTTGTCCATTATATCTCCTTGTGGTGGGTTTTTGATTTTTGAGGAATTAGGGCTCATATTGCTAAATTACTTGTTGTTTTGAGCATGATTGTTACAATGTTAGGGCTATTGATGTTTATAGATGTGTATTGATGCTTATTGGTCGATTTTGCCTACATTGTTGATTTGGGATGAAAAATGTTCAAAAAACCTATTTTGCATTGTCGGTATAGCTCATGACCAAGAGCTAGCGACCATGACCGGACCACGAGGTCCCAGCGCATGACAGCCGTAGCGCGCAGCGTTATCTTCGCGCCGTCCGTGCACCTTCCAGCGAGTTTTGGAAATTAGCGACCGCGGCGTGCTTTCGCGACGAAGTTCTGGCGGGCGTTCTCGTGCGGATACCCCAGCGAGTGGTACCTTGCGACCTCCTAGCGACGCGAGGCAGCCCGAATGCCATTTTGTGTATTTTTGTGCGTGTGTGGATTCACTACACTTATTTCTCTTTGTTTGACCATATGTTAGTATAGGGGCGGTATTTTGCTCAATTCAAGTTTGGGGAGGTATATTTTGCTATGGGTTGTCGTTTGCTTTTATATGCCTCTTTAATAAGTACATGAACTAACTTTACACTTATCTTTAGGTATGAAGATGTCACGCCACTCCGGCCGTAGCGAAAGAATAAGGAAGTTGCATTATCATCCGGGACGAGCCACGTGATGAGTCCGCCGTCCACTATTGAGGTGCGACTACGAATCCTCGGCACGCGGGAAGGTGGAGGCGGTGATGCTGCTAAATCATCGACATTCCGGTTTATGTGCATTGAGACTTGCCGGGCTATGGGGATAGCCAATGGCGTCTCGTGGCTTGCGGAGAGGGCGGGCGTATTCGGTTGTAACGACAAATCATCTTTCATCTCTACGAACCCTCATGCTGGAATTCTGTCGACCTTATATGTTCATAAAGGCCTTGAGTCGGCGGATTACATAACGTTCGGCTCGATAACGAGCCCGACAGCTCTCGGTGGGCGAGTTGAACTCCGTCGTTGAGGGCCGTCACGAGCGAATACGCCGGGGACTTAGAGCATTCACCTCGGGATGCTGTGGCCATTGATCGAGACACATCCTTGGAGGCGAGCCCATATTATGATGCCTCGAGGGGCTAAGGCGAGCTCCATTCGAATCCGGCGGTCCTACTTTACACGCTTACTCACGTTACTACATGGCCGCTCGAATCAAGCCTTTATTATCTCGGGACATGAGTCTCACGATTCTTTGTGATGAGGCGAAAGTGCATCTGGGATGTTCATAGCCAACACTTCCGGATCTGGGCGAGGTGTCGGGGAATGCTCGGATATGCATAGGGATTTGTTACCCTATTCTGATTTTCTGATATCCGCGATTCGAGGAGCCCGTCTCCGATATTTTCCTAGAAAAGAAATATCTATATGTCGGGCGTTCTTGAAGAGCATCGAGACCGCTACCTCTGCTGTTATATAAAGCATGGCGGTCGATAGTGCACTTTTGACCCAAACTTCGCGGCGCATAAGCAAAGTTGGCCGGAGCATAATTGGAACATGAGTTCCGACCAGCACTATGCATGGACTTAAGCGCTTAAATGCGCAAGGCGGTCGAGGAAGGCCGGGAGGAGGGCCGAGGCAGCGGGGGCACTCGAGGTCGGTGGCGTGATGCCACCAAGGCATGCTCGAGGATATTCAGGATTTATGGCGACTAGATCGGATAGGCGGTCGTCTAGACGCGTGGACGAGAATATGACCTCCATGATGACACGGCTGACGGACCTCACGGCCCGGCGACAAGCGCATCAAGAAGCGACAGCGTCGGTGATGCGGATGATGCGACAATGGAACCAATGGAGGTTTCTACCGCCGCCCGGTAGAGTGGCACATGAGGTAGGTCTCTCCAATCACTCTCTTACGCAAACCTTATTGCCTCCATTTCGCATTTCTGATAAGTTTGGGGGAGTGGAAGAGTTTGGTTGGTTGAGAGTCCTTGTTTATGTTTTGCTTTGTTTTGTTAAGTTATTATATGTTCGGGCTTTTGTCGTTGTCTTTTGTGTTTTTGTTGTGTCGATCGATCAGCGAGTTGAAGTGAAATGTGTTAATCCATGTAGCCTTGATGATGATAGAAATTTTACATTAAATATGTTGATAGTCTCTGAAATGATATGTAGGAAAATGACACATGGATAACTTGAGATTGCTTAGCTTGTTGTTTTAACCATTTGCTAAAACCGTGAGGCTTGAGCTTCCTTGTATACATCTTATTCTGATTTCTTTTATCGTGATATCGTGCATGTAATTATCTTCTAGAACTTGCCGTTTTACGTAGCCGAAGCTTGCAATATGTGTTTTGAATATGGAAAGGATAAAAGGTCATCTTTGTTAAACCACATATTTACCCAAACACTAGTGATGATATAGACCGTTTGTCACCTTCTTTGAGCCTTTATTAGACTTTATTCTTTCTATTAACGGATGATAGGAGGTGAGGATGGATATGGGAATCAAATGGGAGGAAAATTTGTTTTGATATGCAAAGTGGGGATAAAAGATAAAGAAGGGTACCGTGTGAAAAAGGATAGACCACTATAAGCTCTATTACAAAGTCGAAAAGAAAATGTTGAGAAAAATGTGAGCATAAAGGAAGTCGATCATTATAGTATATGGTACCTTGGGTTGCATAAATGTTGAAATAGCATGTTGGAAAGGAAAAGGAAATGGACAAAGTCATGTATGGTGATTATAGAAATGGAAGTACTTGGAATATATTTGAGTCACTTAGCCGTATATTATCCTACCTTAACCAATGTTACTACAATCTGACCTATGAAAAGTCCTTTTGATCCTAATTTGAATGCATTTGACGTGGTGGAGATATTAGAGAAATGGAAAGCCTATGGTGAGATTTTTGCATTGCATTGATTTTTGAGTGCATACCGTCCTTTATTTCTTTATGAGTTGAGTGTACTCTATATTTTACGCACATGCCTTTGTGAGGGTTGAATTGAATAAGACTTTTTGCTTTCAATGGTTGTCGATTGTCGAGTTGACTAATGTTGTCGTGTGCTCTAATAATTTTGAGATTTGAGATATTTAGAGGCTTGATTGTGTTAATCACCTTGGCGGCGGCTTCGTTGATCTTTGTTGTTTCTCTCTTTCTTTTTGGTTTTGTTTTGTTTGAGGACAAACAATGATTTAAGTTTGAGGGTTGATAAGCAGCATTTTACGTTTATTGTTGATTTCTAAAGATGATTTTAGATCGATAATGTGCGTTTATGTCTTGGATCTCAATGCTTTTATATATTTTTTGGAAGATCTTGCTCTTGGGTTCCGTTTTAGTGTTTTGTAGGCTTATAAGTTGAAAACCGAAGCATGGAGCGAAAACGAGCGAGCAGGCGAAATGAGGCCTAGCGACCGCCAGCGGCGCTAGCCCGATCGAGACAGTCGGTGCGGCCTTGGCCAGCATATCTTGGCGCAAATGATGGCTTCCTTGATCGACTAGCGATCGCTAGGTGGCTCCAGAAAGCGCTGGGACAGCGAGCATTCGGGCGACCGCGAGGCGTGGTCGCGATGATTTTCCATGCGGAGCGACCAGGACCTAGTGACCGCGAGGCCCGGTAGCGCCCGGCCGAGAGAATGGAGGATGGCGAGGCGAGAGGATCCCTTGCGGCCAGGGCTCGCGACCAGCGAGCCCGACGCGAGCATGGCATGTGATGCAAAGTAGGGTTTCATCCTAAATCTATAAATAGGGCTTTGCCCCTCGCACCAACCTTACTAGTGTGATTTTAGGCGTTTTCCTCGGTTTTCACTATTTTCCATTTATTTTCACATTAGTTTTGATTTAGATTCATTCTAGCAATAGTTTTCCATCGTTCTAGCTTTAGTTCTTCGCATTGTTAGCGTTTTGGAGCGGTTTCATCGAGCAATTCCATCGTTTTCCGTTGGGTTTGGATACGAAACCAACCATTGTTCTTCAGGCGCTTCCTACGGGTTTTATCAATTTAATTTACTGTTTTATGATTATTTAGTATTTTTATTTACGTTATTTATGTACAGCTAAATTTAGGTTGTAATCTAGGGTTTGCATGATTCTATCCTATATGTTGTAATCCTTGCTATTGTTATTTACCTTCTAGGCATTGATTCATGATTCTTGGTGCTTATTTATATGTGTTGATTTGATCAATTTTGATGCATATCATAGATGCCGATTAATTACGTATGATTTTAATTGTCATCGATCTTGAATGCATGATCTGAATAAACCTTGAGTCGTGGCGAGATAGGAACATTCGTAGGAAGCATATTCTTTGTGATCCTTTTGTAGTTGCTTATTTTCCTCTAGAGGCGTATGATAATAGGGAAAATTAGTAATCAATATCATGATATATAATGGCGAAGTTGTTGGCTACATATGTGATCTTCCATCTTGTCTAGATTAAAGCGGTTAATAATAAGCGGGATAAACATACGTTGTGGATAAGATTAATGCATCCACAGGGTTAGTCTTTCTTCATAGTTATCCACTTTGAGGTTTTATTGCTTTAGTTTATTTTCTTGTTGTCACCTTTGCTTTGGATTTAATTATACTGAACCCATAAACCTATACAAACCAAATTTGTTCTTGGATAATGATGAAGTTTCGTTGAATTAGCTTACGTGTTTTCGGATTGCAATCACAATGGATACGATGCTCGACTTACCTTATACTTGCGCGTTTTCGTGTAGAAAAGTGGCGATCAAGTATATCTTTACCCATGATCCAATGAGCTTGTTCGAGGTTAGGCGATATCTAGCTACTATGCCGCATGATGATATCGGGCCTCGTGCATAACATGCGTACATGAGACTTCCTACGGCGAGCGTAAGAGACTTTTCTCATTTCCTCTATTTCGCTGCGTCATAGGTATTTGTTCCTTAGATAAAGGAATGCCGTATACGAAGGTAGCAATCCTTTCTTGGCGGTGCGCATACTAAAGCGAGTAATCACGGTATCAATGTAAGGCGCGCGAGATAAGCTCGACATTTTCCTCTTGCGATCTCGGTAAACCTTGATCCAGAATGTCAGTTGCATCTCCTAAGTCTTTCATTTGAAACTTATCGGATAACCAACTCTTCGATGCGATAACAACTTCACATTGTTGCAGTAGAAGGATGTCATCGTAAAGTGCGAGAATACCACATCACCGTTGACATCTAAGCGATACACACAACTTTCGCTAGGCAGCTGGGTAAATCCATAGGTTTTACCACCTCGTCAAAGTGTCGGTTCGGGATCGTGAACTTGCTTAAGTCCATAAATGGACTTCTTAGCTTCCATACTAGATCTCTCTTACGCGCCCATACATAACCGGGTTCTTTGCATATAGATGTCTACCTTCTTCAAGGTGTCGTTTAAGCGGTTTTCACATTCTTTTTCCAAACCTCAAGGTTTAAGTGGGCTGCTATGGACGGAAGAATTCTAATAGACTTGAGCATTGCTACTGAGGCGAAAGGTCTCATGAAATCGATGCCCTCAATCCAGTGTACCCTTTACGCCTGGCACGGCTTTAAAGCGAAACCTCTCCATCTGAATCTCTCTTCTCTTATATACCCAACTACCTATGGCTTCCTTGCCATCTAGTAGAGTGTCTTTTCATATACATCCATAGCTGTTATGGACTCGATTTCTAAGTCCGTAGCGGTGTGCCATGATCTTGCATCAATGTCTCATAGCGTCTCCTTTGTATGTCCATGGGGATTATTGCTGCTTTCGTTTCACGGGACTAAATCGAAGATTCACCCACGAACATAAATCGCTCGGGTTGACGAACAACCCTCCCACTCTGACGAGTAGCTTCGGCAGCTGTGAGCGGCGGTGGAGTGCGATAACGTGGTTCTCTATCTTGCACAACTTGCTGAATAGGAGCCGCTTGTGCGGCGGTATCTCGATGGGAACTCGACCCACTTCAATTTCTTGAAGTATCTAGTGTCGATCCCCCACTAGACACGACATCTACGTGCCTTTGGCTTAATCGGTGGTGGAATCGATCATCTTCTAATTCTTGAAGAATGATTTCAACTTTGGATTTATGGTTTTCATATAATCCTCTTCTAAGAATCGGGCATTAGTCTTAATAATGACTTTACGATCCTTAGGACTATAGAAATAACCATTTAGTTCCTCTAGGATAGCGATAAACGACGCGCATCGGATCTAGACTCGACTTGTCGACGCCTTGTTACGACACATGTCTTTGGGGCCCCATATCTTATGTAGCTTAAACTAGGCTGCGTCAAACCACAACTCGAAGGGTCTTTTCGAACTTGGATGGTACTAGATTTGCAAGTATGCCGTTGTTTCTAAAGGCATACCCCGAGCAAAATAAGCGATGTTGCATAACTCATCATCGATCTAACCATTTCTAAAGAGTCATATTTCTTCGCTCGACACACCATTTTGTTGTGGTGTGCCGGTGTAGTAATTTGGGAGGTAATCCCGCTGCATCAAATAGTCCATAAACTTCGTTCTTGAGGTATTATACGCGATCGGACCCTTGATGACTTGATACTTTACTAACCGTCTCCACTTCGCCTTAAATTCTTTGAATTTCTCAAAGCATTCAGACTTGCGGTGAAGCGGTATATGTATCCGTTACCTTAGTGTCGTCGATAAGTGACAAAATACTCGTACCCTCCACGAGATTGTGTTGACATAGGTCCGCAGGTCGAGAATGGACTAGCTCAAACTTCTTTGGCTCTATAACCCCGCCTTGAAGTGCAGTCGACATCTTTCCTTCTATACGAGTTCGCGGTGGGAATGGAGTGGCGGGAGATCACCTAGCGCTCCATTCTTAGCGGTCTTTGGATCCTATTAAGATTGATGTGACCTAATCTAAGATGCTTGAGAAATGTGATGTCATTTTCGAAGAAGAACTTTCTCTTTTAAGGTTTGAAGATCTGACATAATTATAGGTATTATGTTTGGCGAGAAATAGTATAAGCGAATTATATAAAGTGCCACCAGAGATAACCGTCATTTCTTATGATAGAAACACCACTATCTAAAACAATGAATATCAATGAATAAATAGTTTGAAGCTGAAATAAGGTTTAAGAAACTTCAGCACATATAAAAGCGTCTTTCAATACTAAAATAATTCTATCAAAGCATAAAGTAACATCTCCCATACATAGCGGCCTCGACTTTCGCCGCGTTGCCCATGGAGAATCGTTATCTCGCCATCCATGCGGCCTCCGCGCATGGGAAACACGCAGGTGTTACAAACATGATCGATCGCACCCGTATCTACTACCCGAGAATGAGTAGAACAAGTCGCTAAACATGTTTTCGTTACTAAAGCAAATGGCGTACCTTGTGCCTTGAGCATAGGGCACTTGGTCTTCGATGCCCGATGCTTGCCGCACGAAGCACTTGCCCTCTCCTTTGGCTTTTTCAAGCCTCCGTTGTAAACATGTTCTTGCTCCCACTCCCACTGTTTCGCTTTGCCTCTACCACCTTTGGTGCCCTTTTCTTCTTCCATTTTCAGCGGAAAATTTGGGCCCCTAGATGTATTAGCAAGGGCATGTGCTCCTTTCCCATGACTCGCTTCCATGACTACGAGATCATTAAACAGCCCGACTAAGTGTATACTCGGTCTTGCTCATGATCGCGTTCACAGTTCTCAAAGACTTTGGCGGTGTGTTGAGGATGATATCGACCTTGGCTTAGCCGTCAATACCTCCTCAATGATCACGACTATCCATGAGATGAGTCGTATGGGAGGCATGTTCATGGACCCGAACTTCCTTCTTCCATCTTACGCTTAGATTTCTCTCATTGTGTGGGCGGATGTGTCGATCATTGCCCAGAACTTACTCTCGAGACTTGACCATATTTCGATCGCGTCATACCATCGCCGATCTTTGCATTTGCAAGCCTTTGGACATCGTAGTCATCATATAGCACTTGGCCGTATTGTTTGACTTATGCGAAGTTTGCTTGACTCTCTGCTCGTTAGGCGATCGTCGATAAGGGCATCGGGTTTGGGAATAGTCGAGAGAAAAACATCGTTCTTGATAAGAACATATTCCATGTTTCGTTTCCACTCGATGAAATTTGGACGGATAGAGGATTTTGTGAGCATATTGATAATCGGTGTAAGAGACATATCTTAAATGTAATGTAAACACATAAGCATCGATCGCACATAATTCGTAACAATAATATTGTAACCTTTTGATTAAACAATATTAATTGAAACCTCCGATCGCCGAGGAATCCGCATTCGAGCCAGGCGTGTGGGCGTTTACACATGAACCCCCGACCGGACTAAAATATACCTTTTAGTCGTTTAATTTAAATCCATGTCGACTTATCCTTATGACCAAATGAAATTAATGATTAGACCTTACTAGACCACATCACTATCGCGAGAAGGACTTGGCGGAAGTTGTACTTGAGGTGATGTCTAGCAATGACCACAATTTTAATGAGAAAATGAATTCTTAAATTGGCATACTCACGCTGGGACCATACCGCTTCCAATCCAATTCCTTTGTTATCTCATTTTAAATCTATCTCTAGAGAACTTATCAAAATCTCGCATATGCCAAGCCAGCGTGTGGGCGTTTACATGAAACTCCCACTCCGATAGATTAAAATGTTTTATTTAGAAATCTCGTCTAACAAACTTATGACAAGCGGTCACGAAGCAAGCCGCGTGTGGGCGTTTACTCACGGTCGCGTATCACTTTGTTTAGAGATCAAAAAGTGGAGGTCTTGACATTTAATTTAAAAAATTAATATGTCGGGTTACTTGCTTGGTCTTTTGTTTCAAAGGTTTGTCCATGCAGATCACGTAATCTAGCATGCTTTTCTATAGAACTCGACATGTAAAACATGCTCAAAAAGCTTAAAAAGCGATAAACCTAGCATGCTTACTATGCGCGTCCAATCACGAAAACATGTAATATGTTTGTCTACGTAATTTAAACATACATAGCATACTCTGCGTAATATAAACATCCATGACATGCTTTGAGCGATAAAAATAAAATAAAATTGTTCATCAGCGGCCCACTCGTGGATCACTTGTACTTCACGACTAATTTATTACATAAATTTGCAAAGTCTGATCTTGAAAACTTCAACGAGACTCGCGTGCAGGCGCGGACGGTTGGGCGAAAAATCAAAAATGGGCGGATCATTGGAGCAGGCGAGCCAGGTCAAAATCTGGAATCGGGTCAAAATTTGATGAATCTGGGCGATTTAGGCATTGATTTACGGGCTGCCGATTGACCAGGTTCAATGAGGCAGCCGGTATTGTAGAGGCATGACTTCGCGGCGAATCGCGGCGTGAACCGCCGCGTCGCCCGTCTTTATCGAGACCTCGTTGAGGTTTCGATGCATTCGTCGAGATCGCGGCGAGCGCCTTTCGAGCCGGCGATGTCGAGCATCCATACCACAGTCGCGTACCCTGGCGCATTTGCCGAACCGTATCCGCGCGGTCTACTTTGTGTTTGCACATGCGGAATCTACCAAGGGTTGCAGATGCGGTAGAAAATCTGTCGCCCGGCCACGCGGCCGATAACTGCCGAAGACTCGTGCGCTTCAGCGCCAAGGCGTCTGAGGCGTCTGCGCGAGAATCGTGTGCCCTGCGCCCGATTTCTTACCAATGCGCCGAGAGACTCCTCGTCCGTTGCCGCCGACCTGCAGAAAGCATGCGTGGCGGGGGCGCTGTCTGCGGCGCCCAGCGCCTCGGCGTCTCGTGCCGTGGCCGCCGCCGTCCGTCGTGTGTCCGGTTTACGGTAGTCCCGTCGTCGTTCTTCGTGCTTTCGTCTTCGTTTTCTTTTACGGATAAGATTTATAAGAAAAAATCTAATATAACCACGGATTTTCTTGTGGTGAAAAACAAAATCCGGCAAAAATAAAAGCGAGCCACGATGAGCAGCAATTCACAATTAATTAATTGCGCGCGTTATAATCAGCGTGAATTAATCCAGCAGGCGAATCACGATCGAGGCTCGATACGGTGTGAAATCGATTTTAACCTACTCCGGGGATCTATCTTGGATGTTTAATTCACCATACATTGATTATATGCCTAGCATGCACCTATATAATTAATTGCAACACGTAGGAGTTTTCTCGTGTTTGCAGGTGAATCTGTCGCGGATGAATAGATCGAGACTCGTGCTTTGATCTTACGGGTATATCCGGTTGCTAATCTCGATATCGGTGAGGACGATCTATGGAGAATCTATAGAAAATCACCCTCTTTCTTCTTCACTTCATTTTGAAAATTCTCACTATTATGATATAGTAATTCTCGAAAATGGAATGAGGATTAGCGCGATTTTTCTCTTACCTTATATTTATAATGCAACTCCCAAATCTATCTAGATAGGATCTATGCATATCTAATAAATATAATAATATCCTTTAGGATAGAAGATCAAATCGAGTCGATGGGACGAGGAGAGAGAGTGGGCGATTTTCACTAAGCTACGAGAACTGGATGGGCCAGCCAGGGGATCAAATGCGAGGAATAAAGATGGGCCTCAAATAAATTAATTATCTTATGTTATTGAACATAAATTAATTTATAAACATTCATTCATGCCACTAGAGAATAAATCTTGACTTGCCCATTTTTTATCGAAGATAAGTCGGACTTGCACTTAGACTTTATGAATCCCGTATTTAAGATATATAAATGCGTCCATTAATTATTTTCTGATTACATTGCTTAAAAAATTAATATCTTTAATTCCTTAAGTAGTACCACTCGATCTTATTATTGTACTTGAGATAACTCGACTGCGGGGTTTAGTACAATAAACCTTTGAGCTCCTTAAGGGGCGTCATCATCATTAACGGATCACGGTGACTCGACACATGTAACTAGCATGACATACAAACTTGCCACCGCCCAGATCACGAGAGAATCTTGGGTTATCTCATCTTAACCCTCGCCCATGCAGAAGTCAAGTGATGGTGACCTTTCATACTCACTAATACCTTATCGGATTTAGATCAATGTAAGTCTGCGAGATCTAGGTTCTTCACGACGATCGGATAGAAGAACTCATCTCACTGCATGATCCATCAATACGTCGAGAGGCGTACCGGCATGAAACAAGTAACCAGTCGATTCCTTCTTATCTACACGCGGCATATACAGACAACTTGTCCTCAAGTTGTCTCGGTGTGATACTTTTATATCTCATTAAGCTTGACCAATCATACGGACTTACGTGATCTACAACACAACATGTATGATCTACCTTATATATGAGATAAAGGGACATATATATGCAATCAGTAAACAATTCGGATAGGAGATTGTAATAGTGGTAACATGAAACATTGTACAAGCTCAACCAAAGCGCTTCGATATACAAATCAACATCATCAACCTCGAGCCACTTCATCCCACAATTGCTTCATGGCCGTTCGATGCTTGGGGCATGGATGTCGTAGGACCTTTGTGAAATCATCGGGCGTCTATATATCTTGGCATAGCGGTTACTTCTCTAAATGGGTGAAGCTACGCCTTAAGAGAAGTAAAAAAAAATTGTTGCTAATTTCATCAAAGCTCACATCATCTATCGTCATGGGATCCCTCGCTATATCATCGCGATAACGGGCAGCCTTTCGGCAATACATTGATAAACAAACTTTTTGAGAAGTTGGATTCAAACAAAATTATCAATGTATAATGCACACTTATAATGGTTTAGTTGAAGCTTTCAACAAAACCTTGTGCAACTATTTGAAGAAGGTAGTGTCCAAATCAAAGCGTGGTAGCACGGCGGATTGGAGAAGCACTATGGGCATACAGAGACCACTCAGGGACCACTACACAAGTAACTCCTTACTCTCTAGTGTATGGCATAGGCATTATTCCCCTCGACAACAAATTCCATCAACGAGAATCGCTATCGAGAAGGTTTAAGTGAAGAAGAGAGCGTCCGTCTGCGCCTCGAATTAGAAGCTCTAGGCGAGAAGAAGCCCAACAAAGGCGGAATGCTACCGAAGCTCGTCTCTCAGCGCTTACAACAAGAAAGTCTTGCATCCGTTCTTTTCAAGTTGGAGATTTGGTGCTTGCTATGAGAAGGCCAATTGTCACCACACATCGTGTTGGGAACAAGTTCATGTCGAGATGGGACTGACCCGTATGTCGTCGAGAGTCTACACCAATGGGGCATACTGGTGATTTGAGAAGACAATGTGAGGATCGGGCCTATCAATGGAAAATTTTTGAGCGCTACTATCACGAAATGTAGCAAGGAAGCGTGTACATATGTACATAGATTAAAAAGAAAAGCACTGAAAAATGAAGAAACGAGAAAGCGAAAAAATTGAGAAGAAGAAAATCAAAAACAGTATGCTCCATGGCCTTGAACTGCTGCTTGCGTCACTCAAAAAATCAACAAACAAAAATCGAAGACAGCTCCATGGCGCTTGCGAACTAGCTGCACGTCACGCCGAAAAAAATCAAGACGACTCCATGGCCTTACGAGCCTAAGCGCTTGTTACTCACTGGCGCATGAGTATAAGCGTACGCGACCTTCCCTCGTCAAAAAAATTTCTTGATCATTTGAACTACTTTTGACTTGATCCTCTCGAAAGTGCGTGGCGACTTAGAAATTTTCTAAGTTCGGTCATGTTTAGTAGTTGTCTTTTTAATTTTGAACTTAATATTTGAGTTGATTATGGCGAGAATTTCATTTGTGTCTAAAAAAAGAAGTCAAATTGAAAAGCAACTCATATGCATTCAAAACAAAATAATATGTCTCATTACAAACCATCGGAAAATAAAGAATGCAACAAAGAGAATACCAAACTATGCTACGTCTAAGCAAAAGGGTCTTGATCATCCGAAGCCTTGAGCGGACTTCAAAAGAACTACGAAGTCTTCAAGAGTTCTCGATCTTCATCATCGAGGAGGCATCCTTGAGTCAGCGATTTTCCTCAAAATCCTCGATTTTTCCACAAATGGTTTGAAGAGATGCGATCCTCCTTCCAGCGACAATGTTAACTCCTCCTTGGTTTCTCTAATGCGATTAAATTTCTCCTCGGAAGATGCAATGCGGTGACCACATCTTTCTATTTGGGTGGGCATCACGAAAAGAAGTCTCGATCTTCTCCAGTATTGTGCGAGCTCTCACCGATCTCGTGAGACACCGAGGTCGTGCTATATCAAATCTTGTAGCTCTAGAAAAGGCATATCAACACTAGCCTCAAGGTGAGATATGCGAACCGTGAAGAGTCTTCATGCAAAAACCCCATTTCGTATCTCTCGTCTTGACGGCGACAGGTTGACTTGAGTTCTCGAATTTTATCTCGAAGCTTGCCCCAAATCTTTTGAAGACATACTTTAAGCTCGTCGTCGATCATGCTCTTCACGTTGAATTTAGAAATAGCTCTGATCGAGTGCGAACTGACCTTCGCTTGCTCATTAGGAAGAAGAAATGCGGGGATAAGCGGACTCGGATAAAAACACGACTATCACGTGAGCTCGTATCATCCATAGTCCCAGACTTCGCCCGCTTGAGAGAAGCATACATTAGAATAAGCAGAGAAAATGAATGCAAAAAAAAACCTCGCTTGCATATGCATCTATCGAGCATGATCATCATGGTACAATTCTCAAGCGTGCACTGAAGGTTCAACATACTTCTTCTACCTTGCTTCTTCCGATAGCTCACGTTGCTACTAATAGAATCATCGAGGAGATTGGAATCGGGGTCACTTTCAGTTTGCCATCGGAAGAATCAACATCCATGCTCAAGTTACATTGGGAAGATCATCAAATGCGAGATGATGCGAGCTACGAACCTACCTTCAAATGAATTCCTAAAGGCCCGATCCACGGACCATTGTAATGTCGGTAAAACTTCTTGACTTGAAGTCATACAGAAAAGTAGCGGTTGTTGTGACTCATGCATCAAACATATGCGACCATATTTAAGCCCATCTTCTAAAGAAGCCCTTGGATATTTTGATTAAGGACACGGGATGAGTGCGATAATACCCAAGCGGCGGCCGAAGCGATGCGGGCTATATGGCTCCACTATGAAGTGATCGTCTAACCTCCGGACTAAATAGTTAGGCCGTATGGCCATGAAGAATCTCTCGGACACCCTGCATTTCCATCATCAATATAGGCAATGTCTTCATCCTTAGGCGGCGGGTGTAACTCCAAGAAATAAAATCCATCGTCGAATCCGTTTACAGACCTCTGCGAGATCATAAAACCTCGCCACGATCCATGGACCATCTTGGGAACACATAAGTTACGCTTTCGAGAGGAAGTGTGTTTAAAATAACACGCCATCCAATTGTATCTGAAATGAAAGGGTAGGGTAGCTCGGACTCGAGAAGGCTCTGCGAAATGGAGATAGTATTGAGACCCTTGAAGATACTAATGGCAAGACTACAGGTGATACCTTCTTACGGCTCGCCATCGGACTCGCCACCTTGAATGTGGAAGGCCTTATCAAATTGGCATCGCCCTTAGGTAAAATGAATGCACATATCCGTACCAAGAAATATAAGCGACTAAGTGCACTTCGCTTCCGGTCTTCTCTTTTACTCCAAGTCGGGTAAAAGACTTATCTCCTCGGAGCTCCATGGTTCATGAACTCCAAAACACGGTGGGATTATGGGTCGTCTTGAGTGCGCTGACAACTTCTTTCACGTGGAGGAGGTAGGCGATATCGTGGACTTTTCTTAGACCAAAGCTGACTCGATCCTCAATCGTGACAAAGCGGCTCGAGTTTACGTTACCACCATTCTTGAGAAGATGATAAACATGGAGCAGTGCCTACAACTGCGGGAAGAAATAGTCTTTCCATCGATCGAGTCTGATAAGCTCACGTCGTCTGAGGAATCGTCTCTTCATAAAATACTCCGTCATGGAAGCTTGGGAAAGGAAGTGAAGATCCATAATGAGATCGAGGGTTCGCTGAAGAAGTGATCAAAGTATTTGTCGGCGAACACCAAGCCTTCATAAAGCGCTTTGACTACTTGGTATTGTGGTGCGTATGTAAACAATGAAGCATACGGATCGTAAATCTTGATACTATGAGGTTCACTCTCGGAATCGGCTCATGACATCTTCACTCCATTCCCAATAGCCTCGAATGTAGTGAAATTCTCGAGAAATTCCATAGTCACCACGTTTGGCATAACCACCGACCAATACGTGGCGACTCAGAGTCGGCAACAAATCGGTCTCTTTATCTAGCCGATGATGAGCCGACTAAATGGTCCAATTGTAGATGATTTGGTCACGTTAATCTTGCTAGTCCTGACGACTTGTGAAGTGGATTTGACAACTTAGTCGAGGGTTTCTTTATGTGACCTCTAATCTAACGACGGATTAACGAGGACTAAAACTTGGAGCGATAATTATGGAACATGAAGAGAATTAATCATAGAATTGTGGAACTAAATTCAAGTAAACTAAGAATCTTGACCATAATATACAAGATATACATAATTTACATATGGAGAGAGAGACTCTACGAGAATCTTAGCGAGAATTTCACATGATCTGAAGGTAATCAGCTGTCGACATCAAAGCTAACTTATTGTTACATTGCGGCGGAAGGCGTGTGAATACACATATGACGATGTGTAGTCAAGGTTTCTAACATATCATTATCAAAAGAGGTTAGAAACGCTCAACACGCCTCCAGTCCATCAAATGCGACTCACTGCGCGTTTAAAAACAAACATGCGGTGATACAAGAATGCACTCGGTGGACTTATACCAAAACATTTCCTCATTTTTAAATTACTGCGCCCCGTCATGGTAAGACACAAGGGTTTTATTTGAAAGGCCTTTGCTTACTAAAATATTTTCATCATTTTCATAAGCGTCGCATGAGCAGGCATTTTCCTTATATGTAGATCCATATCCCTTTCCTTTCATTTCTCATAACATCAACATTAACGCAGTAGAAGGCCTCCTTCTACTTGTTATGTTGGCCATGCATTGTCCTTACTGACCACAGGTCAGCCGTTATTTTGTGTACCGTTAAACATGAAACAAATTCTTCACTTTAGTTCGAAAAGAAGGGCGTCGGCCATATTCATTCACAAAGGAGGAGTTTTATTAATCTTTGTCTTATATTCATAACAAATATCTACACATTGCCAATGTAATTTAAAGTCATCAATCGAGAGTTTTAGAAAATCTTCCACCTCAATTCCTCCGACAAAATACCGTCCATGACTATTCACAAAGCCTTCCACTTGATCCTCAATTAAATCAATATTTTTGTATGCTTATGCCCTTATATAGTCAAAAACGAAGTTTTAATCCTTATCAAAGAAGCGAGTCCTTATCAAAGTAGGAAACTAACTAGAAGAGATCTAATGAACTAGAAACTATTTAATCTAACATCTAAACGGGTCAAAATAATTAAAAAATAACGGGCCCACAATATCAAACGAACCTCGGACTCCATACATCAATTACTTGATAAACACCTTGTTAATTAAAATACATTCCATTTTCTATTGCCAAAACCAAAGTCCGTCTTACCATCAAAATGTGTCAGAACCATAATTGCCAAAGAAGATATAATGCCACACAAAAATCAAGAAAATTTATCGGGCTTAATGTAGGGAATACAAATCGAGAGCAAAATATTCTCAAGACAAATAAGATTTTCGATTTAATCACACATTTAACAAGCGAGAACACGTTGGTACGAAACAATACCCAATCCTATCTGCGCTATCGGCGTTTCAGAATTTTAAAGCGAGAGGTTTTAGCGTTTTACCCTAAGCGATCCTAAGACCGGATCCCGACTTACCAACTACTGACGAGGAAGAACCGTGACTCGATACCACTGTGTGTATCCGGACAGCCTTGTCGGGTCAACGCCAACACCCGAACAACACTGGCCGGACCGACAAAGAACTCAACATCTCGCTCCCGATCTTTCTTGACTTCACAACATAGAAAGAAGAAAAATAGAGATAGTAATTCGCTCAAAGCCTCCATGACGCACACACACAACCGTGGCTCCACCAAAGAGAGTGGTTATCTCGCTTGCCTCGCATCGCAGCCCCTCCTCCGCACGCATATTACCTCACACCACTCTCTCTCTACAGCGGCAAGCTTTCAGACCAATGAATGCAGCGAAACAAGGCGCAAATGGAGATGCTCAAAGTTAAGTCTGTAGGCTTAACAGACTTTTTGAGCTGCTGGTTTTTGCTCTTGCTGCAAAACCGAGAGGAAAGAAAATGGGAGGTGTATATCTTATTTAATTGCCAAGTTGTAGAGAGGATTAAATTAGGTTTAGGTTAGGGTTAGGCTAATAAATGGGTTGGGCTGCAAATTAGACCAACCATAAGAACAAGTTCGACACTGTGAATTCTTTCTCTCTCTGCATCATTCTCTCTCTAAGGTATATATCGACACTGCGAAACTCTTCTCTATCTCTCTCTAAGGTATACATTGACACTCAGAGATTTCTCCTCCTCTTCTCACAAACACACACACAAACCCAGAGAGAAAACTCCTTAACTCGAATCCATCAAATAAAAACCTAGCAGAATAACAGAGTCAATAAAAATCAACAAAAATAACGTTATCGAACTTACGACCACAAACAAACGATTAATATATTGCTTACGGCGTAGAATCTTGGTTGAAATTCATCCGAGGTAGATTCCGAGAGGTAGTTGCTGCCCATCGTTATTGCGTTTCCAATATACTTTTCTGTTAAAATGAAATATTAAAATATACAACAGAAAATAGAAAAGGAGTCGAAGACGATCAGCAATTGAGAACTTTTTTCTTGACTAAGAAAAGGACTTTGAAAATTCAGGAAGGTTTTGGTGAATATTGAAATGAGATTAGTAATAAATAGAAATGAATGATAGAAAAGTTTGGCCAAAATGGCCATCGTGTCAAACATTTTAGCTGCAGGCTTCATTCATTAAAACCAAACACTCACCTTAGTCAACTAATAAAGGTAATCAATCATAAATACAGCTATATAATTAACTGTGTGGTGCTAGTCATGGCGAGAGCAGTTTGGTTTGATGCAATTTGGCGCGAAAACCAAATCAAACCATAAAATAAAATTTGGTGATTTTAATAAATCAAATCAAATTGTATTATTATCGAATCGAATAAGATCAAACTATATTAATATAGTTTGGTGCATTTGATTGTGGTTTCATATATATTTTTATTTTTAATGTAAAAAAAGTTTAACATTTAAAGACCTTCAAAAAAGAAAAATGATATCATTCAAGAATAAAACTAAAAAAAATCAGAAAATATGAAGAACAATTCAGAAACATGAATGAAATAAGTCGAAGTGTCTCTAACACTAGGATAACATCACTATTGCACCTATATCAGGATAGCATTCTTTGCACAAAATTAAAAAATAAAAATAATTTTGCTTCTTTGACTTTTATCACGAACGCTTCAACCTTGTTATGTTTTTTCTCAACACATAAATATAGAGAAAACGAAACGCATGGTAAAAATAATAGCAAACAGATAAATAAAAACAAAAGATTTACATGGTTCGGCAACTTACCCACATCCACGGAAAATAGAGATATTTTATTGATAAGATATTGTGTTATGAGAACGTGAGTGTGTGTTTCAAGATAGCTTCAATATCTGTATTCAACTTAGCTTTTACAAGGAAATCTTGTGCTATTTATAGATATTACAACAATGATGGTATTTTGGTAATTTTATCATCACATACAAGAGGGTATTTTCATCCTTTCTTCTTCGTTATGCTTTGTTCTGAGGGATAAGCATGCCTTTTCTTTATGTCACTATGTATGCCGCCTTTCATCGCTGTCGCTAGTAATGTGTTTCCAAGATCTTCCTTTAACCGAACTATGTTATGTGAATCTCCTCGCCATCGAACGACCATCGCCCACGTGATCTAACTACTTTGTCATTTCATACTGCGTGCTTCATGTATGAGGTTATTTTTCGTGTCCGTATCATACATCTCCGCATCCGTCGAGTTTTGAAAGATACTCACTCTAAATGTTGGTAAACAACATGTTTCGACTCGCTGCTTTGAACCCAGTTATGGCTCTAGTTTACTTTAGATATGAAGTCTGCATGTAGTTGAAACTTTTGAGCTTCCAAACCCCGATTTAGGTCCGTCTCGATTTCCTTTTCCCGAGAGTGGTTTGGCGAGATTTTTAGAGTCTGCTCACCAGAAAATCTAAAAAAAGCGAACTTTCATCCGAGAACTCCGATTTTTTCGTAATACCTTCCTCCAAAACGCCTCAACGAGACAAACAAGGCTCAACGCTTGCCATGGGTGGAGGAACCCAAATTGTATCGCTTCCACTATGTTTCAGCCTCCTTAGTTTTTCTGTTTCGCTCTGTCTCGTGGTCTCGCCACGCTTAGAGATAATCTTTCGAATAACATTGTAGAATTAGCATTTAAAAGATAAATAAATAGGAAGAACATAAAATTGAACTATCTTAAAACATGAAAGATGAATAAATGGGCTTTTGGGCCTTAGGTTTCTCTCATTCCCATCATCGAAATAGACTTAATAAAACTAGATAAAATCGTCCTCATCAAACCTAAATGTTGTATAAAATCAAATATGACTATAATTAGTACTAGCAGCATGTAATGATGAAAATAAGAATATTTAATATTAGAACTATCCAAGTTATAGATAGTATCAATAATGATTGGAAAAAATAATAAAATAAAAATCAATATATACTTAAATAGTAATAATAAATCTAATCATGGTATAAGGTGGAATCAAACCTAAACTATAAACCATAATTTTTTGAAAATTAAACTAAATCACAACTTTCAAATTATAAATCAAATCAAAATCCACAAATATAGTTTGATTCAATTTGAATTACAGTTTAAATCAAATCACGCCCATCCCTAGTTCTAGTAATCGGTTAGTTCTCAAATAGCTCGAAATGAAATGAGTCTAGCTTTTCAAATTCGAGATTGAGTTTGAAATATTTGAGAATAATGAGCTAACAATATAGAATCCAAAAATATTACATTAATATAATCGATCTAGCTAGTGAATTATTTGGGCGTGATTATTATTTATTAAAAGGAAAATACTATATAGTGTTATCGTTGGATTTGTATACTACTCGAAAGTAGAATATTTGAACTCAGATACAATATTTCCGTTACTATTATTATAATCTTCTATCTCGAATTGTTTACTTGATTGCATATGTTGTCACATTATCTCATATAAAAGTTAGATCATACAATGCAGAAGATCACATAAACAGACATGATTCGTTGCTTAGTCAGAGATATAAAAGGATCACAACCGAGACAACTTGAGGACTAGTTGTTGATATAGTTCGCAGATAGATAAGTAAGAATTTCGACTTGATTGCTTATCTATACTAGTGTGTTTTGACGTATTGATGAATTATGAAGATTTGTGTTCATATCCACGACCGTGAAGAATTTAGATTTCGTGACTTTACGCCGATCTAAACATCGATAAGGTTTTAGGTGAATATGAATTACTGACCATCACTTTGACTTGTATGTGATGGTTACATGAGACAACCCAATATTCTCCACATCTCGAGTGCGATGACAAGGTTTCTACGTCTACGCTATACATGTATCGAGTCACCAAATCGCTTTTAAATGATGACGCCCCTTAAGGAGCTCAAAATATTTATTATCAGATTAAACTCTCAAGTTGAGTTAACTCAAGTATAATAATAAATCAAGTGATACTACTTAATGAAATAAAGAGATTAATTATTTTAAGCAATGTAACGCTATAAATAATTAACGGACATGCGATATCTTAAATACGTAGATTCATAAGTCTAAGTACGAGTCCGATCAACCGATAATAAAGGACTAAGTCATCATTTATTTTCTAGTGGAATGGAGAAATGTTTATGAATTAATTTATGTTCTAGGTTAAATATAAGATAATTAATTCATCTCGACGTCAATCTTTATTCCTCAGATTTGATCTCCTGCGTTAGCCCATCAAAGCCCTAAACTGTAGCAAACATCGCCCATCCTATATCTATCCTTCAGAGATTATGTTCTATTTTCTCTATTATTTATTTAATATATCTCATATATCTAGATAATATTACTCCGTCCCACCCGTTAGTCCCTATTTTTTTAAGACCTGCAGATTATGAGAAACGTATAAAGTAGTTAAAGTTGTTAAAAAGCCGGTAGTTCCACACTTTTCGGGATAATTATTTCCTAAACGGAATGAGATATTTGTAAATTTTATTAAACCCAAAAGAAAGAAAAGATATTTAAATGTAACATGAGGAGTATGATATTATTAGATATCAAGAGATAATTATTCAAGATAAGAATTATCTTCGCAACGATTGAAGATAATTATCAGATTTATTAGATATACCAAAGACATATTTAAATATGATTCTAAGGAATGCATTATATAAAAGTAGGAGAAAATCAAATGAGCATACGCCATAAGTGTGATTTTTAAAAATCATAAGACTATCATAGGGGACAAAATTTAGAATATTCTCCATAGATTATTCTCACCAAGATTCGAGAATAGACATCCTAGAAACAAATTCAAAAGATCAAAATCGAAGTTCCAACTGATCTATACTGCCTTAGAAATTGGCAATAAACACGTAAAACTCATGTGTGTTGTAATTAATTATATGAGCATGCTATGAATATAATCAATGTATATGAATTAAACTTCCAAAATAGATCGTTTATATAACGGGTAAATTCAGATTTCCGTTAGTTATAACATTTGTATTTCTAATCTAATGGTGCAATATTCTTCAATATTTATTAAATTAGTATAAAGAGTTTCAACATTTTTTCAATTCTTTATTAAGTTAATTTTCCAATATTGAAATATTTATGTGGCTTTTTCGAATGTGATGTAGAACATATGTCATTACTACATCCTCGTAAAGAAATGATATTATTAATAAATACTCTCTATCCTATTATCATTGCAGACGCTTTTTTGCATTGTTCATTACGTTTCATTCTGCTTCCAAAAAGAAACACTTATACTAAAAGACATCCAATTTCGTCACCCACTACTTTACACATAAAACACAACTCTCATTAATCTACTTATAAAAGAGAAAGAGCCTAATTTATCGACTATGAAAGATGTGACAAGAATAATGTTTCACTTGATATCTAGATGGCCAGATATTCCATTACTTAAAATTTGACCCTTGATATTATTGAAAAATATAAAATACTACGTATAATTTGATAAAAAATTAATACCTCCGTCTCAATTAATAATAGATTGTTAAAATCGTCGTCTCACCATTATGACACGCCAAAATTGGTAAAATTAAATCCTTAATCTACTCTTTTCTCCAATCATGCCTCCATATTCTACCCTCTCTCTCTCTCTCCAATTCTATTTCTCTCTACTTTATTAACATTAAATCTGTGACCAAAAATATTAAACCCTTAACCCATTTTTCTCAATATCATAAGTGTTGTCAGCCAATTATAATGATGAGATATATACAATATTTTAAAAATTCAAATATTATGATATTTTCAAGTATTTTCCATCATTAAAATTAGTAAAATCAAGCTCAAGATCGGGGCACGAAACTCATGACGCTGTCGAGCCTTTTGTAAGGTCACTATGGTTTTCAATATAATAATAAAAGAATTTAAAGTCCGAGTTCAAACTTCAATTATCGAACTTTTATGTCATGTTAACTTGATGAAAGTTTGTTTTATATAGGAAATATATAGAGTATCAAGCAATAGCAAACATAAGAATTTTTAAATTAAAAGATAGTAGCAATTAACATTTAACACGGAGTAATTACTGAGCTTCTAGAATGCGTGACGGGGAGCCATGCAAATAACCCTAACTAATGTCCTTCCCAGCAAATAATTACCAAATTCCCAAATTTCAATTTTGCCCTAGGGTTCCGAACTTCCACTATATATCCCCACCCAATCAGCGTTAAACCCTGTCCACGCAGCTCACTCTACTCTATGGCTATGGCGGCTGAAATGCCCAATCTCTTTCATGTAAGCTTGATAATTTATTGTGATCTTTGAGATTTAGGTTTCAGGTAATAAGACAGCCGTAAGCTTTTTCCCCATTTCACGGTGAGTTACGAGCTGTTCGGTTTCAATTAACTGATTTCTAAAATAGTTTCTCGATCTCATCTCTTTTGATTCGTCGGAAATTGGAGTTCTTCGTGTTCTGTTTGTTTCTTCTCTTCACTATATTTCATCAGAAATCAGAGAACTGGTGATGGCTCCATTTCGAGTCAGCAGCAGGAGCCCATTTTCAATGGCAACCCGTCTGCCGCTTGAGCTAAATCAATTCAACCGGTTTGAAGATCCACGAAACCCTAATCTTCCGTTGTTTCTTGATACAATAAACCGGCTTCATTTTCAGAATTATCGATCCATGTCTTTCATCTGTCCTTATTTCCTGCATAATTTTTAAAATGATGAAAATTTGGCGAGATTAGAGTGAAGAAAGGCACTCCAGTCAGACACGGGTTGTTTGTATTGAATTTCAACGACAAACCACCTTTGATTGTGCCAAAATTCAGCTACTTAACACGATTGGAGTGAAGTGTTTTTGTCCACAGCTTCTTCAAATTTGCGGTAGCTAAATCTTTTCATTTCTATTTTTACATATTTTAATTCATAGTTTTGATATTTATATCTTTAACTATATTTGCTGTGATGAGGTGTTAACACGTAAGAGAACAACTTTGTGTTGTTACCTCGATGAAATTTTTGTTACGCTTGGTTTGAGCATATTCTTTTTTATTAAAAATTCTTGACCTTATTTAATATTAATAGTTAATGAGATTGTTCAAGACTGTATTAATTATTAACTCGAAACCAATATTTACTATTAAAATTAATCAAATTGAGCTGAAATCAGTATTCTGATTTTGTCAAGTTAATAAAAGACTCAATTACTTTTTTATTTATTAATGATTGATCGAATTGAGTAAAAATAAATCTGCCGATTTCTCCCAGTTAATGGACTCGAATAACCGTATCCTGTTTTTTTTAATGTTAAAGCGACTTTACATTTAAAATGATAGATTAAAATATTATACAATATGTATTTAAATTGACACATTCACTTAATTTTAACTTATTTCGATCATTATTCACGGTCACTTTTTCATTAATATTACTTTGCTGGAACGTAATAATATAATATCTTATTTTAGATATTCTTTATAATCACTGTCCTGAGCTCATGAGTCATGACCACTTATTACTCATTTAAAAAAACTAAATTATTTTTTTTCTTTTGAAAAATAAATAAATTATTTGAATTTCAGTGTAGTACTTTTATACTATTCAACAATATATACCTTATGCTTTCAGCTCAATGTTTACAAAGACATCCATTTAAATACAAATAAATAATTTGGCACAGTTAAATGTCATTATTTCAAAGCTTGCTTCAGTGATCTTAGAAGTTACAGATAGAAATCACATTTTGCACCGAAGTTTTGTTAAGATTTGGGCTTAGAGCACCCTTCGATATGTTAATACTTAGTGAACATGAATGCCTTCACAAAAAAGAGGTAGACTCTTGTGATGATGTTCGTAGGTGTAGGTGTAGGTGTGGATAATGATGTCAATGGATGATTTTATCCGATCGATACTAACCATTCAAAATCCATTAAATTTTGTTAAGTGTGATTCTTGGCTTTGCTTTGCCCAGACTGTTTAAACACGGGATCATTTAGATCCATAGTTCTATTGGTCCTCAATCGGTTTTAACCAATACTTATTTATTTGCCTTGCTTCGAGAAATTGCCTATCGACAATCCTAAATTTAAATAGGTTTGTCAATGAGCTAGTTTTATCCATATCGATTCAAAACCACTCATAACACATTAAATTATAAGCAATGGTTTCTTGCAGCTAGTCTTTGTTCGGCTCGTTTCATATCCGCCGTGTTCGACCGCTAAGATCTATAATGATGGTCCGGATCTGTTCGATCCAATGTCTAATGGGTTGTTCCCAACCGCACTGATGGTCCGAGATCATCCCGATCCAATGTCTAATTCGTATGGCCTGCAACCGTAATCATTACTTATTTATTTGCTTACGTCAGAAAATTATCTATCGACATCCACAGATGCGATATTCTTTCTATTCAATATAAAAGATATTTTGTTATTTTTTTATCAAAATGTTTTCAATGTAACTAAAATGTCCACAAATGCAGATATCTTGAAATGGGTTTTTGTGTTAAAATAGTAATGCCCATCAATAATTTATATATCTTGTAAAATTGATGAAATTCATGCCATCAACTCGACCACGTTCCATTGTTGAAAAATCATCCTAGATTTGAAATTGCTATATTGAGTAATAATATATGAAAGTGAAAATATGTATTAAATATGAAAGATGATCATAACTTACTTGGCTCTACATTCTGTATCAGAAAGATTAACTAGTTCTTGATAGTAATTTAATATGTTACTATCAAGAACTCATTAAAAGTTAATTCTTTGTCCAATTATCTACAATTTGAGTAGGAAGGGTAATTTTTTCATTAAAAGTTAATTCTTTGTCCATAAGTAATTTGACAAACTCTAGCATAATTTGGAAAGCTCAATATTATTTCAAGGAAATTTAAATTATCTTGTGATCGTCCCAGTTTGAGTGACCTAGATCCATATGCTTAAATAATTATAATTTCGTATCTTAAAAGCGATTTGTCTTATGTTTCAACCATTCACCCACCGCACATGGCACCAACTGTGGCGCCCACCCTGAGGCACTAAAGATAAAAGCCATAGTTGGATTCGACCCACATATACCAAAAATCCTATATTTCGAAAAATAGTCTTAATAAGAAAAACAAACCTACACGTTAAATGCAAATTACCACTTAAATCCATCTTTCATAAAATGTCACTTTGTAAAAATGATTTGAGTAAACTCACTAATAATATAAGACAATATTATTTGTTTATTTTTCAAACCCTTACTATTATAATCAAATTCATGACCACAATTCCATCAAAACATGAAACTTACCTTGTTTTACTACAAATGCGATCTAATTTAGTCTAAATTAACTGGCCCAATTTTGATATAGAATGGGATCGCAGCTTTGCCTACCTTGAATAGGGTTTAAATGAACCGATTATTTTTAAATTATTCAAGCTCGCCTCGATAAAAGCTCATTCAAAGTTTCAGAATTAGAGGAACCAAAGTCGAGCTTAACAAAGATTCTGCTCATATAATTTAGTTTGAAAATATTAAATTCTCAACTAGATACAAAATATATTTCTAAATTATTAATGCATTAACTCTCAACTTTATTTGTTATAAGAGAGTAATGAATATTTTATGTTATTGTGAAAATTTATTAGAAATTAATTAATATTTTAAATATATATTTATATTTAAAAGTTGCTTTGAGTTCGATTAAGCTCATGGCTCAATTTTTGAGGTTTGGCTCAAGAATAAAAGAACCAAACTGAACACGTTAATATTCGACTGCTCGATTTGATTACATCCTAGTGAACATATATCAATATCGATTGCAAATGAAAAAAAGCCATTATCCCTTTTCTATTTGTACATTAATAATGATAAATAATACTTAAAGTATAGATCAACAATAACACAAAACTATTCCATGAGACGATCTAATCATGTAACGTATAAGGTGGATCAATAAAACGAGTAACTAAGGCGTGAAAGGCCACTTTGAGTAGGAGTAGCAAAACCAAACCAAACTCGAAAAATCGAACCGAATCGAAATTCACGCTTGGTTCTATTGTATAGTAAAACGGTGTGGTTCGATTTTAAATTTTGAAATCGAAATTTATTCGGTTTGTTTCGTGTTGAGAAAAAAATCGCTTCCAAACCGAATACCCAATTTTTTATATTATATATATATGTCACGATCGATTTTGCTCAGATAGCTAAGCCGAGAAATCGTGACCATGGACGGGGAATTAGAGAGAGGATAGAAAGGATTGAACTTGCTTAGCTAAAATCAATCGATAATCAGAACTAAAATATATTCAAGAACTTTGGAGCGGAAAGCATAGCCGAGATATACGATGGAGACATGTATCTCGAGATATTCCTTAACTAAACTCGACAAAGCTCGGCTCGCACTTCACCATTCATATCACACACCAACCCCGCACATTTAGAATATATGCAGGCAGTACAAAAGCACTCAGTGGTCACATGTCGAAAGATACATACATACTTATATAAACTATAAATTATCATGTCATCTCAACAAGAACGCAAATGGTTTTATCTTAAAGGCCCAAGCTTACTAAATTCTTTTGTGAAGTTTAAAGTCGTCTCGATCGCACTAAGTTCTCTTATAATCACCATATTTGTAATCGCTGCGTTGCTGCAGTGGCCACGTGGTCACCAGAATCGTTGCGCCCTTTAGGTGGCCACCTTCCACGACACCGATGGCCAACTTGCTAAGACGACTCACGATCCTCAGGTACACTAGTCCCATGGAAAACCGCCCCGCACAGACCCGGATTCATTAACTTATAAAATTGGCATTGCCAACACATATAGGTATCATACATAAATCTCAAAACATTTATGCAGAAGATAATATTTAAAAGATTTTCGCTCAAAGATTTTGAAAAGAAAATAATTGCATGAATGAAACATTTATCTTTGTTTATATATAAGAAAGTCCATCTCATAACACTATGCTCACATGATCATAGTCTTTTCTTGTCAGATCTTTGTCACCCACGCCCGACCTTTAACGTAAGAAATAGGATAAGGAGTCCGAACAAAGGATCTTTCTTATTAAAAGAATTGTAAATTTTGATTAATAAGATATTAGAGATTTTGCACTCTTTTACTAATTCTAGCGTTAAAATATATAATTAATCGCTAGAATTTCTAGCTTATCTCTTTATCTATTAGAGATTAAAGAACACTTTTTGGGTGATCGACTAAGATTAAATCGATCGTAAAGAAATTATGGATGTTGGTGCATTTTAAAATAATTAATCCATAACTGGAAGCTAACTTAGTAACTTAATTTATGAGTGTAAATTTACTCATCTAGTAGGCTTAGTCTTATTTATTAGCAATTAGAGGTCCAATCACATAAAATTGGAACCTATATAGACAACCCATTAATTAGTTTACTGAAAAGCCCATTATAACATTAATTACAGAATTGAGCTCAATGTTATAAAAGAAATTATTATAGCTCAAACAATACTTTAACCAAATATTTGGCCCAATTTCTACCCATCATCCTTAACCCATATTAAACAAGTAACAATACTCCATTCCTCACTCTCACTCTTCCCTTTCCGGCGCTGTTCGCTTGGAGTCCAGCAAACCGCCGTAGTCGTCTCCTCTCATCTCCATCTCTACTCTTGCGCTTACATCTTTCTTCCTTCTCGCACTCTGCCTCCGTGGTTTGGAATCCCGTCAGAGCGCTGTCGTGTCTCTGCTCCAAGATTCGGCAAGAGTCACCGCTATCTCTACGTCGTCGTCGTGGTGAGAGCCACCGTCGACTCTGTTGCAGGCGCGACCTCCTCTCCAGCGCGAGCAGCCCTCGCCTCGTTCTGCGGTGACAACAGTAGCAGCCCCGGCCACCTTTTCGTCGGTGAGAGTTGTGTTGACAACAGCTCTCGCCTTTCCTTCTTATCTCATATTCTCTTCCTTGCACAGAATCGCCGCTGCTGGAAGACCGGTGAGAGTAGGAATGGTAATGGATCTACGGATCTGACGGATTAGGTCCAGATCTGATTTTTTTTACTTGAGTCCTGATCCCATCCATATCCATCGGATCCAAAAAATTAGATCTAAATCCAACCAGAAGATCCGTAAGGGCCCGCGGTCTAGACTCTGATCCATATGCCGCTCTAAAATAAATTTAAATCAATTATAATTCATGTAATACTATAATAATCTAAATACACAATAATACTATAACAATTATTTAGAATTTCTACAATTATCACTATATCAAGACGTTAGCACATAACTTTATAATAAGATGAAACAAAAACAATTCGATCATCGCCACGGTGAAGTGACGCGATCCACGTGGACACCAATCGATACATAATTGAGAATTGAAATAAAATTGAGCAAATTTATTTTGGGAAAATTTGAAAAGAAAATTAAAGAAGTTTTAATGTACATGTATTTAATTATAATAAAATAATATATATATATATATAATAAAATAAAACTAACTGATCCATACGGATCCTGATCCACTGGATCCGAATCTGATCCAGATCCATCATCATCTCTAGGTGAGCCGCTGGTTTAATCCTAATGACTGGGCCCTGATGGCTCAGTACACCACTTTCCCATATCAACTTAATTCCTAAATCATGGAATTTCTATGCTTCTACTTGTTTATTTGTTTCTTAAAAAATTCTCAATATCTCACTCTTTGGATTGTAGAGTTGTTCTATGTTGGGCCCGACGAGTGTCGCCAGGTTATGTGGAGTCCGTCAAGCCTCCTCTCGTAACGCATATATACACATGGAATGATCAATCGGTAACCACATCTTTTTACTTAACTATACATAAAACGCATAAAACGATATAAAGTTATATATAACGAAATTTTTAAAAATTATTTTGTTATGCAACAATTTTATAATATTTTCATTATACACTATTTTATAGATTTTATTCATAGTTCTCTTCTCGCTTCTAAAAGATGAATTCTCAAACGAGAATCACTTTTATCTTAAAAACTAAGAACCAAATGAATTTGCTATAAAATTTAATTAATCCGCTGGAAAATTATCAATTCTAAAATTTAAAAATATATATATAACCTTGTTTATAAAAAGAAAATTCAAATCTAAATCTTCTTCTTATCTCGTAATTGCCGACGCTTGAAGACCTGGAGAGGTCCGTCTTCTCCACGCCTGCTGTCGCCATTTCTTGGAAGACCAAACCCTTATGGCTCGGTTCACTACATAAAGTCTTAATCAATAAATTTCTATGTGTTTATTTTCTAAGTTTTGATTCGAGATGTACAAATTGTTTTTACTTTCTCGTTTAATGTATGTTCAAATTTATGTTCTATATGTTTGAAATTTCTTTTTCAGATGTTAGTTGGATAACAATTGTAGAATGTGTATTTGTTGGTTTAGACTATAGATTAACACTTGGGACAAAATTTAAACATGGATGGTATGGATTGTACCTTGATTGTTTTGTTTGATATACTTTTGTTGATGTACAACAAGAATCGAAATAAATGTCGGTAAAACAAAGAAAGATTTATGTCCTAATTTTGTTGTAAAGGAAGCGCTATTCTAAAGAAGATATTGGTTGAACGAAATTATTACCTTCTTATTAGAACAACAATAATTAAGCTCAGCCTTCTTCTCTCTAAGATTTCATATATAGTATGCTAGGTAATAGGAGTGAGAGAATAGGATGGCATAGGCCGGATTTGCTAGGTTTAGATTCAGATCCGATTTTTTGCTTTGGTCCGATCCCACAAGATCCATGGGTCCAAAAATTAAATCCGATCCGATCCACAAGATCCGTGGTCTAGATCCTGATCCATATTTTCGCTTCTAAAATAAATTTAAATCAACTATAATTGACAAGAAACCATAATAATCTAAATACACAATAATACTATAATAATTATTTAGAATTTCTACAATTATCACTATATTGAAAGATATTAGTTACAAATTTACTATAAAATAAAAACAAACAACCTCGATCACGGTATGTGTGTACACCATTCGTCGAATGCCGATCGATACATAATTAGGAGAATTTGAAATGAAATTTGGAACATATTTGTTTTGGGAGAATTTAAAAATGAATCAAGAGTTTTAAGTTGGGGTTATGTATTTAATTATAATAAAATAATATATATATATATATATATATTTATATAAAACTAAATGGATTTGGGTTTGATCCGACCTGATCCGAGTCTCAAAAATTAAATCCCGATTCAGATTCGAATATGAGAGTAGGATCCAGATCCCATCCGCATCCATCTGATCCAATTTTTGAGGATCCAGACCGAAATGGATCTCGAATCCACTGATCTCGACCGGTTCGGATCCATTGCCATCTCTAAGTGAGAATACTGTTTGATGTTGCTTTGATAGGAAATTGATTGTAAGAGTTGTAAAAAGATAGTAGTTAGTTAAGGAAAAGTTTATATGATTAGGAAGAGAGTACGATACGACATATACCGCTATATAATTTATCTCAGATGATGTATGTTTCGATAATTTTTAGATTTTTCGATAATAATTTCTTCACTTTGATCCTCAAATTTAATTTAAATATCGTATGGATTCGATCGTCGAACAAATAAGAACTTATTTACTAACTGATAAAGTAACAATTCAATGCCTTAATAATTATTTTAGTTGAATGCAAAATCCTTAATATATTTAATTTATCGATATACTAGTATTTAAAGACGGGGTGTCACAATATATATATATATATATATATATATATATATATATATATATAGTTAACGTGAGAACTATTTTATCATGAGAACTAAAACCGATGAATTATTCAGCTGAAAGTTGATGAATCCGTTGGGAAAATTATCAATCTAAAAATAGAATTTTCGCCTCATGGGATTCGAACCCGTGAAAAATTCTAAATTTTAAATTCATTAACTTTCTCAACTGATTCATCAATTTTCATAACTAATTCATTGGTTCTTAGTTTTAGGATAAGAATGTTTTATTCGAACCAAACTCTATATATATATATATATATTATATTTATAATATTTATATTATTAATAATTTAAGATCGATTATATCCAAACCGAAACGAATCGAATCGAATATTTCGTTCGGCTCAACATACAATACGATGTCGTTTGGTTTATATTTTTAAAATAATTTGATTTTATTTTTGATTTTCGATTTTTCGATTCGATTTCGCTTGAATCGAACCGTCCGAATGCTCACCCCTACCATCCATACCTTTATGCGAATGATCCGATCAATGTTATAAAGAAGAAGCATGCTCGGGACATATAGTACTGGTACATCAAATATCGCTTGTATCACTATGAAAATCACCAAGTATTATCAATACTTATACAAGTCCGATGATCTTTGTCATTTCTAGGTATTTTACCTTGAAGCATGTGAGTCCGGAAGTATATTTGAAGGTCTTCTTCAGAAGGCTCAATATATATGCAACAACCGCAAGAAATGCGTAAGAGAGTAGCTGGGAACATATCGTCCGGTTACTCTCCTAGTCCTCCCCAATATCGACCGCTTATGCTTAAGTGATCTCTATAGTGTTGCTTTGATGGAGGATGTATGCTATTACTCCGACTTTAACTTGTTATTTTGTATGTCCCGAATTCAAGTTGTAATAGTTGAATTAAATTAAGTGATGCTTCACATTTTCAAATGACATGCTTGTTGATTCACCGATCAAAAGACAAGTTTCACTACGCAACCTCCTACACTTTAACTTCTAATGGCTCCCACCGAAAGCAATGTTAAAGTGCGTAATGTGATCCGAGGGTGGTTGTTTCGACATGTTTTGTTAATTATTGTTCATTGTATGCCATCATGAATGCAAGGACACTCACAATCTTCGCACGTAAACTTTGAGGCAACAATATCACCGGTAAGTTCTGGTGAATCATGTGTTTTTATTTAGCGTAGTTTGAGCGTGACCCCGAGTCGAAACTCAATGAATTTATCTTAGTTACATTCTCCCGGCACCGATGTTGGTTTATTGTGAAATGATGATGCATTCAGCAACAATGATGTTTTTACCAAACTTGTCGGAATCGAGTCATTATATGCATTTTTCGTGATTTTACTAATGGAGGACAACATATTATTGCGATTTGCGGTGAAGAAGAGAACTGCTGCTTCGCCCCATGTCATGCAATATGGTGATCCAAGCAAAGTTTGATACTCTTTACATGTATACGGGTACAACCGCAAAGGTAACTTCACTTTCTCAAGTGATAACTCGTGGTCATCTTCTAAAGTCATAACCACGGATGCCGATCTCTACATTTTCGCATAAGGCATGTTGAATCGGCCTCTGCTTTAAGTAACAATAGCAAAGCTAGCAAAGAATACCTCATATGTATTTATGTTTTGATAGTTGTTTAATAGAGGTGATATTTGATCATGCAAAGGATAAATATAGATCATTTATGTCGGTTGTAAGTGAAAATCAGCTAGTCGACATTTTCTTCTAATTGATCGACTAAGTAATATAGTAAAGTCGTAGATAATTCCATGTTATAAACTCGTGATATTTGCATGGATCTGTGGACGATATACGCATATTCGAGAGGTGGATCGAACCAAAAGTGATATCGCTCAAATCCTATATGGGTCAAGTTATGGTGAAAATACATTTATCAGTAAGGATCGTAAACGCTGTAATCAGTAGATATAAAGTTGTACCATCAGACGATAAATGTATTGCACTAGACGCAATACAACAACTTTATGGTCGGTAATTTTCAAGCAATGCTATTATTGTGTAACAATTTATATGTTCCAAGCAACAAGACCTTTCAACCACGATGCATTTCTACATGATCTAAATCCTATATATACACACACACGTGCATATATCAGCATGCATATGAGCTCACTGTTAAACGCTTTTGTTAATCTATTGTTCTCGATCCTTTGGCAATGAATAAGGCCTCAAGACTCGACGAGGAAATTTGAATCCCAACAAAGCTCGCTGAAGCTATGGCTCACCGAAACACATGACAACAATGATTAAACTTGTTAGAATCCAAACAGCCTCGACGTCGTCAACGCTCCCTGACAAAGACCTCCCGCCGAACCCGACAACTTTTGACTTGCACACAACAGAAACAAGAAAGAAAAAGTAGAGATATGATTCGCTCAAAGTGGCTCCTCCTTCGACGCACATACACAACCACGACTCCACCAAAGGAGTGGCTATTTCGTTGGCTCCTAATCACAACCACAAAGGCAAGAGGCAAATGCTTTCTTTATCTTTCTCTCTTACAGCAACTCGAAAGGGAACGAGAGGCTCAAATGGTCATCAGACAAAGATTTGTTGAATAGAACAAATGAGGCGTGAATATGTCTGTTGTACAAATCCAAGCCAAATGAAAAAGAGGCGACGTGATTTTGTTGACTCAATTCAAGGAATTGGGAATAGGTTTAGCTAAACTTATAGCTAGGTAAAATGGGTGGGCTATTAGGGAAGATTTTAGCCAACATTAACAACAATCTACACTTTGGCCCAACTGTCAGTGGTGCATCGGAGAACAAACCGCACAATCATCCTCGCCGAGCCCCTTGTAAAATCACGAAGATAGAACAGAGGACAATTTCTCGACGAAACCACAAAGGCTAAACAGGGACTTTTGTACAAACATAGTTTGACGGATCACAAAGATCTAAGGTAACTAACCAAAGTCAAAGTTCAAGATCTTTCATGAACGAACGCTTCTCAACCCGCAAACACTTAGTACCCATATCAAGGATTAAAATCTGCAGCACTTTCTCAAGTTTAATTATGCCTTTATCAACAATTTCACGATAAAATGAAACCTTACATCAATATGCTTAGTTCTATCATGAAACACGTGGTTCTCGTGACAATTGAATAGCAGATCGACTATCGAGAAAAGTACAACATCTTTATCAAGAAAACTAATTTTATAAAAGACATTTTAACCAAATAGCTTTTAAGGCTTCATTAGCAAAGAATATACTCACCTTCAAGAGTAGATAAAGCAACAATAGGTTGTAATTGAGATTTCCAACTTATGCATGATCCACACAAAGTAAACACATAAGAGGTGGTTGATTTCTATTGTCTCGATCATTAGCATAATTAGAGTCCACATAACCAACAAGCTTAACTCCATCAAGACACTTAGAGAAAGTCAAACCAAGATTCATAGAAGATTTCAAGTACCTAAGCAACCATTTCAACGCTCCCAATGCGCATACCGTGATTGTACATGTAGCGACTTAGACAACTCACAAGACAAACATGTCGTGCCTAGTACTAATCATAAGATACATCATGCATCCTATAGCATCGAGTAAGGCACTTTCTTCATGACATTCATTTAGAAGCAGCCTGGGGATTTATCCTTACTTAGCACAAAATGAGAAGTTAAGAGGCACATTAGAACACTTAGCATTCGACATAGAGAATTTACTCAAAATCTTTTCCACATATGAAATTTGATTAAGCACCAGAGTGCCTTTACTCCTATCTCTAACAATATCCATGCCAAGAATTTTCTTTGCATCTCCTAAGTCTTTCATCTCAAAGTTATCACTTAGACACTTTTGACATGCTCGATAGTCTTCACACACGACTAACTAACAACATATCATCCACATATAAGAGAAAGAACATAGCATGTAATCAAAATCTTTAAAGTAGAGACAATGATCAAATTCACTTGTAGTAAACTTTAAAGATTTCATGCATTGATCAAATTTTATGTTCCATTACCTAGGTGATTGTTTCAAACCATACAAAGTCTTCTTAAGAAGACACACATGATTAGGTTTCTTAGGATCAACAAAGCCTTCTGGTCGTCTCATGTAAATAGCTTATCTAAATCACCATGCAGAAAGCAGTAGTCACATCCATTTGTTTTAATTCCCAATTAAAGTGTGCAACTAAAGCAAGCATCATTCTAATAGTGGTAAACTTCACAACGGAAGCAAAATTTCATTGTAGTCTATCCTCTTTTGAGTAAATCCATTAGCCACTAACCTAGCTTTATAACTAATAGAATCAAGTTCTTCTTTCAATTTAAAAAGCCATTTGCAATCAATAATAGAGCAATCTTTAGTTCGTACACAAAATCCAAGTCACATCGATGAAGGAGTTCATCTTCTTTGCATAGCTTCCAACCACTTATTAGCATTCATGATTTTAATGCTTCTTGATATGTATTAGGAGCATTACTCTATAGGATTCAAATACATCAAGGCAAGCAAACACAACTCAAAGTCATTATACTTAGAAGGCACTTTAGTTGTCCTCCTACCTCTATCCCTAACAAGTTGATAATCATGCATATCATCATTTTCAATAACATCATCATGCATACATAGCATTATCAATATGATTTTCATGCAAAGTTTCATCAATAACAGCACATTTTCATCAACAACATGCTCATTATCACTTTCGCACTCAAATCATCGAACCATCAAAATGAATCAAATGAGTGAATTTCTCCACCTCACTTGAGTCAGGTCGTAGATAGAATCAAGATACAAGCAAGGAAAATCGATTCATTAAAGATCACATCCCTACTAACTACGGCTTTGAAACCGTGCTCATTTCTATCCCATACCCTATACCCTTTAACACCTTCGTGGTATCCTAAAAACACTTTTTAGATCTAGTTCCAATTTATCATCATTTTATGCATAAAAGTAGCACACCAAACACACGGAGATTACAAAATCAATGACTTACCACGTAAAACACTTTCGTGACACTCACCCTTCAAAGGCACAGAGGAGGCCTATTTATTAAATAAGCAATCAGATGTATAGCTTCCCAAAAGTTCTTAGAAAGCCCGTAAGATGCCAACATGCTTCTTATCCTTTCTAACAGAGTCATATTCATACGCTCACCTACCCCATTCCTGTGGCTTGTAAGGCATGCCTATGTCTCTTAATACCGTATAAAGAGCACAAATCATCAAGCATAGCATTACAAAACTCAAGGCCATTATCGCCTCAAAACCTTAATCTTCTTTCCGCTTGTTTTCAATTTGAGTTTTCCAAGTTTTAAACTTATCAAACACATCAGACTTATTCTTAAGCAGAAAAATTCAAAATTTTCTCGAGTAATCATCAATCACAGATAGGAAATACCTATTCCCACCATGAGTGAGCACACTAGCAGACCCCACACATCAAGATGCAAATACTCAAGAACATCATAACACATAGTCTTATTCTTCAAAGAAGATATATGAAAAGAGGCTCTATGTTGTTCGCTTAACACACACGACTCACGTAAAGGTATGCTCGACAACTTATCATCATCAAACGCACCATTCTTATGCAAGATTTCTAGACCTCTATTGCTCATATGCCCTAAACGCTTATGCCAAAGCACGCCTTATCTTCGACAAGATTCACAGAGATTGCATCATCAATGACAAAGATTAGCAAGACAAATATATAAGTTATGCTTTTCAATTTTAAACACAACAAGTGAGCCTTTCAATATTTTCATTTGCCTCTTCCCCATCTACCTTCTAACCCATCATCTTCCAAAGCAAAGACAAGACAATAAATTATAACGAAGAGCAGCACATGACGACATTCTTCAAGGTATAAACATGACCATAATCAAACTTAAGACAAACATCACCAATACCAAGCACGGACATTTCTTCTCATCGCCTAATGACACAAAACCATCATCGACATCTTTATAGTTTGAGAACATATTCTTAAACGGAGACATATGGAAAGTGCATCCGTAATCAACTAGCCATTCATTTTCACATAGAAGAAGAATGCATAGAATTCACAGAAACACCATAAACAAATCTTCCATAATTTCACCATTTGTCACAACATTAGAATGCTCTTTCTTCTTAGGGTGTGGACACTCTTGATATAGTGACCAACTTCACCACGCTTAAAACACTTTCTTCCCCAGCTAGACTTAGACCTACTTACCACGAAACGCCTTCTTTCCACTTGATTCATCATTACTAGCATGCTTGTGATTATTAAACTTATGTCGAGTTCGCCCTCTCACACGATAACCTCACCGATGATTTTCCACCCTTATTATATCTTAAATCTAATTTTTGCTTTTAAACCATTCACAATAGTATCAAGACTCACATTATCTCTTCCATACTTAATGGCAAATTTCACGTCATTGTAAGAATCGTATAACATTTATAAGCACACAGAGATAATCATCAATGTGTTTATCATCATCAATTTAATATCTTGTATTAACTTAGTAAACACATCAAGGTTCTCATCTATCTCTTTAGACAAATCAGTTTAAACCGAAAGAAACTTTCAAGCAAAACATTTTTGAAGGAAGAGATGTTTCAGTATATAGTTCTTCAAGTTTTTCCCAAAATTCTTTAGCGTAATCTAGCATACCAACTTTTCTTAACACCTTGTCAGATAAATTAAGAATAATGGTAGAGCATGCAAGTTCATTCATTTTATCTTGTTTATCACTTTCTACATAATTTTGAGTGACAGCACGAAAAACTTTCAGTTGAACTAATACACACTTTATCTTCTATTTCCATATACTAAAATCCGATTTTCCATTAAAAGGAGACATGTCAGATGTTAGTAGCCATTGCACAAAGCAAAGATTCAAAATGAATAAGGCAATTAAATAAAACTAACACAAAGAACACGGCAAGAAAAGGATTGAAACACCACACAAATCACGTAGCAAAACGCAAGTTGGTAAACAAAGAACAAATGCCAAAGCCTATATCGCGCTAATCGACAGCTTTTCACGAATTTAAATACAACCTATGTCGCACCACTCGCGCCTCTAGAATTTAAATTACGAGATGTTAAGCCAATTTACCAGATTGGTGCCTAAGATCGAGGCATCATATACCGCGGCGATCTGAATCGCTGATTAACGATCGCGCAACGAGACAAACCTCGCCTCGATACCACCGTTAGAATCCAAACAGCCTCGACGTCGTCAACGCACTCCCTGATAGCACCTCCCGTCGACCCCTGAACTTTCGACCGCACACAACAGAGAAACAAGAAAGAAAAAAGTAAGATATGATTCTACCAAAGCGGCTCCTCCTTTGACGCACACACACAACCACGACTCCACCAAAAGGAATTGCTATCTCGTTGGCTCCGCAATCACAGCCATAAAGGCAAGAGGCAACAGCATTCTCTTTATCTTTCTCTCTCTCACATGCAGCTCTCGAAAGGGAATGGGAGGCTTCAAATGGTCACTGTATTACAGCCTTTGTTGAATAGAACAAAGGAGGCGTGAATATGCTATTGTACAAATCCAAGCCAAATGAAAAAGAGGCGACATGATTTTGTTGTACTCAATTCAAGGAATTGGGAATAGGTTTAGCTAAACTTATAGCTAGGTAAATGGGCTTGGGCTATTAGGGAAGATTTTGGGCCAACATTAACAACAAAACATATGGGAAACTTTTCAAATTGAGAAGGGCCCCAAGTGCTTACGAGTGTTCGATCCACGGAGAACCTCTTGTTGATGACTAGAATTGCCTTAAATTGTGTAGGTATTCTTGACCTCATCTAATGATGCGCAACGAATGTACAATCAAGAAACAGATCTAGATATACAATTAAGCATGCGACGAGCCCTATGTACACGTTAGATAGAGAACTTATGATTTGCAATGCTTCCGGTAAATCCTGCACGGTTGTCTCCACAACTATGGTATCCACGTATACGAAAATTCGATGCAGAAACAGTTCCTCGGCACAAAACTCAAGCAGAGAAAGTCAAGAAATCTCTGAATGAATTAACGGTAGTTCTCTAAGATTATTTTTCAGACACGCCTAACGATCACCTAAAGAATGAATTATCTCTATTTATATTAAATAGAGCAGTCCATCAAAGCCCTATCTTATATGAGCTTTTATTCTTTAGTCTGCTTTAATTAATTAATAGTCAAACCATTAATTAACTAAAGCCCATATATCTAATTTAGCCCATAATCCTTCAATCTCCCACTTAGACTAATATTAGATAACTTACCGTGCACTATGCATATACCCTTGAGCGGATTAACAATACACTTGATAGTGTGACCCAATAGCCCCCATTACCGATGATGATCTAATCAAAGTCCGCACAAAACTCCCGGATCAAGGCAAAATAACTCGATATATGACGGACGCTTACGTGGAAAACAAGAACACACATTTACATGAAGTTTATGTAATATCATTTCATTCATGACACACTGATTCACTTAGATTTTGCTATGTGTCTATCCCAATAGCTCAATCATTTTTCCCATCTTTATTATAAGACCCATATGATCATATTCAATTACTTTAATTAAATATATCTCAGATTGGTCAATGACTTTATGGTCGAATAATATAGAGAAAATAAGTGATCACCGAAATTCCAATCGAGGAATGAATCTCATTTCGCTCAACTACCATTTTCATTTGTCTCATTACGCACCCAATCCAAGTCAGATTCGCCACTGCAAGTCGTTGCCTTAGTCAAAGTACAAGACTCAATAAACAAAAATGTAATGACCTCAAGTCTAAGGACTATTACATACTTCACACACTAAGAAATCGTAGACATCAAACAAACGATTTAATAGTAGGGTATACCAATACTCTCCAAAGTATTTATGTGTCCATCACGGATATCAAATATCTCGTAGTTGCGAGAACCACTACATTCTCTAAGAATGTGATGCAAACCACATGCTAACTCGTGACATATCATCAATATCTCATTCTTGATGATCATTGGTTAGGTTATTTTAGAATTATACTATATCATTGATGTCTCACGGCAAAATGACAAGTGATAATTCAAGGAACAAATAAGAGAATAACGACAAACATCAAAATAATTATTCCATTAAATGCACAAAACTCATAGATAAAACATTATCTTCGACAGAACAAAAGTAAGTATGTCTCAACAAAGGAGTTTTTAAACATACAAACTCAGAACTCCCATCGAATCAAAGCCAATTTCACATGTCTAACACCCAAGCTCAAAGAGTTTGTTGTTTTTCTATACACAACGGCTTGGTAAAAGGATCACTAAGTTATCATCAAGGTACTCTTTCTAATTTTACATTGTCCATTTCTATTATTTCTCTAATCGATGATATCTTCGAACATGCTTGTTCCTATTTTCGCTCTTGAAACTAGCATCGTTGTACCCAACACCGATAGCTCGGGTCGTCCACCATAGACTATGAAGTATTCTTTAGTCCTTCTAAGGTACTTAAGAATAGTCTTAATAGTTTTCCAATGCTCCTCAACGGATTTTGTCGAAATCGCCTTCATGTTGCAAGATAGCCACATCCGCCTAGTGCATATCACGGATACATGATCGATCCTATAGCCGAATCATGGGATCGCTTTCATGCAAGCAATTTTTCGTCATTAGAAGGACAATCCTTCTTAGACAACTTGATGCCATGTCACATAGGAAGAAATCATTTCTTAGAATTTTTCATTGAGAAACGCCGTAAAGTTTGTCTATGTAAGTGGATTGTGATAGCCCCAATAATCTATTAGGTCTATCCCGATAGATCTTGATCCCAAGGATGTAGGGCGCCTCACCAAGATCCTTCATCATAAAGGATCTGCATAAACACTTTTCACGGATTGTATCATGGATCGATCGTCCCCATTATCGAATGTCATCGACATATATGACTGTAGACAACGTTTCCATTCTCGTGCTTACTATAAACGATGAGTCTTCTTTGCTTCTAACAAAGTCAAACAATTTGATAGCTCATAAAGCAAATATTCCAACTCCTCGATGTTTGTTTAAGTCCATAAATGGACTTCTTTAGCTCACATAACGCATTCAAATTTCTTTGATACAAAACCTTCAGTCAGGTCATGTAGACATCACCTTCTAGTTCTCTATCGAGAAACGTGATTTTGACATCCATTTGCCAAATATCAAAATTATAGTATGCAGCTATGACAAGTAATATCCTAATGGACTTGATTTTGAATCGGTGAAAATGTCTCGTCATAGTCAATGCCTTCACGTTGACTATAACCCTTCGCCTCCAACCTAGCTCAGTAGTTTCAGATCTTACCATCTCGCAACTCTTCTTTGAAGATCCATTTGCGCCTATGGGGTAAGCCCCATCCGTAAGTCATCAACTAGTTCCTGCACTAGATTGAAATACATCGAGTCCATTTCGGATATTAAGTGCTTCAAACCACATCTTGAATCGGTGCTACCACCGCTCAAGATGGGTCTTAGGTTCATCAACATCCCACTCGACTTCATCATCTTTTTCTCAACCATTAGATTCATTCTTTGGGGTGCACGACCAGTCCTCCGTAGCCTATCGAGTCGGGTTGTTTATGCAGCTTCACGCCGCTCATTTTGAACGTGAGTAGCTCCTCCGTGTCGACTTCCTCAACATTTTGGAGATTCTCAAGAATTTCCTCATGAATTTTCGAGGTGGATGTGACATAACTATTGTGTCATCTTGTGTTTGATGAGTCTCATTGTCTCGAGGTGGTCCTCAAGAGTCATTTCCTCCCAATAGATCGTCAATACTCCCACCCAATTCTTGTTCACACCATTGAACAATCTTTCGTCATCCGTGTTGTTTTGTGGTTCTCGAATTTCATCAAGATCTACCTCGCTCGACCTTGTTCATTGGAAACATATGAGTCTTCAAGAAACGTCACATTCCTAGAAATGATCACCTTGTGATCTCCAGGTGAGTAGAATTCATATCCTCTAGGTCCTTAGATATCACACAAGATAACATTTCTCACTTTTAGATCGCAACTTATCGCTAGCATTTTCTTAACAAAAGAAGGACAATCCTGCATCCGCATATAGTTAAGATTTGCTCTTTTCCCATGCCATATCTCATATGGTGTTTTCTCGACTGATTTAGAAAGAACCATATTCAAAATATGAGCAGCGATAAGTAAGGCACGACCTCAAAGAAATAAAGGGAGACTGGTGAAACTCATCATGGATCGAACCATGTCTAATAAGGTTTGATTTCTTCTCCTGATACACCATTCAGTTGTGGTGTTCCTGAGGTGTCCGGCCCGACCGATTCCATGTGATTTCAAGTAATCAAGAAATTTCACCAAGTATTCCCTCCTCGATCCGATCGAAGATTATCGATACTTTTACCAAGTTGTTTCGATTTCTAACTTAAACTCCTTAAATTTATCAAGAGCATCATATTTGTGTTTCATCGATACACATATCTAAACCTCGAACAATCATCAAGAAAAGTTATGAAGACGAATATCCACATTTTGCTTGAGTTGGAAACAATCCACAAATATCTGAGTGGATCAACTCTAGCAATTCTTTGGCACGTAACCATTTCCCAGAAAATGGTTTTTTAGTCATTTTTCCTTTGAGACATGATTCACAAGCACCATATGATTCAAAATCAAAAGGTGTGAGATAATCTAATTTTCTCAATCTTGCTATCATTTTCTCATTGATATGATCAAGTCTACAATGTCAAAGATAAGTAGATTATTCAGATTACTTAGTTTAGGTAGTTTGTTTTGCACATTGAGAATATCTCGCTCACATTCAAGCATATATAAACCATTCGAAAGAAAGACATTTCCATAAAGCATTCCATTAAAAGAAAACGAGCATCGATCGTTTCCAAAATGGAAGGAAAACCTTCAATGTCTAACATAGGAATAGATATAATATTCTTTGAAATAGCAGAATGAAATAACAATCATGTAAATCTAGTCTATAACCAAGGAAGATCTAATCTATAAGTCCACACGCTGCTCAACAAAGAACTCGCTCAATTTTCCACGCTGTAGGTCGACCTCCCTGTGATTCACTTTCATCGTCACTTAGCCCCCGCACATTATTACAAACGTGTGAGCTACAACCGTATCTAAACCCAAGAATATGAATTATTTATGTACATATTTATCTCAACGACAAAAATACCTAAGTTACCACCCATCGCACTTGTGCTTGAATTTTGGGCGCCTCTTCTAATGCCCTTCTGCATGTATAGACACTCATCTTTTGCTAACGGGCTTCTTCTTCCGAGCCCTCCACTATTCTTAGCTTCAAGACATCCGATGCCTTATTCTTGTTTTTCTTTTGCGCTTTCTTCCCTTCGAAGATTGAGCGTAAGAACTCACCATGAGTACAGATTTATCATTAGAAGTAGAGGACTCATAAGTCTTCAACATGTTATGAAGATCACCAATCCCACCTTTATGTTGTTCATATCAAGTTCACAATGAAATTCGCAAATGAACCGTAGAGATTCAGAAACCAGTTGGTTGAGACATCGATCGCGTAGTCGCTCCAATCGACGCCACCCTCCATCAATCCAATCATCTTCAGAGACCTTGCTCCTATCATGAAGCATGCACTTGAAGAGATCTCAGAGTATCTCATACTCCAAGGTTTGTGCCTATGAGGCAAACAAACTCTTCAAGTGCCGAATCATTTCATAGGGTAGATGTATTCATGTCGCTTTTGAGTTCCAAACTCATAGAAGTCAATATAATGCCCGAGCCGACATAGCATCATCAACGTGCTTTCATGAGGAACCTCACAAACGAGGCATACTCATGAGAAAGCTCATCGTGGATGGTACTGATTGGTTTGTCCAAGACATACTCAATATTATCCGCCCTTAACACCAAGCGCAGACAACGTAGTCAATCCGGATAGTTTGACCTACCAACAAATTTGTTTCACGAAACATTTATATAACATAGTCGACATCGAATCGAACGAAAAATTAAAAGAAATTAGAACAAAGTAAAACATATCATAATCGATCACTAATCAAACAATGATTTATTGATTGATTAACTTCCATTAATTTTAACATATATTGCACCCCAAATGCAAAATACGGATTTATAATAAATATAAATCTTAGTAGTCCAAGATCCAAGTCAATATTATTGCAGCCTCATGAGGTCGACGACTAAAATAATATCACCAAGAGGCCTCAAAACCAATTGGCGACAATTTTGCATCGATTTAAGTTTGCATTATTGCAGCCTCATGAGGGTCGATGACCACAATAATGACACTTAGTCGATTTTGAGTTCGAATGCAACAAAAGTCCTCAATTCTTGGTTTATTAATTCAATTAATATGTGTCCACTAATTATCTTGATCACGAGGCGATACAAAATAATTAAGCAAGTCAATCCCATCACACGATGCTAACCATACATCTATGAGCGAGCCTCGCCTTGTCGATTTGGGAGCAAACACGAGGGTGTAAAACTCTTGGACTAAAAGGTTATCGACCTCAAACAATTATGATGGATTTATACGCTTTGTTTCAAAAACAAGACCAGATTTAGTGAGGATAAAATATGTGATACTAATTGTTTATATTTTAATATCCAATATGAAATCAAAACACCATCAGTGCCGCCTACCCAGTATAAAATACGGACCATATATGGGCACCGCCTATCCAAACATAGTAACACGGCTACAATTATGGGCGCCGCCACCCAAATATAAAAGCGGTCTCTAACTAATATAGTTAAAATAAATAAGCATAAAATCAAATAGCATGCTTATTACGTAATAACAAAGAATACGGCTTAACTAATAAATTCATTAATCTAATTAATAATTTAATTCTCTAATTAAAAGTAGATGTAGGCATTTATATTAATTCTAAATTAATATAAATATTCATTTAGTATTATTATTTCTAAAATAATAATCAAATGAGATTTATTAATCTAATTAATAAATCAATTCTTTAGTCTATGAACATTAGTAAATTATATTAATTATAAATTAATACAAAATCAAACTTTATACTATTATTTCAAAATAATAATAAAGTTAAAATTTATTAATCTAATTAATAAATTAATGTTTAAAATTGTGATTAGATTTACTAATTCTAAATTAATAAAATTAATCCATGTACATTAGGAAATTATATTAATTCTAAATTAATATAAAATCAAATTTTATATTATTATTTTAAAAATAATAATAAAGTTTAAATTTGTTAATCTAATTAATAAATTAATTTCAAAATTATGATTAAATTTATTAATTCTAAATTAATAAATTAATTACATGTACATTAGTAGATTGTATTAATTCTAAATTAATACAAAATAGAAATTAATGTTATTATTTCAAAATAATAATATTAGAATAAAATTTATTAATCCAATTAATAAATTATTTGTGAAATTGAAAATTAAATTTTATTAATTCAAAATTAATAAAACGCTTTTTTATAAACCGCGATGCCCCACTTTGGTCGCCACATTAATCGTGCCCAAATGAGCCTGAAGATTGCGCCCACCGCAGAGTCTTACGCCCAACGCGGAAGCCTCCAGCGCGGAAGAACCCAGAAGAATTTCACTACCAGCAAGACGACGCTGCCCAAGACGCGGTGGCCCAACGTGGCGACGATTGTGGTTTTAGACGACGCGTCGTGTCCGCCTCTTTCTTCCACCGCCGCTTCCTTCCATCTCCTCCGCACGCCGCCGACGGCGAGGCGGCAGGTCGCAATGCGACGATCGCTGGCATGAGCAAGCGCGTACCGCTACCGCATTCCGTAAAGTTCTCATGAGGTCGTGAAACCAAAGCTCGACGGTGGTAACGAAGCGCGAAGCGCCTACCGTCGTCGACCGTTGTCCGTGAGAACGCGACCGCGTCGTGAAGAAGAAGATGATGCGGCAGCATCTCGAATGAAGACGCTGGTTGCCAAGCAATTTCCAAAACACGATTCCGATTTTCCAATTTTCCTTTTTCGTTTCCTTTTTCCTTTTTTTTAAACAGATTTAAAAAAGGATAAATTAAACGAAATTAAAAATGAAAATAATTGGAAATTCTAAATTTCGAGAAATCCACAATTAATTAGAACACGAATTAATTATAATCGAGCCCCTGCTCGATACCACCCGTAGGGAATTCTCGACCACATCTAATGATGCGCAACGTAATGTATGGTCAAGAAACAGATCTAGATATACATTAAGCATGCGATGAACCCTATGTACACGTTAGATAGATAATTTACGATTTGCAATGTTTCCTATGAATCCTGCACTATTGTCTCCACAACTATGGTATCCAGTATATGCAAACCGATGCGTGAATAATTCCCAAGACAAAACTCAAGCAGAAAGCCAAGAAATCTCTGAATGAATTCACTGTAGTTCTCAAGATTATTTTTCTCAGACACGCCTAATATATCACCTAAAGAATGAATTCTCTCTATTTATATTAAATAGAGCAACCCATCAAAGCCCTAGCTTATATGAGCTTTTATTCTTTAGTCTACTTTAATTAATTAATAGTCAAACCATTAATTAACTAAAGCTCATATATTTAATTTAGCCCATAATCTTTCAAATTGATGGTAAGGTTTCATAATTTTTTGCCCCTTGTCTTTTTACATATATCTACCATTATTATATTTCGTCAATAAGCACCATGTTGGTTTTAAACTCAGCTCCAATTACTACCGTAGACGATTCAAGTATTACTTCCATTACTCACTCAGACATGAGACATTACATTGTCACATGACATGAACTGGTGGTCCCCCGCCAATGATATCCATTGGTTTCATATGTTCAGCTTGGTTCAATTCTGCAAGAAAAACATCATCCTTTTACCTTTATCCCTAGATATTCAACTTCAAATTTGTTCATTTATGACGAATTTCCATGCTACTCGCCTCACTATGAACACATGCAATGCCGATATGCTAGAATTTGAGACTCACTGGTGTCACTATCCCAATACGGAATGAAACACATGCGTTCCATCGCCAATATCTGCAATGCAGGCGTGAATGTAGAGCAGATGGCCGAGAGCATCGTCCCTAGCCTGCACCAGTTTCCTTTCTAATACTTGGAGCTCTCTCCGCAGGGGTTTCGGCGCTTGATAGACACGGAAAAGCCTAATCCTGGTAGGCTAATATGCCTCTATGTATCGGCCTTTAACGCAGAATTTGTTACTATTGTAATTCTCTCCTATAAAGAAAATTTCCCCCATGTACAGGTTGTAAGTATACTGTTGAAGTGGTTGTAGTCTCCGTAAATAATGTCTTACTGTTCTCATATAATATTCTGTTTTGTTTATGTTGTTTTTATTATTTTTTCGATTGGAGAATTCTGCAGCCACTATCCTAAGGCATAAATGTTGCTGACATGTCCCCAAGCGACAAAAATTAAGCATGGCCTCGCGTCGGTAATCACATGTTCGAACCCCACCAAACCCCTTTACGGTTTGAGTTGGTTTTCCAAGTGTCTATTATACGTCCCTGTGGTTTGCAGACTATCGCACATGTGAACGCTATTTATCCAAGACGATCTCAGTGAATGATCATGGCTCCCATGATACCCAAAAAAAAAAAAAATATTGCTGACATCATGTGATTCGAATTCATAACTTTTGACTGTGAGCACGTAAGCCACACCTAAGAAGATGGTTTATGTTGAATTTTATTGTGTTGGAATTTTAGATCTCACACTATTGTTGCTTTGTCATTAGAGAATTATTTGATAAGTGGTTCATTTGATTTTGGCTAGTTAAACGAAATTTATTTGTCTCTTGTACGGTAAAACAAAATGAAACTTGATTTGATACGTAGGAGAATACTCATTTTTTTTATAGTAAAAGTATTTCCTATCTACATTCATAAAACTATATAAAGAATATGTAATATTACGATATTACACTTAATGAGTTTGTGCATTCTTATAATAGTTCACTTGCACCAATAGATTTGTGTTCGTGCAGTTGTGTAGTTACTAATAATATCATAACAATACGTATTTTGATTTGTTTTTTATAAAGGTGGACGAAATTTGTTTTTGTTATAACAAATGGGCCTTTTTTATTTGGCTGTTAGAAATATATGTAGTTGTAATTTGTGACGATAAATAGTGTTTCCGGATAGGAGTTGACTGTCGGATAGGAGAGTTAACTGCTGATAGGAGAGTTGGCTGTCTGACTGGAATTGACTGTCTAGCAAGAGTTGGTTGTCTGACAAAGAGTTGGTCGCTGGCAGGAGTTGGCTACGATCAGAATTGGCCGTCAGCATCTGACATCTCGCATATGGTTGTTGGTATATGGCATATGACTGAAGAGAACAGATGCTGGTAGATAGTGATGTTAATACTTCAATTCATAGGAGTTGGTTGCAGTACAGTGACATATGTCTGTACACGTAAATTAATCACAATCATTCTTTATCACCGACTTAATTTTTACACTGATGATTATGAGATCTAGTTAGATAAATAGACTAGTAGAAATGTGATTAAGGATAGACAAAAACTTGGGTGAGCTCCGCCTCGCCGTGAGCTCACTCTTATTTTTTGTTAAAATAATTATATATTAATTATGATGAGTAATGATAATTAGATTTTATTAATTCATAATTAAAGTTTATTAATTTTTAATTTTGCTTTATTAATTCATAATTATGGTTTATTAATTCAAAATTAGGTTTATTATTCAAAATTAGGGTTATTACTTCAAAATTAGGGTTTATTATTCAAAATTAGGGTTTATTAATTCTAATTATGATATATTAATTCAAAATCAAGGTTTATTATTCAAAATTAGGGTTTATAAATTCAAAATTAATATTTATTAATTCATAATTAGGGTTTATTAATTCACAATTAGGATTTATTAATTCACGATTATGATTTATTAATTCAAAATTATTCATAATTATGATTTATTAATTTACAATCAAAGTTTATTAAATTAATTAATTTTAATTAGAATTAATTTAATATTAATTAATTAATTAAAGATTAATTAGGGTGGTCTCATTATGTGCGCGCACACATGAGACCACCCTAAGGATATATCGTAAATGATCGATAGAAGGCCGAGAACAGCTCCGCCTAGTGATGCTTATTAGAGAGAAAAGTTAAAGAAAGAGAGATAATGTGTATTATATTTATTTCTTGGTTCCGATCGATTCCTATAATCTAATAAACTTTCACCACCTCCGTGGACGTAGATCATTTGGTCGAACCACATAATTTTTGCATTGTTTCTTTCTTGTTTGCAATTAATTTAATTTTAGTTGTGTCTAGAATCACAATAGAAGTGCATAGGATTCGTGTTCGACTAAATTAACAATTAAATCAATCGAATACGACTCGTAAAATTCAATAAAAACTGGAAAATTATAATAAAACATTTGGTTGAATATGACTCGCCCGTAACTCACCGCAATACCGTAGTCCGTAGCCTTATAAAAATCAAAAGAAAATAGATAATGCTTCTACCGATATATTTATGTACATAAATTTAGATAAGACATGGTTTTGTTTAATTTATTTTGCGATTCAAAATCTTAAAAGATGAATACATATCTATCTTTTACACATCCCCGATTTACATATAAGAAAAATGTAAAAAGACCAATTTACTAATGGGTGGTTTATGCACGGTGAGATCTACTCCTAATTAATTTTAATTAATTAATTAATATTAAATTAATTCTAATAAAATTAATTAATTTAATAAATCTTAATTATAAATTAATATATTATAATTATGAATTAATAAATAATAATTTTGAATTAATAAATTATAAACGTATTAATAAATCTTAATTTTAAATTAATAAACTCTAATTGTGAATTAATAAACCTTAATCATGAATTAATAAATATTAATTTTGAATTAATAAACCCTAATTTTAAATAATAAACCCTAATTATGAATTAATAAACCCTAATTTTAATTAATAAAATCTAATTATTCTTACTCATTATAATTAATATATAATTATTTTAAAAAAAAACAATGGTTCATGATGATACAGAGGTCATCCAATTATTTGTCTTTATTAAGAGGTGGTCTCGCATGCCAAGCACAGTGAGATCACCTCTAATTAGTTAATTAAGTAATCCTAATTAATTAATTAATTAGTTTAAATTAATTATAATTAAAATTAATTAATTTAATAAACTTTAATTGTAAATTAATAAATAATAATTTTGAATTAATATATCTTAATTTTGAATTAATAAACTTTAATTGTGAATAATAAACCCTAATTTTGAATTAATAAACCCTAATTTTGAATTAATAAACCCTATTTTGAATTAATAAACCCTAATTTTAGAATTAATAAACCGTAATTTTGAATAATAAACCCTAATTTTGAATTAATAAATCCTAATTGAAAATAATAAACCCTAATTTTGAATAATAAACCCTAATTGTGAATTAATAAACCCTAACTTTGAATTAATAAACCCTAATTATAAATTAATAAATTCTAATTATGAATTAATAAACCTTAACTAAAATTAGTAAACCCTAATTTGAATTAATAAACCCTAATTGAAATTAATAAATCCTAATTAGGATTAATAAACTTTAATTGTGAATTAATAAATATCAATTTTGAATTAATAAAACCGAATTGAAAATAATAAATTTTAACTAAAAATAATAATTATAATTGATAATTAATACATCCTAATTAATAATTAATAAACTAAATTATCCTTAATTATTTAATTAATACTGTATTAAAACAATTTTAATGTGAGTGCGCATGGTGAGGGCGCGCTCACAGGAGTGTTTGTCCTTTATTAATTGCTTCCAGACTATTTAAAATGCAAAAACAAGAAATTAAGCTACATAACCATAATAAACACTAACTAGTAACTAACCATAGTTAGGTCAGCAATAAGCTCAGTGCCACAGCAACCGGTCGACAAACGAAGGGTAACAAAATAAAACGGCGAAACTAACGGAAAATTAGATTCCGTCATACAACTTAACGCCGTTAATCGAATTATGGTCTCTTATGTGGGACACAGAAACGACGTCTCACACAGCCAAAATGAGAAGCCATCTACACCATCGATTATTTTTTAACGGTCGCAGATTGAATGTGAGAAACTGGGAGGTATAAAAATGGTGGTTTGAAGAAGAAAAAGAGAGTAATTTCGCATTTCTTTTTCATTCATCGTTTCATTAGGCGGAGACGAAGAAGCTCAAACCGCTCTCTCTCTCTCTCTCTCTCTCTCTCTCTCTTAATTATTTGTCGAGCATCTGGTGAGTGGAAATGTGTCGGATTGGATAATAAAACAATCTAAACCTCTCGTTTCGTAGGAATAAGAATTCTCAGTTTTCCGAGTTCAAGTTCGAATCGTGATTGTTGAATTGCAGGTGCATTTTGTAGCTGTTGAAAGAGAAGGTGTCGAAGCTCGATTTTGTTCAGAGAATAATGGAATTGATTCTGTACTCTGATTGGATTTCTAATACGATTTTTTTGACTCCAGAGGTTCTGATAATTGTATTCTCCATTTCTGTTGTTTTTCCTTCCATTTGTTTCGGAAATTAATCTGGAATCTTTGTTCGACAGGTAGTGCTGGAGATGTAGGATCAGTTTCCTGGTTCAGAAGATCCGAATTGGAAGCTGTGATTTATTGTTATTTCACCGTCAATCTATACATGCGAGCGTTCGGAGACTCTGCAGGCGGAATTACTGTGAATTAGACGCATTTTCACAGCAAATATGATTTTCTATTCACCGCTTTTGAGACGATGACATGAATGTTTGGCTTCAAAATCCAGATTTCGTAAGGTAATTTGATTCTTCGTTTCTGGAAAGATCATAAATGAGCGTTGAATTTTCATTCTGACTGATGAAGTTTCTGTTTTCGCAATTGCAGATTCGGATGATTCTGTTAGCTGGTTTATATGATTTCTGGAAGCAGAAGGAAAATCTGGATTATCTGCGGAAGAACAGAGTGCAGTGAACGGAATTGAAGTTCGCCGGTAACGCAAATACTGTTTTAAAAAAAAAATCATGTTCTCACAATTTCAGTTTCCATCTTTCACCACAATTTTCGCCATAAAAGTTTGTCCAAATTCTGCCATTTTTGACCTTCTTTTCTTCGTTCCTGTGCTTGCATCAGTGAACAATTTACGTAAACCCTTTGTGGAATCCATTTATTTTGAAAATCCTTTCTGCTTCAGATGTGAAGAATACTCGCAGCAAATTAGCTCAGAATGCAAAGCAAGAGCCTTCGAGTTGCCACATTCACACTTTTTTTTCCTCTCCTGAGTAAAATTCATTGTGAATAATGATGAAATCGAGCCCACTCCTTTCGTTCAATTATGTCAAAATTTTGGTGGTTTCTCTTCTGTGTCTATCTCGCTCTTTCCCCAAAATTGTAGCAGAATTTAGATTATGAGCCATTCTTCCGTCGTTTTTCTTAGTTCTGGAATGTCTCATTTTCTCTCTCTCTCTCTCCTGCAATTGGCTAACTTCCGAGTGGTCTCCACTCCTCCGTTTCCACCGTGACACTAAAAGATTTCAATCAGAGCTCAGTTTAACAGCCGTTAACATCATAGCGCCTGTTTTCGTGAAGGTGCAGAGGCGCAAGAGCAGCGAGATGGAGAGGAAGAATTCCCACCCGACCAATAGAGAGGGATTGCCGTACAAATCAGTGTCCAGGTCAGCCGCTACGACGTCGTCCGACTTCGTGCTACAGTGGGGGAACCGGAAAAGGTTACGCTGTATGAAGGTGCACGTTAAGGGTGCGACTACTAACGACCCGGCCGGTTCGGAGCGAGCAGCGGTCCGCGTGGACCGGCGGGTAGTTAGGTCTGATCTTCTCAATAATAACAATAACAACAATAGCAAGAATCCGATCCCAAATCCGCCCACCACCACAATCACCAATGGCTATCTGAACCTCCGCCACCGCCCCGCCTCGCCGTCTCATCGAATTCTCAGGTAACGAAACCCTTTTTTTTTCTCTCTTCGTTTGTTTTTATTTTAATTTGTTTTTGGGAGAATATTTGTCTGAATTGCTCTCAATTGCGATATGGGTGTCACGTGCTACTCACGTGGTGTATTTGCTTTTATTATAGTTCTCTTTTTTTTTTGCTCCATCGAGGAAGTGAAATTGGGGATGTTCAAGCTTTCATTTGAACAAGGGGAAATGTTTGATAAACAAAGCTTGATTGATCTTTATAAACTATGAATGATCAGAAATATATATATATATATGTATTGTGTGGAGTTTGGTGATTTTTGCTGTTTCATCCACCCATGAATATGAGGGATGAGATTTTATTTTCTTTCGATTTTCATTTAATTTATTTCCTCGAGAAAGCTGCATGTTTCTTCATAGGAAGATGATGATGATCTTCAGGTGAAGTTAAGAATAGCTTTCATGCTTAATATAACACAAAATTGGTCCTCTTCCTTTTGATCTACTATCTGTTGGCGATGGCATCATCATAGAATTTTATCATGATTATTTGCTAAATGAATTACATAAATTAGTTTACTTCTGGTGTTAGTGGTTCCACAATTCCCGTCACCGTTGAAGCTTGAACGAACCTCCCCTTTTTTCCCGTTTAATAATGTGCGATTGTCCTTTTCGGGGACTTTGAAATGTGGGCCACCTATTTGTCTTTCTTTTCGAGTGAAATTATATTTGCCTTTTATTGTTACATCCATATTTTGAGATTAGGACACGTAATCTTGTTTTGTTTGAGTCGCGTTATTGCGTTAATGAATCACATAAATTCCAATCGATGGCCCAAATTCTCCCACAAGACCCCCGTACACAGTTGCTTTTGCCCTTTTCGTCTAATCTCTCATCTATAGCTGCACATGTTTGGCCAACTCACACACACACAGTCCTCGCATAATATCTTGACCCCTTTTTCTCTAAAATATAAAAGCTGACTCAAGACCAGAACCACACACATCCTCTCTCAACAACTCACCCATTTTCTACGCATCACAAATCGTCCAAGGGTATTCAAGTAAATACACTTCCTTCCATGAAAAACCTCGCTATTTTCTTTTTACTGGTGTAACTTTTATAATTTGTGCTTTCAATTTTTCTTCATGTATATGTTGATAGTGATTATATTGTTTCTATTATTATAAAATTTGAAAATGGTGTTTGATGCATATATGTTCTCGTTTGCTAGAAATTCAGAGAGAGAAATTGGTATGAGAGGGAATATCAATGGAGTGAGGGGTTTGGCCTCTCCGGATAGGGGTGAAAGAAAAGGCACATCTACTAGCAATAATGCTAATAGCCACCATCATAATAACAAGACCAATAATAGCAATCACAATCATGACAACAACCACCACCACAACGGCTGTGGCGGTGGTTCTGGGTCATCGGAGAACGCCCATGATATCAGAAAGGGCGACGACGACGCGCCGCTGCGGCGGTGTGGCCGAAGTTTGTGATCGCCTTGACGAACAAGGAGAAGGAGGAGGATTTCATGGCGATTAAAGGGTCCAAGCTCCCTCAACGGCCCAAGAAGCGAGCTAAGTTGATTCAGCGCACACTCAATGTGAGTCTTTTTTCTCCTCAATTATCATTCATTTTTATTATAATTTATTTATATATTATTGAAAGGTGATTTCGGATTTGGTAAATTAGCAGGTGATTAATTAGGTATTCCAATGAGGTAATGATAGATAATATTGCGTTTGGTAGGAAATTATGTGGTTGCTTCTTTCTTGATTTTGCTTTCTGCACTTGAATTTCATTTTTGATCGAGTCAAAGTAAGGAATGATTCTTTGCAAATTGAGCACTTGATTTTAATTCTTTGCTCCATATATATATAAAATATAATTTGAATTTAAATTTGATTAATGCCTAAAATAAATTTTATATTTGGAGTGAAAAATGTTAATTGAATGAGTAATAATGGAGAAGGATTATATTTCGGATGCGAAAATCTGTTTATGGTAAATCTTATAGTCTCATTTAAAATGTCATTTTTTTAGCATGATTATTTAAGAGAAATATATAAATTAGTTAAAGTGATAAAAATCGAGTATGATCTATATTTTTTAAAGGGATAATTATTTCCTAAAATAAAATGAGATATTTATAATGAGATAATCTAAGAATGAAAATGAGATATAGGGAATTATATATTTATTCCCACCTATTTCTTACTCTAAATTTTGGCATTTTGTGTAATGGGAGAAGGGGCTGAGAAAATTATTTGTCCGAAAATTGCGAGTTGCCCCAAAATTGATGAGTTCCATTTAAGATTCAACGCTCCGATTTCAATAGTAGAGAAATGAAAGTCAAGTTTTGAAAGTCCTAATTATTTGTAAGGCAGTCTTACTAGAAATAAAAATATGTATATAATGGCTAATATTTATGTATTGAGATTTGAGACTAATATTAATCTATAAATATAACATTTAACAAAAAGAATAAGCAAAATACTAGACGCCACTATTTTTACAGAAGGTTAGTAATTGCTAGGTAGTGATAGCTATGTGGGGCTATGACATTCATAATCGTGGCTTGTACGTGTCGCTTCGATGTGGATAAAACGACTGGCTCTTCTCCCATTATTATTATTTTTGTTGATTTAATATTCGACGAAACTTCTCAACCGAGAAAGTGGGGGTAGGAAAAAAAAGCATTAAAAGCTGTTATTTTGGCTTTTACTATGATATTTTCGTACAGGCTTTGTTTTTTAATTGTCACCATTTAACTTGTGCATATAAATTAGAAAGAAAGTATATTTACACTTTTAGTGGTAGGCACATTGTGGTTCTGCAGTTGGAATTTTATACTTTCTTTTGTAACGCAAAAACTTTGTTGTGGCCGTCCCAACTGGCCGCAGATATTAGTTAATTAATTGTTAATTAAGTGCTAAATATGATTTTAATTCTGATTTAGTAATCTTCGTTATCAATTTACAGTTAGAATATATTAATCTTAATTAGGATTTATTAATTTTTAATTCAAATTTAATTAACTTAAATGAAGTTTAAAAATAAATATTTTACAAGGATTCAATTTTTAGATAAATCAAATTTATTTATTACTTCTTTCCTATCCAATATGGTTTTTTTTGGTACAGTTAAAAACGTATAAAAAGTTGGTAGGATAATTGTATAAAGGGATTAAAATGATAAAAATAAATAGAATTCATATTTTAAAAGATATAATTGTTTCTTATAAAGGAAATAGACTATTTTGGATGGGATTAATTGATATTAATGAAAAGCAACTTTCCTAATAATAGGAAAATATTGTAATTTGAAAGGAACATGCCAGACTAGACCCATCCGAAGCCTAATATGTTTTGGTGGTGGTGGGGGCCCTTTTTTGTCTTGTTTCTTCTTTGTTTCACGTGAAGAACAGAGATTACTCATATACAGCTCATTGGAATTTAGGTTTTATGATTTAATCTTTTTCGAGGCCATTTTATTATTCTGTGGTATATAATGAATAAATGAAATTATGTTGCATTTACAGCTTGTGAGTCCGGGCGCATGGCTATGTGATTTGACACTTGAACGCTACGAGGTGCGTGAGAAGAAGGTTTCCAAGAAGGTATTCCATTTCTTCCTTTTTAACTTGAAAATTAATTTATTAACATTATATGTTTCTTGTTCTTTGAATTGTGTTATGAATTATAGATTGTTTATATTTCTCAGAGACCAAGAGGGTTGAGAGCTATGGGGAACATGATCGATTCAGACTCGAGTAGAAGGAATATAAGGAACAGCTAAAGAGCGTGGGCAGTATATGTAAATTAAATTAAATCGAACAGAAAAAAGTAGTAGACAATTAATGGAGTTGAGAATTGAGATTGTGAAATTATTTCACAAAATTGGTTGAATCGTGTACTCCCAGAAAATTAAGCAGTCCATAGTGTTGAATGGTATATTAGTTTATTTTAAGCATCATATACATGGGTGTGTTTCTAACAATTGCTTAAAATGAAGATAAAACAACCAAACAAATTTAATTTTATAAAACAAAATGAAATAGTTAAGATGATTTTCGTTTCTTTGGATCCGAATTCGTTGGAGTCGAATTTTTGAACTTGTAATTTTTCAAAGTCACAAATGATGTTTCTACTTTTGCTACCTAAAAAGGCAAATATTATTTGTTTTATTAAATTTAAAAGAAATTATATGCTATTTGCTTTTATTCTAATGAAGCTAAGCAAGACTTGTGAGTTCAATAAATTCATGATGAATAATACATCCAACCAAATATTGAAGCAGTAACTAATGAGGTTGATATTATTATACCAAATTCAAGGTTTGATGGAGCAGAAACTTTTGCTTTTTAGATGCCTTATTTTCATTTTATGGACAAACGCATTATTTCTGCTCTTTTTTGGAAAAAAGTGAATCAATTTCCCGAGATGTTAAGAAAGTAATCTCTTCGTCTTACTCAAGATGATTCATTTCTTTTCTATACAGTTATTTAAGAGAAGAAATAAAATAATTAAAATGATAAAAAATAAATAAGATCTATAATTTTTAAAGAGATAATTATTTTCTGAAAAAAAAATCATCTTAAATCGAACAATCCAAAATAAAATACAGATCATCTTTAATGGAACGAATATAGTACAAAAGAATACAAATTTACTAAAAAATTAAACAGCTATTAAAAGGTCGAACTAGTAAGAAAAAAAAAAACTAAAGAATCCGAAGAAAAAAATGACTGATATTTTGGATTATTAAAAGTTGGAGAGTATTTCTGTAGAAGAAACTAAAAGGGTGTTTAGATGGGAATTTTGAGATGCTTTAACTTTATTTTTGTGTCAGCAAAAGTAGAAATATTCAAAAGTAACAAAACGCACCACCACTCCCATCTCCCTCTCAATTTTTTTCATGATAACATTCTTAACAGTACTAATTTCTCTGGGCGCTTCTGATATTAATTTGTTACATTTTGCAAGAAATTTGGCTTTGGTTATAACTTGTTTCATTTTTTAGCTCAAACAAGATTTTCGCAATTGAAAAGCAGATGAAATAATTAAGATGTTGACATATCAAATTCGACGAATCCGTAATGGCAATTGATCAAGACAAAAACCAAGTCCGACTTATAATAATTCAGACATATGTACTTACATGATTTTATATAAACCTGAAGATAAATGTAAAGAGCTCATTTATAAAATTTCCATGCTATCATCGCAGATCGTAGCTCTGATAGACGAGGGCTGTTCCATTTGCCAAAACAAATTTGATGTTGAATTTTCATTTAAAATTAAATTAAGGTAAATGTAAAGCGGAATTCACACAGCAAACAGTATGAAAAAAAAAAATTAAATACCGTAATATAAATGCCAAATACGTACAATGAAGTAAATAAATAATGTATATCGAACACAAATCGCCTAGAAATCAAACTCCGTCACAAACCGAAGCAAATCTGCACAAACGCTCATAGAAATCCCTAAACCACAGTCGCTCTATAAACAGTACATAGTAATACGTAAGCAGAAACCCAATAAAACTTCAGATCCTGAGCGCAGATCCTAACACCAACGACGCGATGGCTAGCGCGCAGCCGACCGCGAACGAGGGCGCCGCCACTCCAGCGGAGGAAGCAGGAGCTGGCGCAGGCGCATCCTGCGCTACAGCGGCTACTACGAGAGCCAAAAGCGACGCCACGACAATGAGAGCTCCGCTCTTAGACACCGCCATTGCTCTGCTGAAATGTGTTGGAAGCGTGAAATCGACGGTGTATGCTAGAGGAGAGATAAAATGGTGTTAGAGAGATAAATTCAACGGCAGAGCTGAGGGAGAGGGAATGGGCGTGGAAAGATTATATAAAGGCGGAGGGGGGAGAGATTCGGGCAGCTGCCCGAGCAATACAGACTGGCGAGTGGCGGAGAGACAGCTGGGGTGACACGACACCGTACCCCATACTTGGTGGGCAGAATTACTTATATTTAATTATGATTTTCTCGGCGCTTACTTTGATTTTTGAGTGATTTACGGGTTGTTTAGTGATAAAGGGAAAAGACAAGTGTCCAGCTGTTCTGACTGTTGGTACAGTTAATGGGCTCTGATTCTGTGCAGTGTGCGAATCGGATGCTGCCACGTAGAGCGAACCGCACGGAACACGAGTCAAGGGAACGTTTCTTTGCAGGTAAACTTTGTTTTTTTGAAAATATCTCGGTTCTCGAGAATCTTCTATAGCTACTTCTGTCATGCTGCGACACGTAGTTATAAGCATGTTCCCTTTTTTCTCTTGTCGGTTTTTTGTGGTTGGGACTTCTTTCTGTTTTATTCTTCACATTATATTGTGCCCATGTTCATATTTTTAACCCGAATTTGATGACTAAGTTGAAAGTGGGAATTATTTATTTTATAAAATCTCAATCATTATATTAGAAAATACTTTTTATTGTTTGATCTTTCGTCACAGTGCACGTATTTAAGTCGTGAATAAGATATCAATGATAATGTAATTATATTAGTTATGTTGGAAATTTATGTTCGTTAAATTTAGGTTGATGGAAATCAAAATTTCATTCTTTTTTATTGTAGGTCATCTCACTCTACCAATAATTCATTTAGTTATTCAATTTCTTGCTTGAAATTTCAATTACATATTGTTATGTCTACACCATTCACAAAAGCTTAGGTGTCTTCAAACATATATTTATAAAACTCAATTTTTTTTGTCATATTAATTAAAAATTTATCAACTTTTGTATCCTTCGCCCAATTATATGTCTAAAAATCATTTTTATTGATCCCGCTTATAATTTACAAATAATTATATATATACATATATATATATATATTTATTTATTTATTTATTTATTTATTTATTTATTTATATAGAGAGTGGATTAAATGAGAATCATATTTTTTTATGAACTCGCGAACCACGATAAGACGTCAAGATGACGACAAATAAGATAAATACAAGATAATAAAACTTTCTAAAATTATTTTATGTGAAATAATTTTAGAATGTTTCCGCAAGCACAACTTTATGCGCTTTATTCATCAACTTTATACGCCCGTATATAGCTTCTCAAGTTCTCAAAAAGACGTAGCTCACCTGATCCAACCCCTATATATATATATATAGTAATTCAAATAAAAAAAAGAAACCAACTTTGTGGTTTCTTATGGTGCCTACAATCGAAACCCAACTTATCAACTTTTAGTCGAGTCTCACATTGCCACATTAGTTTTAAAATCCATCAATTTTATTTTATTTTTCTATACAACAATAAACTCAACTTTTAACTTTCAATTGGATTCCATTAAAATATAAATTAATTTATGTATTTATACACGTGATTAATTATGTATTTTTAATTATAAATTGAACAATTAAAAAAATAAAATTAATTCTTTCATAATTAAAAAGTTGTATATATATAGGTGTTGATTATCGAATGAATCACTCCTAAAATTAGAACTAAGAACTTATCTCCACCTTATATTCCATCTGATCTAATGGACTATATTGATTTTATTATACAAGTAGGGTTTTACTTTTTCCTACAAATTTACTGATTTAATAGGCATATAGGCATTAAGGTAACTTTGGTCATTCAATGTCTCTCTCCGGCCCCTGATTTTTTATATTCCTTATTCAATGTCTCTCTTCATCTCTCTGCAAATCTAATCTATCTCTGAAAATATCAATATCTCTCGCGAAATTGAAAATCGTGATTTAAATTTCTATCACCAATCCTTGGCATATAGATGAAATATCTCAAACCTCAAATTATAAATTTATACATACTAGTTCATATTGGAAGAGCATTTATGCACGACATTCGGATAAAAAGTGCATCAGTGAATAACACTAATTTTCTACGTAAGAATACTCGTCTATTCGATTTTCTGCATAAAAAATTTACTTTTTGACTTTACCTTTTGTAATACGTTTTTCATACTTTAAAATCTTGGATATTACCCATGCACAAGGATGTAGAAATGATTTAACATAGATAAACATAATAATATAGTTTATACGAGTGTGCATAAAAGACTCTTTTACGTGAACATGTATTTGTGCTCAAAACTAGTAGTTATGCATGGATTTTTATCATGCATAAAAGTTTGGTCTTTGTGCATTCAAAACGAATAGTTATGCATGATTTTATTAATTTGGGTTTAAGTACATCGTCGCAATAGGGGAGAATTCACATTCTGAAAAACATCAACTTTCAGAGTCAGTACCTCAACTAAATTTAGTAATTGTGATATCGCCTCTATTGTGTACACAATCGAAATGTTTAAATACACAAACGTATGAACAAGATCTGTAAATTATCAGAATCACATGACAAAATTAATGAACAAACATTAACAAAATAAAGGATACGAATGAATGCTAACAAAAATAACAATCAAACATATTAATAACAAATGAGACGCAAATAAATACAAAACAAACATAAGATTGAGCAGAACAAATATAAGCAACACTACAAAATAACATAAGTATTTTTCAACAAAAAATAGCAAACCTACTAATGATTCCATAATTATTTTTAACAAAAAAATTGGTATTACAAACTTATAATAATGCATAATGCTAATTGAAGCAAAAAAAAGATATTGTTGATTTGATGAACGAGAAATAAGATACAAAATAGATATGTAAATAACAAATTTCTAAAATAAAAATAAATATGAATATCTTAAAATACTCCTAATTTTGGTTACAAAAGATTTGAAATTACAACAAGTCTTAATAATAAAATCTGAAAATAAAACACCTAAATTAACTCTAGAATCTGGATCACATGATTATCCAAAATAAATGCACCAGATGAGTTCTTAGTTCTTAAAATATATGAAGTTCTCATTTAATTCATCCCATTTAAATCATTTTAAATCCATTTTTTCGATTTTTATGTCAAATAAAAGATCTCATCGCGATCTATAAAATGGAAAATAAAAGAGTTGAACAAAATAATTTCCATAACACATTTTTGCAAAAAATGAAAAAAAAGAACAACTATATTGTCCTCACATTGTAAGTGAAAGCTAGTTTTAACTTTGAAAGTTGGATGCAATTTTAATTTTTCTTTCACCAGTAGTAGCCTAAAAGACGGGTATCAACTTTGAAAGTTGAGATCTTTCCCTTGTGGATACCCCAGCTTCATTTGGTACGTGAGATGTGGTCCTGATAGTGCACTCATCCGCACTTATCTCTATGTTTGCACGAAGATTTGTATCTCGTGAGCCCGTAAAAAAAATGTCCGAGCTTATATCCCGTGTAGCTTTTGAGATCAGATCTTCCAATACCCCTTTTGGTATCCTATATACACAGATACCTCAATTTTGATGTTAAATTTACCAAAATAGCTCGATTTTGTCGTGGAACGTGAACCGAACAAAATTTTCACCCCAAATTTGTCGCCTAACCTCCATCGCACAAACATTGATTTCTCTCCATTCGAAAACTCGCCCTAACCTCCACCGCAATTTCACCTAAATTTGCTCATTCATCCTCTCGCTCACTACAAAAATACAACGATCGATCGGACGGATTATGATACCAAAATACGGGTCGTGAATCAATGATTTTGATTATAGACTAATAAAAGGAATTTTTTTCATGACGGATCGGTGACGTAACATGGCGGAATTTCGCTGAATCGGTAACGACGGCATACCCGCCGCTATTCCGTCGTTATATTTCACGACGACACTATCCGTCGTTAAAATTAATTTTTTGTTATTTTTATTGGATTAACCATAGTCCGTCGCTAATCCGTCGTTAAATAATCGGATTATTTTTATTTATTTTTATTTATTTTAACGACGGACAAAACCGTCGTTAATTTTAGCGACGAATTTCCGTAAAGTAGTCGCTAAGTTTAACGACGGACTATAGTCCGTCGTTATATTAAAATGTTTTTATTTTTATATTCTCGAGATAAATTAACGACGGATATGTGTCCGTCGTTAAAGTCATTCTCGTTAAGACCTTGATTCCGCGTTAATCCGTCGTTATAGGTTTTAAATATAACGACGGATATTTCCGCCGCTAAAAGTTTAATAATGACGGGCTTTCTTCCCCATTTCATATCTCGAACCTAAAACCTCCCTCCCTCCACCCTCCCTCCCCACCCCAACCCCGCTGCCGCCCGCCGACCGACCGCCACGCCACCGCCCGCCTCATGACACCCACCCCACCCATGACCCTCCCGCGACACCCACCCCACCCCACCCCGCCCACAACCCCACCCCACCCCCCTGGCGTCGACCGCCGCCGCCGCCGCCGCCGCCCACCCCGACCCGCCCCCGCGCCTAGCCCCGCCTCACCACCACCCCACCCCACCCCACCCCACCGCCGCCTCCGCCGTCCGTCTGTGTTGGGATCAAATTTTATTTATATTTTAATTTATTTTTTTTGTTATATATTTGTTGATTTTGTTGAAAATATTGTATAAGATACATTGAATTGATAGTGAAAATTGTTATATGATGTATTGAATTGATAGTGAAAATATCAGATATGATGCATTGAATTGATAGTGAAAATCGAATTGAGTTTACCGAATTGATAGTGAAAATGATGCATCAATGTTAGTCTTGGATTTGGGCTTGTGAAATTGATAAGCTTCGATGTGAATTGGGATGATAAATTCATCGCTTTGTGAGTTAACCGACGCATACGTGGTGTTTGATAAAAATGTTTATAGAAATCGATAAGTGGTGTGAATATGTTTAGCTTGGATGTGAATTGGGATGATAAATTCATCATTTCGTGAAATGTTTTGAGTTGTTAAGTGTATAATTAGGCATATGGTGATGATTTGGTGAAATTTGGATGAGTTTGGTTTAATTGGGAATCAAATGGCGATTTATTTTATAAAACTTATTCTACGAAATTTTGTTAGAATTGTTATATGAATAAGATGTTTTATAAGTGTCTTTGCTCATTTCATGCTTAATTAGTTTAGTCAAGTATATGAATAAGATGTTTCGGTTGTATGGTGATGATTTGGTGAAGTATTATATAGAAACACGGATTTCAATTGCATGATAGGAATGAAACGGCGATTAATTTTATAAAACTTACTCACGAAATTTTGTTAGAATAAGATGTTTTATAAGTAAGATTTGCTCACTTCATGCTTAGGTTAAGGTTAAGTATATGAAACTTGAATTAGGGTTTATGTTGCCTCGTAGATAACTAACCAATAATTATAAGTAAGATTTGCTCACTCCACTCAATAAATTTATGAGTGTATAATTAGTCTATATTGTACAACTTATGTTGAACATGTTTAATTAATTATTTATAATTAGGAGCTTGAAGAATGAATGACAATCGTGAGTGGATGTATAAGAGGTTTAGTTCGGTTGGTGGATTAAATATCAATTTCGAGATGGACTTGAAAGTTTTATCAATTCGCTAGTGCTCGCTTTTATTCGCGGATGGAGAGAAAATCAGTGTCCGTAAAAGTGTAAGAATATACCTTATCGAAGAAAGATATCCGCGATATCACTTATCAAAATTTGGATTTGTTCCAAATTATCACACATGGATATTTCGAGAGACAACCACAAGTAGGGACAATGTTGTGGATTCGATGTTAACCGTCAACCAAATACGATCATACGATGGTAGTGGATGCCGCTGGTCCACGCTCAACTTTGACGAGATCAAGAGGAGCCAAATTATGATGCACAAAATTTTACAATATGTTGAATCGCCGATAAACCTCTCGCGGCGGGTTGCTCGGATCACACACGGTTGTCATTTGTGGCTCGACTTCCGAGTTGGAAAGCGAGAACAACATTACTGAGAAGCGGTTTTGATCAAATATCAGAACTGATGAAAGAGTCGCATCCAGATGGAAATTGCGTGTCTGATGACTTCTACAGCACGAAGAGATTGTTGCGTGGCATGGGGTTGCCCGCACACAAAATTGATTGTTGTCCATTTAATTGCATGATTTATGGCGCCAAGATTCGAATCGACGAGTCAGAAATTCGTGAACCATCCTCGCTTCAAGAGCAATACTCGAGCGGTGAAAGTCGACGGAAAGCATAAGTAGCATATAAAAGATGTATTATTTTCCTCTAACCTCGACTACGAGATTGTATGCATCCAATGCTACTGCCGGAAAATATGCGCTGGCATGCATCGTCGATCGATGACGGGTCATGCGTCATCCGCAGACTCAATTGCATGGAAACATTTGAACACGAAGTTTCCTTATTTGCATCGAAATTGTAACGTGCGATTGGGACTCTCAACCGACGGTTTTCAGCCATTCGGTCAATCAGAAAGCAATATTCATCATGGCCCGTTATATCGACCCTTATAATCTTCCCCCCGGCCGTGTATGAAGGAGCAATACATGTTTTTACGATCTTAGTGCCTCGGACCGCGTAATCCGAATGAGAAGATTGATGTGTTCTCGCAACCATTGATAGCGAGTTAATAGATTTGTGGGACGACGGCGTTTACTTATGATGTATCGTTGAGTTTAAATTTTCAAATGCACGTTGCATTACTTTGGACAATTAGTGACTTCCCCGCATACTCTATGTTGTTCGGATGGAGTACACCGGAAGATTAGCTTGTCCGCGACCGCATGGAGTATACCGATGCTTTTACTTTAGCTAAAAGTGGTAGCGGCATGGGTTGATAACCATCGAATTTCTAGCTCCTAATCACCCATTTCGGGCGGATCAAGAGGTTTCGAAAGAACACGTTGATTACTAACGATCCACCGTAAGCGCGATCGAGATGAGTCATCACTAATTATGGGTACGGGACTAGTCTCCGTAATGTAGATTGACAAAGGATGAAATAAATAGCGTAATATCCAAGGTTTGAACCGGACGGAAGAAAAGAAGTATTTTCCGGGATCTACCCATCGAGTTCTCTTTCGATTCGGCATAATTGGATGTCATGCACATAGAAAAGAATGTGTTCGATAATGTCTTCAACATACCATGAATGTCCAAGGAAGACAAAAGATACGAGCAAATGTAGAGAAGAACTTAATTTATATCGCTATGCACTGTAGTCGACGATGAATGAATCAACAGAAAATATCCAAGGCTTCTTATACACTTGAAAATCGTGAGAAAAAGTCTTATGTGAGTGGGTAAGAGGTTTAAGATTTCGGACGGGCACGCTTCAACATGGGTAGATGTGTAGACATGACAAAACCAAGATGTTTGGGATGAAGAGTCATGATCATCACATTTTCATGCAAATAATTCTACCGATCAGATTTCGCGAACTTCTCCCACCCAATGTTTGGAAAGTCAGAATGTAATTATCTTTATTCTTCAAAGATTTAACTTCTCGAAACATAGGGCTTGATGATCTGCAGTGTTCCAAGAAAATATTCCGTTGATTTTATGCAAGCTCGAGCGCATTTTCCCTAGTTTCTTCAACTCCATAGAACATCTTCCCGCTCATCTAGCCGATGAAGCCCGTATTGGTGGCCTGCTCAATATCGATGGATGTATCCATTTGAAAGGTACCGCCGTACATTATCACACATATATACATATATACATATATATAAGAACAACGTTCTAAATTTTGTAGATACTACGTAAGTGAAGAACAACGCATTTAAATAAAGCCGTGGTTGAGGGTTCTATCCGCAATGCTTACTTAGTAGAAGAAGCATCGACATTTTGCTCAGATTATTTTGATGATCACGTAAGAACGAAGTTCGTAGATTCGCATCATGGTCAAGCGGAGATTAGGCACAAGACTATCCAGATATGCTTCAAATCTTCAAGCAAGATGGCGACCTTTTGGAAATATGTCAACGAGATATTTGGATAGTAGAGAATATGATGTCGCTCGCTTATACGTGTTGCTCAACTGTGTTGAAGTTGCGTACATTTACATGGCGTAAGTGTCGTGTTTTTCTTAGAATTCATTGTTATTATTATTATTATTATTATTATTATTATTATTATTATTATTATTATTATTATTATTATTATTATTAACTAGGCTCAGAATATATGTTGATGTAGTTTATTCATCGAAGATGTGAAAAGATCAAATCCACGATCTCTAACTCGATATTCAAAGGTCGATAGAAAGAGGCTTCCGCTTTGGTTTGAGGCATATGTGAGTGTTCGATGATTATTAGTAGAAAATATTTAATATGTACGCTTCGTCATTCTAATCGCTTTTTTACTAATAATAGGTCAAAGATCATACTAACAATATTGTGAATCCGCTCATATTGTCTCTCGCCAAAGGACCTTCACTCTAATTAAGACGCACTCAGTGTATTATATAAATGGTTACAAATTTCACACATTAGAACATGGATCACAAAGATCAACTATGAATAGTGAGTGTGCATTAAAGGTGAAACTTATGGTATGTATAACGCAAGAACTCGATTTTTATGGTCGATTATCGGAGGTTTGTGAGTTGGAATATCATGGGCTACCAACGAAGACCACAACATTGTTTAGACGCGAGTGGTTTGATCCTTCACGATTGGGGTTATCAATTCATTCCGAGTACAAGTTGGTTTCGTAAATCATACGAGAAGATATAAGAAGTTCGAACCGCTTATCCTCGCCAATCAAGCCATTCAAGTATACTATTGTGCATATCCAAGTTTAAAACAATCTATGAAAGAGTGGTGGAAGTATGCAAAATTAAAGCTCGATCTAATGTGGAAGTCTCGATGAGAGTTCTCGATCGATAGTACTCCCTTTTCAAGAGGATGATTAGGTTCGATTACTAATGTCGTTGTGGATGAGGACACGACACTAGTTCATCCCGACGGTACACTCATAGACATGAAGAGACATCCGATAACGAGGATGATGAAATTGAATTGTCGAGCGTAAGACAATCATACATCGATGATGATGATGACGACGACGATGAATAGGGTTTCAATTTATAAGATTTTTTGTGTTCACACAAAACGTTATGATATGCATTATTTGTGAATTTATAGCATTTTAGTATGCACACAAAACGTTATGATGACAACGACGATAATTGTCACTAGTATGCACAAGAAACGTTTTATTTTCTAGTATGCACACAAAACGTTATGATATGTATTATTTGTGAATTTTTAATACAACATTTTTTACCTTTGTTTGCAGATGTCTCACAGTGGACGAGGTGCCTCGTCATCACGTAAGAGGCACCCAGGATTATACACGCCGTCGCCTTCACCTGCCAGCCTAGAAGAAGGCATGGAGGCAATGTCCACCCCCCCCGAGCAAAGAGTGAGTGTCATCTAGAGGGATGAAGAAGATAGCCATTGTGAATGGGTATGTTATCTCAGATGTCTCGCTTTAAATAAATTGTAGCATTCGATGTCTTTATTTCAGAATTGTAGCATTTTGTGTCCGAGCAATGATATAGCCGCGTGATTACGAGTCATTCCAGAATTATGAATCACAACGGCTTCAATTGGAAATTGGTGCCTCAAGAGTTCAAGCAGATTTATTTCGATGAATTCAAGGTTCGTGTTGTTTATATAAGTCATTTATGATTCGACCTTTGCATATTGTAATCATATATTTTTGCGTAAATATTTTTTGGGATGATACGATGGACGACTCCATGGTCTACTCCTACCGGTGCGCAAAGGCCGCCGAAGCGCTATAAAGATCTTGTTCACAAGATCAAGCGGTATAAGGACTCGCTTAACCCACCTCCATTTATCCCCGAGCGAGATTGGGATAATTGGAAGCATATCGGGCCCTGGATGCACGCCCAAGAGAAGCGCAAAGGCCCGCAACAACAGGATGTCCGAGCCGATGGCGAGGGTACCGGGATAGTCAAGCATCGGGTGGCTCACGCCCGCATTCGAGTATGCGAGAGAGATTGTAAGTACTTTCAAGTTTTAGATATAGTAAATTTATTTAAGAATCGTGATACTTGTTAATTATTTAATTTGTTCGACTTATTTATAAGCAAGAGAGCGTGGAGTAGCCATAGAAGATGTCCATGGGACGTATTCCGTATATCATGCCACCGACGACGGAGCTATACTGACGGAAAGCTCGAGTATCGCGGTAAGTATATTCGTTAAGCAACAACGATCATTTAATTAAATAATAATTGTATGAAATTATGTTACGAGGCAGTTGAGGAACAGGTGACCCATTGAGCCAATCAGGGAGTGATGAGACGACACCGTAAATTGATAGGACTCAAATTCTCAAAATGTCCCTGGGAGCTCCTCAAAGAAAAAGAATAGGATGTTTGAGCCGGGTCTCTATCACGGACATACATGCAGAGCTAAGCGTCGTCTCATTCGGTGGAGAGGCTCACCAACGATTCCATAGCTTATCAACAAACTATCGATCCGGAGGCCGATGGAAATCGAGCCGAGGCATACGAGGCCGATTGAAGTCGAGAAGCAGCAATACCGCATACGAGGCCGTAATGCAAGCCGAGTTGAGAGCGCGAGATAGCGGCAAGAACAGATTCAGCTCAAAGGCCAGGCAGAGAGCCCTAGAGCGCTTCATGGCCAGCCCCGCTTCCCCACCGTGATACGAGCGCCGCTTCCTCACCCGTCGATTCGGGTTGTAATATGAATTTGTAAACTTATCGTATGATTTAGAATTGTCTTTTATGGGATTGTTGGATATTACGGTTTTGAATCGAATTGCTTTGTTGGATTGAATTGGTTTATTTTGATAGTTTGTATTGTATGGATTGAATTGGTTTGTTTTCATAGTTTGTATTGTATGGATTGAATTGGATGGAATTGGTTGAAATTGGTTTGTTCGATAGTTTCGATCAGATAGATGAATTGGATGGAATTGGTTTGTTTGGGTTGTCCGAAAACAGTTTGGTCCGTCCAAAATACAAATTGAAACCGCCCAGATATCGCATATCTAGCGACGGATTAACAACGTGAAATAATCGAACCAACCGTAACTAGCGACTTGATTTATTTACGGTCTTTTTACGTAAAATAAAAAAATTTATAATTTTAGCTACGGACTATGTCCGTCGTTAATTAGCGTGGCGCATCGTAGACGGATTCAATCGGATTAACGACGGAGTTGCGATCGTATTTTTAGCTACGGTGTTTGTCCGTCGTTAACTACGACGGATTAGCATCGCATTAACGATAGATTTTATATCGACACACCGCTCGAGGTCGTGGATTAGCGATCGATTTTTCCGTCGCCGTTCGTCATAATAATTAGCGACGGACGAACTGTCGCTAGATGTTTGCCAACCGTGTTTCCGGCGACCCCTCATTCCGTCGCAAACCGCCGCTAATCTATTTTAGCGACGGATCGACATGGTTTATGACGAATTTTCCGTCACGATCGATCGTATTTTGTAGTGGTTTCGCACATCGAGGTGAGTGTGTTTTTTCATATTTTCTTCTATTTTTTTTCATTTCGCTTGTTGTATGTTGTTCTTATAACCGAGTGCGTGCGAGGAGGGATGGCAGTGGTGGTACCGACCGCCTAACCTCGCTGTGCAAGCCGCGGCCGAGGAATGAGGAGAATTGAGGATTATATATTCGACAATTTTCGTGAATATATTGTAATGCCATAACTTATGGGTCGACACATTACCACCGCAGTACCAAAGAATTCGAGGCGAATCGACGAAGGATGCCAGCCTCCCGCAGAGGTGTCTAATGAGAAGATTACGGCAGTCAAGGAAGAAGAGAAGCAAGAGGATAAAGTCCCCAAGCAAATGGAAGTACTTAAGACTTTGCGCCTTTGTTTGTTGTGGTTCGCGCTTGTTGTAGTTGCTAATTCCTCATGTTGTACGACACACTTTTTAGATATAAATAGCTGTGTTTGAGTATTTCACCAATAAACATATGATCTAGGAAGCACACGGCTCCACCTGCAACCCCCAAACTTTTTCTTCCGTTTATGTATTATATTAAGTCCAATTCAAAATTAGCCCAGTCCAAAATAATTAAAAAATTAAAATAAAATTATTATTGTTGGATTTTCTTATATTTTTGACCCATGAGAAAAGCCCATAAGAAGGTTATAAGAATGAAAATGGTCAACCTCCATTTTTGAATGGAGAAATTGAAGTAGCCAAAACAGAAAAATTCGTAACCTTTTTTTCCCTCTCGGATTTTCAGTGCGCAGCTTCTAGAAAAATTTCGTTATCTGGGGATTGAACCGTTAGATCACTGTGATTTTTGGACAAAAGCTTCACAGCATCTGGGTCAACGTTTTGGACGGTGGAGATCGAATTTTGAGTTTCGAAGGTTGGGTTTTGTCGATCTGAATATAGGATAATTTCTGGTAATATTTTTCTTGATCTTTGCTCGATTTTGATTCCATACATCTTGATGTGCTTATTTTCGAGTGTATGATATTTTGTATGCCTCTAATATAATTTAGAGAAGATTGTGTATTGTTCCATTATTGATTATAGTGGATTTAAACGACTCTAGTAGTCCCGTGGTTTTTTCCTCTTAGGTTTTTCACGCTAAAATTTTGTGTCTCCTTATTGTTGTGTGTCTACTATTTTGAACGCGTATATTGATGCTTTTTTAATACCCTATTTTTCTGAATCCTCAAAGGTTCATGCGAGTCGGAAAAATTAGCCAAACAAAGGTCTCATATTCTTCCTCCACAAGACCGCTCAAGTGTTTGCCGATATTGCTCGCCCATTCAAAGTCACAAAGTTCAAGTTCAATCGCACCAAATTTTGCCAAATGGTTTGGTTGATGGATTTCTAAAGTTTACGTTAAAGAAGGGTTTATATTGAAAGAAATTTTATTAAAAATATAAATATAAATTCAATTATTGATGGATTTGTATATTGAAATCAGAAGACAATTTATGAAAACATAAAATATTTTAATATTTATGATATTTAATATTCAAGATTTATTTTCACCACCCCATCATCAACTTCTGATCCGCCAATAAACCTCGCATTGCTAAAGAAGATTATTAACCAAATCTTGAGTTTCTAATTGGATGAGTCATGTTCAGTTTTTTACCATAGGAATTCTGCTTTTTCATGTACAAGATGTGCTCGATTTGTGCTTATGTTTTTTTTTTATCGGAATAATTTCGGTGAAATTTTGGTACAAAATATAAATCGAAATTGAGGGGAAGCTTATATTTCTCCAAATGTTATGATACCTACTGTTCAAATGTTCTAAATAAAATTATTTGAAGAGAATTAACTCTGAGTTGTCTAATAACAATTTATGAGGTAAGGTGCAAGCAATGTTAAGAACTTCAAGAAACCAATGAGGCAACTTGAGTCATTTTGATTTGTTTTGGAGGATACAATTGTAATTTTATACTTAATCTTGTTTGTAACTAGTCTACCAAACAAATAAAAATTGGTATCTATATTTTATATCTTATCTATCAAACAACAAGATACAATACCAATCTCACATTATCTACGATTCACATATAATCCTTATCTATCTTGATATATCTAAATATATCTACCAAACGAGCCTTAGTTTCCAAGTTTTAGTAACTTTCTCCAATAACATAATAGTTAAATTCCAACTTTTTTGAATCCAAAACAAATGAAAAAGTTAACAATAGAGATAACCTTAGTAATGAAGCAATTTCATCCTAAATATGTAAATAAAGTTACATGCACGTTTTTCATGAAGTCGATAAATATGCGCATTAGATAAATTTATGCTGTTCGGGAATAACATGCAAATAACACGAGTTAATTATAGTTTTATCAAGTAATAATTTGTACATGTACAAATTATAGCTATATATAATGATACATGTGCATGCATATATATGTACATATATTAGTGAGGCTCCAAAATTTTTTCATTCTTACAATATGCCTAAGGGCCAAATAGTCCTGATGACTAATGTAATGATAAAAGATAGAGCTCTAAAATGTGGCTCCTTATTGAACTCGAGAGGCTTTCTCTCCTCACATTAACACTTGTTACTATATCATTTTCGAACTAAATAGTACTCCTCCGTTACCCAAGTTCCTTCCTAAAATATCCAACACAAATTTTAATAAGAATTATTGATTGTATTGTGAGTGAAGTAAGAGTCTAACATTAGTGTGGTGTTAAGACTATAATTATTAACGCTCAATTATCATAATGGTCGACCGCCACGTTAATTTATAGGAAAAAAGAAAAGTCCTATATGTGAGACAGCCCATGGTCTGGGTGGAACCGACTTCAATCTCTACTTCTCTCCAAAATTCTACCACTTATAACTCTATTATTGGTCTGTCAATTTTTTAAATATTAAGATAAAATCCTTTAATCTTTTACATATTATATTTTTTAAAATAAAAAAATATAAATTTGTATTTTTTCATTCTTCACAAAAAAGACAAAAATATTATGAAAATTATACTCACAATATAATTCTCTCATATTATCTACATATAACATCAATTGTTGTAATTTTTATTCTTAGTTTGTCATATTTCTACTTTTATTAATGTGTGATTTTGAGTTTTATACATTTGTCTATAATATGAATTTATTTTTGTTGGAAAAATTCTTTAACTATTGTGAATAATTATATTTTAACTGTTTGTTTTGATTAGATCCCAAATCTCCGTGATTATCATGTCGATGTAACTTTTGCTACTTATTTGTTCCGAGTTAGCCGCTTTTGTTACAAGTTTTAGTAGAAGAATTATCGACTTGGACATACTTAAACTCGAAAGAGTTCAAGTAGATCAAGCCACCATACTTATAGGAGTATCAATACAGACAATTGAGAGAGCTCAACCAAAGGATCGCGATCGATGTGGAAGATCAAGTATAGGGATGTCGATGAAAAAGCTAGTGAAGAGTAAAGTCAAGATCAAGACTAATGTCAGAAGTCTAAAGACTGAAGACTCGACGCTGTTGGAAGCAAAGAAGTCAAGATATGACTAAGTGTCAAACCAGCAGCTGATTACCTTGCTGAGAAGTCAAAGCTGGCAACCAGAAGTCAATAGTGGCGACTGAAAGTCAAACAAATCTTCAATTATTTCTTCAAGAGTTGCGTGTCTGACTACTGTCGATCTATCTTTCTTATATAAGAGTTGAGAGGCCTTCATCGCATGTCCCGTCCACTAGGATTGAGTTGGCCGATGCTTAATAACTCCATATGGTTCCTGAAATATAGGAACCGAACAACTGACTCCTTTATCTTTATCTCTTATGACATGATTTTCGTATTTCTTGGTATGTTGCCTCAACATCCATCTTGATATACATATCCTGCACACACCAAAGAAAAGAAATAGCAAAACCCTAAAAATAACTAATTCCCTAAAATGAGGAGGCTCATTTCAGATTTCAACAAACTCCAATAGTTTCCTAGCACCTACAAGCGTAAGAAGAACGCCCAGTTCGACGAGATACAGTAAGGTTAGTTCTGTTTAGGTTTACATCTTGTACCCGTAAGACCAAATCCCAAGCTAGTGGATTTACTGAGCAATCAGTAAGTGGACGTAAGAGTTGATCTCTCCGAACCACGCAATAACCAAGTATTATCTACTTCCAGTTCTTTACGTTATGTATCATATTTACATTGTATATTATTGAACCGTCATCACCGGCATACAACAGCACAACATCATTTTAAAACACTCTATCAGTATCAGTTGGTACTGATAAGATAAAGCTAAAAACTGTCTAAGCCATATTCGACTAAGTGCTTTTAAGCTAATTTAAGTTTTCAATAAGGTAAATATAATAACAATCACATTTTGCAAGCACATCAGTTATCAGTCCAACTGACCAGTTGTCTCTACAACAAGAGGTTTACAACCGATATCACTCAAGACAAGACTCTTTTATATCGAATCGTCACAATCGCCACCAATTATCCGACCAACCATCACAATAGTCAATCGCCTTGTGATAATAAAGAGTTTTAAATTTACTTAACTAGTGTATCCCATACAATAATATGTACATAGTGGGACCCATCAATTTTATTCTAATAAATTATATTTAGATTTAAAATCGATAAATAATTATAAAAAATATTAAAATTGAATGGTTGGATGGTCGATATACCATTAAAAATAGATATGGTTAGATTAGGTGAAATAGTGATGACGTGAAAAAAAGAGAAATTAATTAAATATTAAAAAAATTGGATAATGGAATGATTGAGGTGACTATTAATAAACATTGCCTAAATTAATTAGTTGTGGACCATGAGTGATAATATATGTTAATAAGTGGTATCGTTGATGGTAAGAAAAAGTGATAGTAGTGGGTCATCAGTGGTAAAATATGTAAATGAATGGTGTTGTTGAGGATAATGAGTAAAAAGTATTTTGTGGGATAGTTTCTATAAATGAAATAGAAAGAAGTTTGGAGGACGTACCAAAAAGAAAAACTAGGAAGATAATTAGGGGACAGAAGAAATAAATAAATGAATACCAAAAAAATCTTTTAGGTTTATTTAGGCCTACATTTTGAGGCTTTTTCGTCCAAAGTTCTAGTGCCATGGTAGCCCGACGAGCCTATCCCAATTATTTCGCATCTATTTTCTCAAACAAATTATTGGATCAAGACATTTTTACAGCTCAAGCAAAATGTAATTAGAAATCTACTAAGGGATGTTTACTTTATTTGATTAGATGAATAAATAAAATTAATCAAGCATAATCAAACGTTTACTTTTAAATATTAATAATTGAGGATATACCAAAGTCTGAGATTACTTTATTCATTTAGATTGTTTTCCATTGAATTGAATCCAATCGATATAAATGAGATTGAAATAATCCTCCAAACAAAGAGAATGTAATTTATCCAAATTTTAATCTTCCACTAGTCCCTTATAGTAAATAAAGGATTGATAGATACAAATTTTCTAATCATATATTTAATCAATCAAATATTCAATTTTTTAAAATACTAATAATAAAAAATAAACTCGTATTTATATTATTAGGGCCTATTTAAATGCATATTTCTTTCTTTTTTTTTTTTTTTGTACGTTGTGTTTCTTCTAGTAATTTATATATTCGTTTAAATTAAGTGCCGGGTAACTAGTTTATGTTTCCTTACATCATTTTGTTGGGAAAAAGATCTTTTTTTGAAACGTTAAATAAATTTAACGACGGAACTTAGTGGAAAATATTATCTTATGGAGAAGATTTTCGAATTAGCGTATTTTATTAATTAGTTAATCGCAATGCAATTCACCTATATTATTGGATATGAGATCCAGTGTCACATAAGTGATGTCCCACTTTATGTTTTACTTTTAAATTTTTTTTTTCAATTTTTTTTCTTCAATTGTAATTTTATATGCTTTAGTTTAATTTTATAATTATTAGCTAGAGTTTATTCCACCAATTAAGATATATAATTATTTTTATAGTTTAATTTCACTTTTATTAGTTAATAATTCATTATTAGGGTTGATAAATCTAAAGTTAGGGTATATAATTTTTTTTATTTTGATATTTTGAAATAATAGTTAAGTATGATTCATAATATTATAATTTTATTTTATAAAAAATATTATTAAAACAATAGATATAATAGTAAAACATGATGACACACCAAAAAAGTGTGGGATAGTGGATCTCCTCTCATATTATTGACACATTAAATTGACATTATTATCACTCACAAATCGACCTCCTTTGAGTTCCTTTTCCTTTTTAATAATTCCAATTTTATATGCAATGGTGGTTGTAACAACCAAATCCTCTATTGACAAATTAATAAAGTACATTCAAACAACAACAACAATAATAATAATAATTGAATTGTTGTCTCCATGACAAATCCAATGGTTAAAGTGAGTTCATGACCGAGATGTCGCGTGTTCGACCCCACCAATGGCTTCTATGGGTTTGGCACACACCCTTGGCTTTCAAGTGTGGTTTACTGTCTCTACTTGGTTTGCGCTATCACGCGAGTAACGGGTTTACTCAACAAGCACCTTGTGAGGTAGCATGCGGCCCCCCATGATACCAAAAAATAAATAAAATAAATAAATAATAACAATAATAATTGAATTGTCGAGAAAGTTGTTACAAAGATCCAAATTAATTATAAAATTAAGACTTGGAAAAGAGAGCAAGTTATTGAACCAATTCTCTAAGTCTTTTTAAAGTAGTTTACTCATGACTTAATAAATTATAAAGATTTTTGTACTTTAAAAATTGCTAAAATCGCTATAATTGCATGAGACGAGAAATATCTTACATTTTGAGTTTATGTGTATGTGTCATTTAAACAAATATATCTTCTGTTTCAAGATTCAACTTTGATACTAAATGCTAATTAAATAATGATTATGTATGCATCAAACTATGTGTATTAGACTATTAGTGCAAGTTGCAATAAAAATCTAATACATGTAAGAAGCGAGCAAATGTGAGTATACTCTGTCCCATTGACTGACTATATATCTTGAATATTTGAGCTCCATTTTGGGCGAAAAATGGAGAAATATGTGATATGGGTAGTGTTATTGCAAGCTCTTTTGATTGGTTATGCAACAAAAGTGGATATTTTGAAAAATAAAATATCATCGAAGAATATGAGGCGAATTCGAAAGAGAAGCAGCCATACAGAACTGGTTTCCATTTTCAACCTCCCAAAACTGGATGAATGGTATATTTACTATTTTACTATTGCAGATTCTGTTATTTCACTATATTTTATTTGCTAAAATTTTCTGACATTTTTTTTTTGGGTTTTTCCCCCCTTTTTCATTGGGCATATTTGTTGGTGCAAATGATGATTCTTTGCCTGTGAACTTACAGATCCAAATGGTAAAATCTCTCTCTCTCTCTTGTCTCTTCGTCATTTTAGGGTTGAAAATGAGATGAGTTTCCTATTTAGTTTTGCTGTTGTCCATTTTCAGTAATTTCTATTAGATATGGGATCCATTCAACGAGCTGTGAGAGTGGAAATGAATTATGTCCCAAAAAATCTCGTTACGAATAAAAAAAGAAAATATTGCACCAGTTATATTTTCTCCAGCATCTGTCAGTTAAAAGTGAGGTCCAATTATAATGGTATTTCTTTGATCTCGTATTTTATTGGTGAATGACAAATATTACGGCAGGGCCAATGTACTACAATGGAGTGTACCATTTCTTCTATCAGTATAATCCATATGGTGCAACATGGGGTAATGGTAACCTAACGTGGGCGCATTCAGTTTCTTACAACCTCGTCGACTGGACCCACATCGAGCACGCCTCGCTCCTTCAGAGCCGTATGACCTGCGTGGCTGCTGGTCCGGCTCCGTCACGATTCTCCCCGACAGCAACACGCCTGTCATTTTCTATACGAGTATTAGCAAAGAGGGCGAGGAGGTGCAAAATATTGCGATGCCGAGAGACGCCTCCGATCCCTTTCTAAGAGAATGGGTGAAATCTCAGCATAATCCTTTGATAAGACCGCCCGCGGACATTGATCCTAGATCCTTTCGGGACCCCACCACTGCCTGGCAAAAGATGGACGGGACGTGGTGTGTCGTAATTGGGAGCCAAATCGGCAATGACGGCGCCGGGATTTTGTATAGAGTAGTGACTTCATTAGCTGGAGCAGGGACGATAGCCCCTGCATATGTCTAATAGGACGGGGATGTGGAGTGTCCTGATTTTACCCCGTTAGTGCTAGTGGTGGTGATGGACTCGACACATCCGAAAATGGCGCAAATGTGTTGCACGTCCTAAAGGCGAGCTTTAGTGGTCGTGACGACTACGTCATGGGAACTTATGATCCCATCACGGATGAATTCAATGTTGTGGGAGTTGATTTCATGGATGATCATGTCCAATTAAGATATGATTACGGCAATTTCTACGCGTCCAAATCGTTCTACGACGCAGCCAAGAAACGAAGGGTGTTGTGGTCGTGGGTGCTCGAGGGCGATAGCGAAGCTAATAGCGTTGAGAGAGGGTGGTGTGGCCTACAAGCATTGCCAAGAAGTGTTTTGCTTCATGAAGATCATAAACAATTGATACAATGGCCTATTGAAGAGGTTGAACGACTTCGTGAAGGAAAAGTTACATTGGAGAATAAAGAGATTGAGAGGGACGGTGTTAGAAATTACAGGAATCACAGCGTCACAGGTATAACTACTTTTTAACTCGTCCTTTTAGGATGGATCAACTCTTTGCTTTTATTTGCATAATATTCCTATCTCAGTCTCGTGTCTCATATCTCATATCATACTAATAGACATGTTACTATATGTACACAATAAAATATGTGATTGTTACATAATTCTAATCATATATGCTATCTAAGTTTGCTTCATTTATGCCTTACAGGCTGATGTTGAAGTCTCATTTCGCGTTTCAAATCTAGATGAAGTCGAGCTAATCGATGAAGGATTGCTCGACCCCCAACTCATTTGCACCCACAACAACGCATCCATGAACGGAGTCTTAGGGCCGTTCGGTCTCTTAGTCTTAGCTTCAGAGGACTTGACAGAACAAACTGCTGTCTACTTTCGGATTTTCAAGGGCCATGGGAAGCACGTTGTGCTCATGTGTAACGATCAAAGCAGGTAGTTAAAACAATTTTCTGATTTGATTATCGATCAAAATCCAAAGTTTATGAATAACAAGTTTGATGTACACATTGATCAGATCTTCACTAAAAACGCCGGTCAAAGATGCAATTTACGGGTCATTTCTGGATATCGATCCGAATGAGGAAATCTCGTTGAGAACATTGGTATATATGTAAAAATCTTGAAACTGTTATGTTTCAATTCTCTTTAGTAGACACATTAATGTGGTCGCATAATGAAATAAAATGAAGCATGATTTGTGGTTGCGCAGATCGATCACTCGATAATAGAGAGTTTTGGCGGGAAGGGGAAGAGCTGCATCACTGCAAGAGCATATCCAACGTTAGCCATCTCCGGAAACTCCCATATTTATGTGTTCAACAACGGCGCCAAGAGCGTTGGTGTTTCGAGTGTTAATGGTTGGAGCATGAAGAGTGCTCAATTCTCCCAACAAGGGAGCTCGTGGTTGGACTCCAATTCGTTACTGTTTGCTGAAGAGATCGTCCATTCTACCAATTAGTGTCGACCCTGCTTCTATTGCAACACTTACCTATCTGCACACCAATAATAATTATTTCTGATTTTTGTTTGTGGTTTTACTGTCGTATCAATGATGATAGAAACACACTACACGTTTTAGTATTACGAGAGCATGAGAAGTGAGAAAGATGATTTGGAATCGGCAAACGAATTTTGGCTGTCTAAGTTAAGTCTTTCTTCAAAATTATGATTTTATAATTTAGTTTTAAGAAATTCTGAATCCTAATTATTATTTTCAAGTTTTGTCCTAGAGAAAGAAAAATGAATCTATAGCACAAATTAAAAATATTACTACATAGTTATGTTCCTAATTAGAGTTCATGGCTCTATTTATGTTTATTTCAGATTCGGGATTCAAGCTTCAATATTTATGATATTAATACTTTCGAATGGACACACATAAAAGATGGAATAGAGACTGAGTGTATTTGAAGATATTCTATTGTACATAAAATTGTGTAGAAGACAAGGAAACACAACTTTTGTGAGAGTAAAAACAAACCCCACACAACATCTCTGCCTACAAATTCAAACTCCAAATGACATACAAATGATTTGGAAAGTAAGTCATACAAAAAATGACCTTTTTTCCACAAACACCTAACTTAAATGTGCAAAAACTGCAGTATTCAAGCACAATTCTATGGAATATTTGTCTCCAAACCGAAAAGTAAAATTACTTAGTTTCTACACATTACTTGAACAGAAACAAGATTTAAGAATCTTGAAGCCACCTTTTTTTGCAAGAAGAAAAACCGTACCACTTCGAAAATGGGATTCAAATATTTGATGATTTTTCTGTCATTCCAAACTGCCTTTTATGTAGCAGAATGGGGTTAATGGCTCACTTTCAAACAAAGAGTGTGTAAAATTTGACAGGAAAACTAAACTTCACAAAAACCATGCAGTTTTGAGCATTCAGGTAGGTCTAATCCCATCATTCTTTGACGTGATTCTTCTTCACCTACACCTTTTTTCTGCAAAACAAGGCAGAAAAAACAGAATAATTCATGGTTTTTTCCTCACATGTTTCTTTTTTCATTTTTATGATATGTTAAAGAGTGAAGATGGAGATATCATTGATTGCATAGATATCTACAAGCAGCCAGCTTTTGATCACCCTGCATTAAGGCATCACAAAATCCAGGTAAAAATAAAAATATAAAAATCTAACTATCAAGACTAGTTTACTAGTACTATATGTGATTGCATAAAAAAGGTATTTTTAGAATTTTAGTTACTAATACTATGTGAGTTTCACACAGATGAGCCCGAGCCGGAGTCACCACGAAGAGGAAATGCAGACTGAGACGAGCAGAGGCTCTCCCAAAACTGTGACAACACAATTATGGCATAAAAAGGGGAGCTGTCCAAAGGGAACAATCCCCATTCGAAGAGCAAAGAAGAAGCATCCCAACTACGGGAGCAAAAAGGCCGTGTTTTCTCATCACAACGCACAGGCTAATGACAGCAACGGGCTGCATTGGCTGCGCCATAACTACTCTGTAAGTGTGCAAACATATTAGTCCTTTTATGTTTGAGAGATTTTTCGTCTAATTATTATACTTGCAGTTGGGTATATTGCATACAGAAGGGTATGCCTATATAGGGGGTAAAGGAGATATAATGGTTTACAATCCAAAAGTCGAGCTGGATGATGAGTACTCGACTTCAAGAGTGGCGCTCAAGACCGGTCCTTACAATGACTTTGAGGCCATGGAAGCGGGCTGGCAAGTAAGTACCAAAAGAGATGCACACACAAAGAAAGAAATCAAGACAAGAAAACAGACAGTATTTTTTTTTCTGATGTTAAAATTGTGTACTAGGTGAATCCCACAGAGTACGGGGACAGGCAGACGCGGCTGTTCGTTTATTGGACAGTAAGTATTTCAAGCATAAACTGCAAGAAAATGACAAGAAACAGAATATTCTAAATCAAGAATCTTGAAATCAGACAACATTACTACGTATTTGTAAGATTTATTACACTGTTTTAATCTGTCAAAGGACTTGGACAATAGTTTTCTCAAGAATCAGTTGCAAAACTTCAAGAAACAGATACCAAACCAAGAATCTTGAAATCACAAAAACATTCACAAGTTTCATTACACTATTCTCTTCTGTTTAGCGACTGTTTGTTTACAGTAACTATCTAAGAATCAGCTGTAAAAACTACAAGAAAACGATACGAAATAGAAATTCTTTCAATATTAAATCAAGAATCTTGAAATCAGACAAAAGTACTAACTACATTGTAACAAGATTCATTACACCAATTTCTTCTGTTTTTTCTTTTCTTTCCAGACTGATGCTGGTAGGGAAACAGGCTGCTTTGATGTAACCTGCCCCGGTTTCGTCCAAACAAGCAACGAGATAGCTCTTGGTGCAGCAATATATCCCATTTCAGAGCCCAATGGACTCCCATACCAAATAGTCATCTTCATTTACAAAGTCAGCATTCCATTACTTCTCATTGTGGCTCAGGCATCATATTCTCTTACAAACCTCAAATGTTTTCCTAGTTATCAAACAGTCATCATTTACACAGTTAGCATTCCATCATCTCTCATTTTGCCTCAGGCCTCATATTTTCTTACGAACTTCAATTTTCTTTTCTTTTAAGATTTATTTTGCCTCAGACCTCATATTCTGTCACTTACAATCTAAATTTTTTGGTTTTGTTTTAGGATCCATTCACGGGAAACTGGTGGGTGCAGTACGGGGAGCAGATCAACATCGGGTACTGGCCACCCGATTTGTTTTCGAAGATTAGGATTCATGCTGAGACTGTACAATGGGGCGGTGAGGTGCACAGCTCGAGAGTCGGGGTGACCCCTCACACTGCAACTGCCATGGGAAGCGGGCAGTTTCCCGACTACATGCTTCATAATTCAGGTTTAGTGACGAGGATGAGAGTGCTGTTAGGCAATGTTTTGAAGTTTCCGGATTGGGTGTATGAGTATGCTGATGAGTATAGATGCTATGATGTTTTTTACATCCATGATTATGTTCTTGATCCTGAGTTTTACTATGGAGGGCCTGGTAGATATTATGGCTGCCTTTGAGAATTTTTAAATATTTAGTATGATCAGAAATGAATACAACTTTGCTTTATGACTGCATATTTTGGAATGAATAAAATTCCAAGAGTGAGTGATTTTGAATGTATTATGCTGCTAAACGACAGGGCATCAACCTATGCGGAACTATATCTAGTTTTCTCATAAAGAAAATTAGCCTCATTGGAAACAACGTTGTTTAGTGTGAAGTAGAAAAACAAAATCCATCTCATTTAAGTTTATAATCCATGTGAGGATCCGATGAGGTGACTCAAAGATTTCGTCGCCATAATATTTATATCGAGACATTTTTCAATATTTCATCAAAGTTGGAGATGCTTAAAAAAAATTTAAGATGGGGACCATTTAGAAAATATCTTGAAATTTGGGGACACAAGCTATACGTATCCCTAAAAAAAATACTATCGAGTCTGTTTTCTTGTCTTGATTTATTTCTTAGTGTGTGTATTTGTGCGCGTCTCTCTTGCAGTATTCCCAACGGCACCTATAATAATTAGTCGAAAATCTCTCAAACATAATATGCGCAGATTCTTTGCCACACTTACTGAGTAGTTGTGACGCAGCCCGTTGCTGTCATTAGCCTAGTTGGGAAGCTTCTTCTTTGCGGGGATTGTTCCCTTCGGACAGCTCTTGTTTTTATGCCATTTTTGTGATGTCACAGTTGCAGGAGAGCCTCTGCTCGTCTCACGCTACATTTCCATGTCGTGGCTCTGCCTCGGGCTCATCTGTGTGAAACTCACATAGTATTAGTTAATAAAAATCCCCTTTTCTGCAAAGTTCTTCATTAAGTTATGCTTTTTTTTAAATTTTTTTTACCAGGATTTTGTGATGCCTTGATGCAGGATGATCAAAAGCTTGCTGCTTGTAGATATCTATGCAGTCAACGATATCTCCATCTTCACTCTGTAACAATATCTATACAGGAAAACAATGATGCAAGTGAAGACGAATCGCGTCGAAGAATGAAGGGATTAGGCCAACCTGAATGCTCAAACTTGCTTGTTTTTTGTGAAGGTTAATTTTTCCTGACAAATTTCAGAGACTCCTTTCTTGAAAATGAGCTATTAACCACCATTCTGCTACATAAAACTGTTTGCATTGACACCAAAATCATCCAATATTTGCTTCCCAAATTCCCACGCTTATAAAGATGTTAAGAAAATGTAAAAGAAAATTATTGAAACATGAGAGGCTCATCATCTATAAGGCCGCACAAACATACATACCAACATGAAGCACAAAATACAACCAAGAAAACCATCACAATCAACAATCCAACGGCAAACAGTTCCAAAAAGTATCTTGTCTCCTAATTTTAGACTCCTAGACCATTTTTCATAAAAGTGATGGAAAAATCTCTCATGTGTGTGTTGTAATGCAACACTGACTTGCTAAATAATTATTACCGCAAAACCATGAAATTTCATTAGTTAGTATTAAAATTGCAGAAATGTGAAATATAAAATAAGATTACTGTACTTGGTTCAAAAATCATATGTGAAACAAAATAAACCACTCCTTAACAAAGAGGCTCGAGTTTGATAAATATAAATATCTGCAAGATTTCTTTGCTATGCTACCACCACATTCTTTTCTTGCTTATAAATAATTGTTTTGGAAGAAGAAGAAGAAAATGATTTGCTAAAAAACTGGCGACGCGCATGACTGGTGAGAGTAATATAATATATCTACATAGTTGTCGGTGTTTTGTTACGATGGATTCTCTATCCCATAATTTTTTATATTTGATGGTGTCTTATTTAATTTCACAAAAAATCATGTATATTGCGGACAGACAAAATAATATTTGTTCTTAAAAAATATCATTTACATTTTACCCTATAATTAGAAAGTATTTACATTGAAGAAAAATATCATCCGATCAAGAAAATTGTATATGCGAATGTCCGTACATGAGACTACCTCTATTAATTTTAATAATATTTATTATAAAATATAATTTTATTATTTTATAATGAATCTTAATTAACAATTAGTATGAAAATTTGGAATTTAAAAAAAGGGATAAATATAGTTTGTGTCCCCAATTTTAATAAGATTTTAAAAAATATCCCGTCTTCGTTCTTCGTTTCTTCGTTTTTACAGATTTGATTTACAAAAAATAAATCATAATCTAACCACAGATTTTCTCGTGGTGAAAAACAAATCCAACAAAAAATCAAACATTCGAGCCACGATGAACGACAGATCAATAATTAATTATTGAGCACGTAATAATCAAACATGAATTAATCCAACAGAGACAAGATATTGATCACAGGCTCTGATACCAATTATAGGAAAATCTGATTTTACCCTCTCCTGATGATCCATCTTAGATGTTTAATTCACCATACATTGATTATTTACCTAACATGCATCTTTATAATTAATTGCAACACGTTGGTGTTTATGCGTGTTTACCTGCAAATTTCTCGGATAAAAAATGATCTAGACTCGTGTTTTGATCTTCTGGACTGTATCCTGTTTGTCAAAACTTCAATGCTGAGTGAGATCAATCTATAGATAATGTTGCAAAAATTCGCATTTTTCTTCCCTCTCTTGATTTTCGAAAATATCAAGTTGGAATAGTTAGTTTCTAATTTTCTATCACATTGTATTTATAACGCAACCCTATAATTTTATTAGGATATGATTTTTGCATATCTAATAAATATAATCATATCTTTTCAGATAAACCATATCTAGAATAATATCATTTGATATCTAATGATGTCAGATAAAATCTATCTAGATATAGGAGAATCAGAACATAGTCCTAATGAGACTCTACTAGGGATGGGAGAAAATCTCCAGCAGCAAAGGTTTTGATGGACCAGCCCAGGGATCAAAAGCAAGGAATAAAGATATACCTAAAATGAATTAATTATCTTATGTTAAGTCGGGAACATAAATTAATTCATAAACATTTATTCATGCCACTAGAAAATAAATTATGACTTACCCCTTTATTACCGAAGTTGAGTCGAACTTGCACTTAGACTTTACGAATCCTTACATTTAAAATATCGCACGTACATTAATTATTTATAGTTTTCTGAATGTTTAAAATAATTAATCTCTTTAATTCCTTAAGTAGTACCACTCAACCTTATTATTGTACTTGAGTTAAACTCAACCCGCATGGTTTAGTACAATAAACCTTTTGAGCTCCTTAAGGTGACGTCATCATCCTAAACGAATATGGTGACTCGATACAGGTAACTAGTATGACATTCAAGCACTGCCACCAACTAAGATGCGGAGAATCTTGGATTATCTCATGTAACCCTCACCCATAACAAGTCAAAGTGATGGTGAGCAACTCATACTCACCTACAACTTTATCGAGGTTTAGATCAACGTAAAGTCACCGAAATCTAGGTTCTTCACGACGGTTAGATAGAAGACCTCATCTCAATGTGATCCATCAATACGTCAGAGACGTACCAGTATAGACAAACAACCAAGTCAAGTCACTTTTTATCTATACTACAGCCTATAAGGACAACTCGTTCTCAAGTTGTTTCGGCTGTGATCCTTTTTATATCTCATTAAGCTTGACCAATCATACAGACTTCTGTGATCTCCTACACAATGTATGATCTAATTTTTGTATGAGATAAATGGACATACATATGCAATCAAATAAACAATTCAGATAGGAGATTGTAATAGTGGTAACATGAAATATTGTATACAAGCTCAACCATTCTGCTTTCAGTATACAAATCCAACAGAAGGAATCTGGTCGGATGTTCACGCAATTGTTAATATGATATACGGTGTTAATAGCCTCTACCCAAAAACGTTTGGACAGACCTTTTGAGCTTAGCATAACTCGTGCCATTTCGATTAGAGTCCTATTTTTGCGCTCAACCACACTATTTTGTTGTTGTGTTTTTGGCCCAGAGAAAACTTGAAAAATTCCATTTTTCTCAAAAAAAAATTGTGAAGAGATTCTCGAACTCTCTTCCATGATCTGATCGGATCCTTGACACTTTAATACCAAACATGTTAAAAACTCTAGCAAAGAGGATTTTAAACATTTCAAACGTGTCTGATTTTTCTCGTAGGAAGAATGTCTATGTATACCTTGAAAAATCATTCACAATAACATAAGTATACCTCTTGCCACCTAAGCTTTCAATCTCGATAGGTCCTACTAAGTCCACGTAAAGCAGTTCAAAACAGCGTGTTGTACCATAATGTTGCTTTCGATGTTGCACAAAAACATGAGGAACATGAGTCTGTTTTTTCCTTTGACAATCACCACAAACCACATTTCCAACTTCTGCTAGCTTGGGTAGTCCACGTGTACTGCTTCTATTTTGTTCAACCTGTCAAGATTTCTAAAGTTAGTACGTCATAACTTTTGATGTCATAACACACTCTCATCAATTTGTGCCTTATTGCACTTTGGTTTGTCGACCATATAACAATTATCAGCTGACCTTTGTCCATTCATGAGACATGTGTTCTTACCATTATAGACCTCACAAGAATCCTTATCAAATTTTACTTGCAAATCTTCTTCACATAATTACCTTATGCTTATAAGATTTATCATTAAACTTTGTACATGCAAGACATTCTTAAGGCTGGGTAAACCTTGGACATTTAGGACTCATTTGCCTACAATTTTTCCTTTAGAACCACCTCCAAATAATACACTACCTTCATTGTACGACTTATAGTTGGAAGGCGCCTCACATTACTCATGTGATGAGAAGCGATCGTTATCAAAATACCATGAACGAAATGCTAGTTTTCAACGCAATATATACAACATGGCATTTTACTTCATTTTTCCTGATCCAAATTTTCTTTGAATCAATTTTTCTATTGGTTGTGTTCACTGGAATGTTAGTATAACATTTCTTAGGTATGTTCACGAGAATGTCAGTATAACATGTCTTAGGCATCATCTTATGTTCATTGTAATCAGCTTTAAGTTTATAACAAAATGGCCTAATGTGACCATGTGTAAACCAGTAATGACATATGTATTTTCTATGTTTTCTCTTTGTCATTTTTACCCTTTTCATTGGTTCACCTTTTTTACGAATGGTTTCCCATTTGTGGCGACAATTGTGGGAACAACAGTGTCGGTAACATGTGTAAAACCTAAACCAGTGGTATCTGTTTTACCCATTATCAAAATATCATCTAGTTTAGATGTATCTGTGTTTCATTTTCTGAATGTACCTTGCGCCACTTCAAGTTGACTTTTTATTCAAGTTGACTTTTTACCTTATTGAGTTCGACTTCTCTTTGTGTTACCAAGACTTCAAGCTTAGCAAGGGATGCTTTCAACCTCGTATTCTCATTTGATATGAGTTCAAGGTCTCGATTTTGTTTTCTCCATTTTGTATGCAACCCGTCGTATAGCCTTTTTAACTCTTGTACCATATGATAGTGTCGTCATCACAATCACCCTCGCAATCTGTATATCCACAAGAGCATTTAAGCAAAGCAAGCTTGAGTAATAGTCGAGAATGTACTGCTTGATATCGATCAAACCGATCGCATCTTCCTCATCGTCTGATAGTGTTTTGGAGTGTTGTGGCAACAGAGCTGGCCGTAGCATCGTTGTCTTTATTCACTTCTTCGAAAAATTCAGCTTCATCATCATTCCAAGATACCCAATACGATTTTCCTCGATTTCTTAGCGTGTTCGCACATTAATTTTTATAGTATCCATATCCTTTGCGCTCATGACATTGTACATTATCAATATTGAAGGAATCATACCTAAACGTGTCTCGAGGAAACGACTTTCACCGGGTCTTGGTGGAGTGAATTTTGTTGTTTCAAGACGGATATTCTACCATTGATGGTCTTGATCCATGACCTAGCTTGATATTTCTCCTTATTCATCTTCCTTACCATAGTATTGAATTTCGGTGATTATAGCAACATCATCGCCATCATCGATCTCCGTAGCTCATCTCCATCATCCAACTCAATGATCTCCGCTATGTTCCACTCGATGTTGCACTAGCAATGAAGGCAACAATGACCTCTTATTGATTACACCTTTCTCCTCCAAATTCATCTCGACGCCTTGAGTGAATTCATGAGGTCCATTAAATCAATGGTCGCAACTGCTTCGGATGTCTTAATAGACATGACCTTCATCTCAAATCTCATGTAAGGTCCGAAGAGCCGAAACCAATAACTTGTTCTTTGATTGGATTACCAAGATCTTGACACTCATCGACAATATCCAAAATCCCTTTGTGTAGTCATTGATGTTCTCTTCTCCCATATTCATATTCTCGAATTTGAAGTGAGAAATACGAAGTCGAGACTCCTTTATAGTGGTATCACCCTCACAATACCGTTGAAGCACGTCTTATTCATCCTTGGCTGACGCAATGTTCTTGATCAATTTGAACATTGTCATGTCCACGGATGCGTAAATGGTATTGAGGTCCTTCTCGTTGAAGTTTGCATCGTCAACCTGATCTCTTGTCCATTGTGCGAACGGTGTTGGGGTAACATCGCCTTGAGCATTAGTGGTCTTTGGGATTGACCATCTGTTCTCCATGGACTGTGATATAAGAGCGAATTTTGGTCTTCCAGTTTGAATAATTTGATCCATCCAAGATTGGTGGTCGATAGTAACCAGCATTGTTTGGATCCATGGAGAGGCAACAATTAAGATACCTATCAAGATCCCACTCAGTGTATCGAGTGTAAGCTCTGATACCAGTTGAAAATATTGCTTCGCCTAAATATAAAACTGTTGTGTAGACTGTTATCCATATACAGAGTAAACCATCGGAATTAAAAACTTAAAGAACACCGAATTAACTTTTCTACAGATTAAAATTATAATCTGTAGATGTCAATTATGGCAAAAATATTCACTATAAATGTACAATGAACTTTACAAAAACTCACTACTTTGTCACAAGATAAGTCGGACACTTTGAGTCGAAATCTAACTATAAAAATATATGAAAATATTAAAGATTTCATTACACCACTCTTGTACTAAAATGCACACACTTCTAAAATAATTAGAAGTTAAAACACTCATGTGTTCATCGAAAATGTTATACAAACAGACTCAAAGACAAAAATGGATCTTGGTGATATCTTCAAGGATTGTGTATGTTCATTGTCGATCTACCTCTCCTTATATAGAGTTGAGAGGTCTTCGATCGACGCGTTGTGGACCACGCTCGCCCACTATGATGTAAGTTAGTCGCTCCAACAAGCTCCTAGAAAATAGAACCGAACAATGACTCATTCCATCCTTATCTCTTTGATATGATTCCATGTTCTTACGTGTTACCATGACATCCAAAGTAACATTAGTAATCTACACACACCAAAGTGAAGAATGTACAACTAACTCCATATAATAAGGAGAATCGATCAAAGTTAAACAAACTCAACATATTTGATATTATTTTATCCGTAACGAAAGTGCCATCTATTTTTCAAAAACTAATAGATTTTAGTCTAGAATGTGATATCAATCCTATATTCTTTTTATTACATTCCACCAATATGCATAGGTGAAGATTCGATTTCGGTTCGGATTTTTACCTAATCCGAACCGGTCCTAAAATTTGAATTTTGAGAGACAAAATCCGATCCGAACAGTAAAACCAAAATCAATTTTTTATAAAAATCAACTAAATCGAAAAATTGAAATTATGAAAAACCAAAATCAAACCAATTTTGTTAATTTATATATATTTATATTAAATTTAATATATATTTATATTAAATTTAAAAATATTTAAATAAAATATTAATTTTATATATAAATTATATATAATTCATTTTGGATTTTTCTAATTAAAAATCCAATCCGATCCGAAAATTAGTAATTTTGAATTTTTAATCCGATCCGAAAATCCGAACCGAATTTTAAATTTCGATTTGGTTCGGATCGGATATTCGATTTCGGATTTTTTTTGGGTCAATTTAATACAAAAAATTAAAGGTCACGTCACGGTGGACTCGAACCCAAAACCTTTGATATCGGGTATTAACTACTCTACCACTAAATAATCCCAAAATATGAATATGCAGAAATTCAATAATCTCGAATTTTCGAATTTTTTGTTCACCCCTAAATATACATACAATCCCAAATTTGTCCTCTAACTAAGATTCATCAAATCTTGTAAAGCCCAATGAAGAGCCAGCACTTTTTTCACCAATCCAAATAAATCCATTTGTTTTTTAAGGCAAAGTTCTTCATTCGACAATCATTCAACTCCTAGTCTTTGCAGATAATAGCAACCAAACAAATCAAGTTCTGCCAAAAACTATTACAAGAATAAATCAATCATTAAAATAACAAATCGGTCCTTTAAACAGATTGTCATTGGCTACTGCAAAATAAATATTGCTTACGTGCCAAGAATATTTGTGCTAAAATCGACTTTATTACAAGGAAAATGATGCATAAGAAAAAGAAATCAACATAGTAAAAGTGTCCAAAAAAAACCATTTAAATTTAATTATTTGATAGCCATCTCTTTAGGAGGTTCTAGGTTCTGTTCTATCCAAATATTGGGTCCACAGAGCTTTGCGCTTTTGCTCTTCCCTTTTTCAAACGCATATTTCTCCAATTTGCAAATCCAATTTGATTTGACTGCTATTTTTCTTCTTCTTGAATTTATTGCTGTTTCCTAATCATTTGATCAGATAAAAGTTGCTTAGGTTTCACCAAATTTTCTGGGAACCGCCTGGAGAAGATCTTTTTCTCTGAGGTGAGTGATTTTTAATGTTTTTTTGCCTTTTTTGGAAAAAGAAAGAGAGGAAAGAATCATTTTTTGGGGAGAATTTTGCTTTATGAGAAGTGGGTTACATTTTGTTTGTAGGTTTTGATGGTAATTTAGGGAGTGTGGCTAGGTTTCGAGGTAGATATTTCTGAGGAATCAATTTGTTTTTTCTCCTTCAACTGCAGTTTCTTGAAAATCGACTCTTTTTGGTGAAGAAAATATTTGATCTTGGCATATGGGAGATGGAATTTCAAGTGATCTGTGCTGGATTTCTGGATGCTCGCTGCCATTCAAAATTTTGTTGCTGCGTGTTTAGAATCTAGTGGGAGGAAGGGTATTTAGAGAGAGAGAGAGAAGAGAGAGAGGATGAAGAGAGGGAAAGATGAGGGGAAGATCACAGGGCCTATGTTTCCAAGGCTCCATGTGAATGATACTGAGAAAGGAGGGCCAAGAGCTCCTCCTAGAAACAAGATGGCTCTTTATGAGCAGCTAAGTATTCCTTCTCAGAGATTCAGCCATTCTGTTCCCCCCCGTAATTCAAATTCGGAGCACCTGTTGGAGCAGGTGAATATTCGGAATTTTTAGCTTTTGATTTGATTTATTTATGCATCTTGAACGTTTTGAGGATTCAATGATTCAATCGACTGTGGTTGTTATGCATAAGTTCGATGTTTCTGGTGCTCAATTACTTAACGAGTTCACTACTATTTGGTGCAAGTTATGTTTATGATTTACGCATCTTGTAATTTGACATATGCATCTTCGAATTATTGGGATTCAAACGGGTGTGGTTGTTATGCGTAAGTTCGATTTGTTGCTAGATTAATTACTCTATTATTCGATGTGCAAGTTATGATTGCTGCGGCAAGAATGTAGATGTTGCTGGTTGCCGATCAGACTCAAGTGTTAGGACGGTTTCAATTATGTAATCAAATTGATTGATCGGTTGATTGTATATGTGATTTATTTCAATTCTAGGGAGGTGAGAGGATCGATCGAGACTTGTATGAGGAAACAAGTAAAACATTTCAATTATGTGTTAGGGAACTTGCAGTTATGTGATCAGATTGATTGGTTGGTTGTGTTTGTGATTTATTTCAATTCTAGGGAGACGAGAGGATCTTGAATCAAGACTTGTATGAGGAAACATGTAACATATTAGCCCCTCTTTCAGTAGATTGTTTGTTGAGGTCGGAGCTCGTAGCTAGAGGCCTATGGCTATGTGCTTGACTGAAGAGTGTCTTTGATATACATTGGGTTGTATGAAAGGGTCAAGCTTCCCCCCCCCCCCCCCAATGTCTCGTATAATCTTGGGTTTGCAGGGTGCTGCAAAAGAAAGGAGCTCGTTTTTCTCATATCAGCTGCCTACAAGACATCCATCGGAGAAGCTGTACAGCCAATTTTCCGATTTCGTTACTCCGTTGACACAAGACGGCCAGAAGAAGAAATTGGATGAAGAAGACTTCAGAGTTCCCATTTTCAAACATTCTTTCCATAGTCGGGAATGTGGCAAAAATGGTAACGAAGCGGTGCCGGAAAAGGATCCTCTCCCCAATCCTTCAGATGCTGAGAGCCCGTTGAAATTCCATAAATACAGTAAGCAAGTAGGTAAAAGCCAGATGGTAGATAATTCCAAAGAGATTGCCGCTGATCGAGTATCAAATTTGTCGAAGGCTGAAGATCTGAAGAAGCAAACTGATTAGTCAGTGAGCCGTGAACCAAGAGATATTCCTGCTAACCTCGAGCCGGAGGTCCGTGCTGATTCAGAGCATGTTCGAAACCAGCACGATACTTCTGTGTTGGCAGAGAGTTCTGCAGCATTGGATGAGAAAAATTTGGCTGGATCTTATCCTTCGAGAGATCGAGGAATTCTTGTGATGTGGAAAATGAAGCAAGATCTATGGAAACATCTTTTAGGTCAGTGCCGATGAGGAACTTGGAGAGGGCTGACAGTGTGTCCGAGAATTCTGTCATGGAGTCCGTCGCCCGGTGGATATGACCCCGACGATGTGGTTGGAGTGATAGGTCGAAACATTTTGGAAAGCAAGGAAAGCAATTTTAAGTAAGTCATCGTGCTCAATTTGTTCTATCATACATGTTCCGTGTATAATCACTTTTTCGATTTATACGGTGTAGAGAAGAGTTTGGTTGGTACTTGGTAGTGATCTAGTGGTGAGAGTATTGGAATATTACTAAAACAAATGTATATGAAATCGAATTTTGTTGAATAAAGAGGCACACTCCGTGCATCTGGATGTACTGATGCATCGGTTCTAGTTAAATTTCAATTGTGAATTAATAAACACTAATTGAAGATTAGTAAGCCCTAATTGATTGGTGAACCCTAATTCGAGAGGATGCATCGTACATCCGGATGTACACAAGTTTTGCCTTTTATGAGAGTTCGAATAAGCAAGTCTTTTATTTTGCTGCTCCAACTTAGTGTTTGTTATATATGTAAATATATTATAGATGCATATTAGAATCCTATTAGGATTAGGGTTAGAATCCTATTAGGATTAGGGTTAGAATCCTACTAGGATTAAGGTTATTCACATGTATATATATGAGCTCTTTTCATTGAATAAGAGGACTTTTATTCCCCATCTCATATGCTATACACACTTATAACATGGTATCGAGCTATGTTCCGGATCTGGGTTTGGAATTTCAAGTTTGAAATTAGGGTTTTGGGTGGAAAAAAAAGGGAAAAGCAACCCATTTGGGTTTGGAGCCTCACCGGCCGACACCGTGCACCTTCACCGTAAGACGGCCGCAGAATCGCACGTGTCGCTCCCACGCACCGACGACGTTTATGGTCAGTAGTTTCATGTTTCCGCGCAGAAGGACGCGTCCGTGGTCGAATTCACCCGGCCATCCCGTTTGGTTCGCCTCGCCGTCCCTTTCGATTGAGTACTTGTTTGGATTAGTCTTGGTGCGGTGTGGGATCCATTCATTTTGATTTGGTTTCGGTGCCCGTGAGCACATTTGTCGCCGGAATCGAGTTTCGTTTGTTGTGGTTTGCTCATCTCAACGCTTGTGAGTTGTCCGGATAACTGTTTGGGTCAACATCGATTGGTGTGAGATTCAGTTTGGGTCGACGTTCGTGAGTTGTCTCGGATACCGTTTGATCTGCATCTAATTGGTGTTCCGCTTGTTGTGGTTTGCTCATCTCAACGTTTGTGAGTTGTCTAGATAATCGTTTGGGTCAACATCTCGATTGGTGTGAGATTCGGTTTGGGTCGACGTTCGTGAGTTGTCCGGATACCGCTTGATCTGCATCTAATTGGTGTTCCGTTTGTTGTGGTTTGCTCATCTCAACGCTTGTGAGTTGTCCGGATAACCGTTTGGGTCAACATCCGATTGGTGTGAGATTCGGTTTGGGTCGACGTTCGTGAGTTGTCCGGATACCGTTTGGATCTGCATCTAATTGGTGTTCCGTTTGTTGTGGTTTGCTCATCTCAACGTTTGTGAGTTGTCTCGATACCGTTTGGGTCAACATCTCGATTGGTGTGAGATTCGGTTTGGGTCGACGTTCGTGAGTTGTCTGGATACCGCTTGGATCTGCATCTAATTGGTGTTGATTCAGTTGGATCGATTTGAATTATGTTTGAGATTTCATTGAAATTTAAGGTTTTCGCTCGGTTTATTTTGGGTTAGGATTGATTATCTTTGTAACAAGTGGACATGATTAACATCTATGCTCCAAACTTGAGGGGAGTGTATATATGTAAATATATTATAGATGCATATTAGAATCCTATTAGGATTAGGTTAGAATCCTATTAGGATTAGGTTAGAATCCTACTAGGATTAAGGTTATTCACATGTATATATAGGAGCTCTTTTCATTGAATAAGAGGGACTTTTATTCCCCATCTCATATGCTATACACACTTATAACAGTGTTAAAACAGGTTGTTTTAGTTTGTAATCATCTTATTGTGTTTCTTTGCAGTCAACAAAGAGTTTTTGCTGTTCAAGTTTTTGAGTTGCATCGACTGGTTAAGGTACGGTCGCTTTCATGCTTATGGTTTGACTATCTGGCAGACGTATTCGTTTTATTTCTTGCATTCTCATTTCAAGCAAATTAGCATAATCTCCTTATCAGGTCCAGAAATCCATTGCTGAAATGCCGCAGCTTTTGGTCGATGACTCGGATTTCATCCATAAACCTACTACGAAGGTCTTGCAAGGGGCGAGAATCGCATGGCCTAGTCCTACGAAACCAACGCCTAATGTTGCCAAGCAAATAAGAGAAACCGAGAAGCTGTGTCCGAACAAGGAAACCTCCACCAAAAACATGACCGAAAAGCCTCGTTTCTTCCATTCAGAACGATGTACCGTGCCGAGCTGCCGCCATCAACGGGCAACTCTCTGGCCCGTCGCTAAACAGCAATCAGAATGCGGCGCCGTGGTGCTTCAATCAACCTCCGGGCACCAGTGGTTGATCCCGTGATGACTCCTTCAGAAGGACTAGTATACAAGCCATACCCAGGGCCGGGTTTCGTCGGCCCGCCTGTGGTGGAGGCAGGCGAACCCGCGATGGGCAGCTTGACTCCACCGTATGGCATTCCAGCTCCGCATCCGCATCCTCACTATCAGCCGCCACCTTTCCCTCCATCTGGGCCGTCCGCCCCATGGCTACTTCCCAACGTATGGCATGCTGCCAATCGTGAACACAGCCGCGATGTCGAATTCATCAGTTGAGCAAATGAACCCTCGACCGATCCCGAGTCAAGCTTCGGCAGGTGAAGCCAGCATCAGCGTCCAACATCACTTGTCTTCGACACCACCACGCCACAAGAAACGGGCTTTTACGGACGGGATGAGCAGCCTGCACGTGTCGAGGGATGCCGATCCAGTGCAAGCTCGCCGAGGAAGTAGCCCCGTCGAGAGACTGCAGGATAGTAGAGGAAGCAATGATGCTGAAGGAGCAAGTGAGCTGCCGCTTTTCCCCACGGCTCCGTCTTCCGATGCCCGTCGATACAGCCCGGCCCAGGCGGAGCCTGACCATCCGACGCAGGTGATCAAGGTTGTGCCTCATAATGCAAGATCTGCAACTGAGTCTGCAGCAAGAATTTTTCAATCGATACAAGAAGAAAGAAAACAGTTTGATTTTGTGTAACCCTCTTTTTTTTTGTATTTTGAGTCTAACCCCTTAAAGAAATAATTACTCATTCACATTGTTCTATTGTTTGTATCTTTTGTAGATATCATGATGTATTTTCAGCAATTACTACAGATATTGATGCCTCCCTATACTTTTTTCTTTTCTTTTTCAATTTCGGGGGTAGTTCAACAATTTTTGTTTTAATTTCCTTTTTGACATAGTTAAGTGTAAACAGTTATATTATGTTATCGGAATAATAGGTGGGATTATGCAAATGAATGTTTTACTTGTTGGAATGGTAACTTGTCGGTTTGTTTCAATATATTGACTCTGTCTCTGGGAATTCAATTAATCATATATGTTTGGATATTACACTGTTTGAGATTATAGAGGCTGATAGCAAAACTTCGTTAGCATATTCTTCAATTGTACTCCATATGATAAAAATTTGGAGACATCTTTATTTTTGATAAAAAAATAATTGTTCACTCGAGTTCGTTGCACAAAATTTATCTTCGCAAATGTGAATTGAATTAGTATTAGCTTCGACTAAAATTTATTTAAACTCGATTCGCCTGCTAATCGGATGAGATTGAGACAAATTATCTGCGCAATATTGATTTGTTGATTATCTTTATTTTTGGCACAAATCCTGCAACATTCAAGTCCGAGACTACAGATATTGTAATTATTATCTGTTTAAGTTTCGAAAATGCAAACATTCACATACTTTAATGTCTTAATTTTTCTTTTAATTTATACAACATACTCCACAAACCATTATAAATAGGGGTGTTTGGAACCGAGTCCAAGTAGAGAACACCATCTTCAGCTTGGTTTGTTTAAGATCGTATGAGTTCGAGTTTATTTATCGAATATTTCGAGCTCACTAACTTATTCGAGCTTTAATCGAATCCAAATAAACTTTCTAAATTTAGATATATATTTAGAATATTGATTATTTTATTTTAAAAATAAATTATTTTATCCATAATAACATAATATATTTATTGATTTCTTATAACAAATAAAAATAGTTAGAGATTTAATACAATAATTACTAATTATAGAAAGAAAATAATTATATCTAATAATTTTATATTTTCAAAATAAATCGCTTAACTAACTTGTTCACGAGCCAACGAATCGAATACTATCATGCTCAAGCTTGGTTTGTTTAGCTAACAAGCTTCACTAAACAAACTCGAACGAACTTTTATCGAGTCGAGTTTGAATAATTACTGAATAAACTCATTTACTACCCTAATTATATATATAGGCATATATCCATGCATGTTAGTAAAAGATGCAAAATTTTCTACACTATCGCATGTCACCTCACCTCCGTACTCAGATATATGATGATGATGTCGTATACACATAACATACATTACTCAGAACATGAAAATTGAAAATCATGTAGAGGAATAAATGATAGGAGATTGGCTGCTCAAGTGCTCATGAACTGAATACAAACTCCTAAAACTGCGAATAAATAAAAGCAAAATAATATATAAATGTGTATAAGCCTCAACCTTGGTAGCAGGCTAGCAGCACGAAAAGGCAAAATTGAGACACATACACCCAAAAAAAGAAAACATCTTCCTCCTATACAAGATTCATACCCTGTGCATTCGAACTGTTGCTGAAAACTGCACGAAATAAATACTAAAGCCGAGTAGTAGAGTAACTCATTTTGGAAGTTGGAATCTGCTGTTGCTGGCTGCTTAGACTGGAGAACAAATCGTTGTCTAATGCTGGTGCTGATGTTGATTTTGATAGCTCGGTGTACTTACTCCGGATGTGACGCCCATGGCAACCCCATGTTGAATGAAGGCAAATGTTTCTTGTCTTTGGATTCTGATCCATCCGTCAATCCTCCAACTATGCCAATGTCTGCTAAGTTGACCTTCTTGGCTGCCAGGATTGATTTGAATAGTCATCAGCAAAAACTCAGAACATTTCTCAACCAAAACTAGAATATGATTTCATTCATCTGAGGTTTAGTACTGATTATCTATGGTTTCAAAGACTTTCAACGAGAGGAACTAGTGCCATGATATATACATGGATTACGATGATCACTAGAGCTTAAGCCGAAAATAGATCCCCAAATAAAATGATGGACTCTAGCTATCACTAGAGGTAATATAACTAGGTTATTGACATATAAATACATGAACTTTGATGTGATTTTGATTTTACCTAACTTTAAGAGGAATATATAAATACACGAATTTTGATATAATTTTGATTTTGCACATAAACTTTAACAGAGGTATATAAATACACAAACTTATTAATTTTAGTAATTTTACAACGATTTATTTTTTCTAATTAAATTGAAAAAACGAAATTGCATTAGATATGATGAATTGATAACAACGTTGAAATAAATTAATAAATAAAATATAAAAGAAACATTTACACTGACAAAACACGATATTGACTCATTAACACACACAAAACATATATACACTTCACGAGAAAAAGATAAATGAATATAACACACACAAAATGAAGAGAGACTTCAAATCTTAAACCCACCATTTGTAACTTGAGTAAATGACAAACAAGTAGGCTCCTACAAATCTCTTCATGTTCTTCACACACTAACTTTAAGATTTCCACATCGCCGCTAACTCATTATATCTAATGTCATATCAATTTCAATTTGACCGTAAAATTAAATTATGGTAAAATCACTACAATTAATAAGTTTATGTATTTATATACTCCTTTTAAAATTGTGTGCAAAATCAAAATCAATCAAAGTTCATGTAGTTGTATACTTCTTTTAAAGTTCATGTGCAAAACCAAATCACATCAAAGTTTATGTATTTATATGTCAATAACCCTTATAACTATCAATAACTCAATAGAACAGTTGCAAATAGTATAGGAAATCCGGATGCTGCTAAACCTTGTTTATCGTCTAGAAATTAGATGTATTTCAGTCTCACAGGCTGATCAATTTTTGACAAAACTGGCCATATCTTTATAACTTGAAATATTGTAGCTATATCCTTGTACAGGGCCCTAGTTCTCCGGCTTAGAAGATGCAAAACAGCTTTCACAAATACAACCAACATATGTGATATACCTGTAAGAAATACTTACGTGCAGTTATGTTTAGATCAATCAACCCACGGGTCAAAGAATCTGCCCATATTCCAGAGTTGACTTGAAATGCTTCCTTCTTGGGTGGAGGGTTGGCGTCAACTGAAGTCCAATTAGTTTTCGCAAGAATTCCATCATCAGGAAAGTTTTGATCAGATGCTATTGGCAAAGGATCTTTATCAAAATTGCTCATTGGAATGGCTGCAAATGGATCGAATGTGCAACTAATTGTATCAGGTTTAGAGGCATTTACATCAAGGTGGGGAACGGATCCGAGCAGCAAAAGATCCATTGTTGTGGTGGAAGCATCCGGAGCAGGCTGGGAAGCAAAAGATCCATCGGTGTGTGTTAGTTATGTCTGCATGAGAAGTGTGAAGAGCTCAAGGAATAGAGCCGCTGCAGATGGTTAAACCGTTAGAATCGATTAGAGGATGCGGAGCTAGCTTTCAAGAACACGTGCATGTATTCATTAGAATAATAACCGCCGTGTGCTAGTTGTATATATATATCCTTGTAATTTCTTCGTACACATCATCTTATCGAACTTCCAAATACATTCATTCATGAGAGTTGGATGAAGAATGCATAGAAAGAGAGGAAAGAAACCGAGCTAGCGAGGTTATTCGCCAGGTTTACACTCTTGTTTTCAAGGCTTTGTCTTCGTAATTCTTCTTCTTGATCTTAGTGGAAAACCACTTCTTCCGTGGATGTAGATCATGTTCGATCGAACCACGTAAATTGGTGTTCATTTCTTTATTGCATGCTTTGGATATTTCGTTCTTGAATCACGTCCTCGATCACATTCACAACAAGTGGCGCCTGGGAATTTTCCCGAAAGAGGTTATAATCGAGAGTTCGAAGCCAGTTTTGATTCAAGAAAGCCATGGCGTCGCAAAGTTCAAACCGAGAAGTTCACCCAGAAGAACGATTTTTCACTATTCATGGATCAAGATGAAAGCTATCTTGATTCAACAAGGGCTTGCTAATGCCCTAAAGGTTGAAAAGGTCACGAAGGAAGGCGAAGACCAGAGGAAACATGAAGAAATGTTGCAGAAAGCTCACAACGCAATCATTCTTTGTTTGGGAGATAAAGTTCTTCGAGAAGTAGCTCGAGAAGAGACTGCAGCAGGGATTTGGTCAAAATTGGAATCCATCTACATGACAAAGTCGTTAGCAAATCGGTTATACATGAAGCAACGAATATATTCATACAAAATTCTGGAGGACAAAAGCATTCTGGATCAACTGGACGAATTCCTAAAGGCACTGGATGACCTTGCTGACATTGATGTGGAAATAGATGATGAAGACAAGGCAATCATGTTGCTGAATGCTCTACCGAAGTCCTATGACCATGTAAAGGATGCTATGATATATGGAAGAGAATCCAATATCACACTAGATGAAGTAATCAATGCCCTACGATCGAAGGAACTACAAAAGGCTGTTGAATCCCATCAAACTCCTGCAAATGAGAGTCTGAACGTAAAAGGCAGATTCCCAAAATTCAAACCTAAGAAAATATGGAAAGACTTCAAGAAACCAAAGTTCCAGAAGAACTTCAAGGAAGATGAGAAGGAATCTCGAACTTGTCACTACTGCAAGAAGATAGGACATCTAAAAAGGGATTGCTACAGTTGGAAAAGAAAGCAAAGTGAAAGGAGTTCTCCAAAACTTGATATGGTGATATTGTCGAACAATATCAAGAAGCGAAGTTTTAAACGCCATAGTGTCCAAGCTTGGAGATGATTTGGATCTTGGATTCGTGGTGCTCATTTCACATGTGTTTTAATAAAACCCGGTTTATCGATTTGCGAGATAAAAACTCGCTCACTATTCTTGGCAATGACCAATCTTGACAAGACAAGGTATCGGTTCCATAAAGATAAAGTCGCATCGATGGAAAGGTTAGGCTACTCTCCCATGTAAGGTACATCCTAGTCTTAAAAGAAACCTTATCTCTGGCATGTCGCAATCTCAAGGATATGATTTTAGAACCGAAAATAAAAATCTAATAGTTTCAAAAGGTATCAAGAAATAATGAAAGGAGTTAGAAGACAAAGCCTTTATCATTTAGTGGCTCTCATCGTTGTTGGTCAAACCGATAGTGTCTCTAGAAATGATAGTCACTTATGGCACCTTAGACTAGGACACATAAGTACGTGGATTGAATGAACTTAGAAGAAAAGACAAACTACATCTAGCTCATGAATTTAAGCTAGAACTTGTGATGACTGTGACTTGGGAAAAGTAAAAGTTATCTTTTCAAAAGGAAAACATTCTTCATCAATGCCTCTTGATTACATTCACTGTGATTTGTGGGGACCATCGAAAACCACTACCATGGGAGGTGGAAATTACTTTATGTCTTTAATTGATGATTTCTCACGTAAGGTTTGGGTGTATATTTTAAAGCACAAATCAGATGCTCTTAGTAAATTTGCTGAGTGGTGCAAAGAAGTGGAAACTGAAAGGGGCAGCAAGGTAAAGTGCTTAAGGACAGACAATGGTTTAGAATTTGTCTCTGAAAGGTTCTCTGATTTCTGTAAGATGCAAGGAATTAAAAGGCATAGAACAGTCCTGTGGAATCCTCAACAAAACGGGTGGTGGAGAGAACGAATCAACCTTGCTTGAAAGGGTGAGGTGTATCGCTAAGCAGTGTCTTCCACTCGGTTTTGGGAGAAACACATAACGGCTGATATCTTATTAACCGCTGCCCTCTTCACTATAAATTTTGATACACCAAGATAGATGGAGTGGAAAGGCCACCGATTATTCAAACTTGAGGAGTTTTGGCTGTCTAGCATATGCTCACGAAGACAAGATAAATTGGAACCAAGAGCACTCAAGTGTATATTGATAGGATATCCTCCAGGAGTAAAAGGGTATAAATTGTGGTGCATTGAAGAAGGAAAACAGAAGATCCTTCTCAGCCGCGATGTTGTATTCAGAGAGGAAATCATGCCTCTTGCCAAAAAGGAGAATCCTAACTCTATATCAAAGTTAGACACTGAAGTTCAGGTGGAGTCTTCAAAACCAGATACTGAGGAACAGATCAAAGAAGAATCCTTACCCGCAAGAGAAATTAAGAAGGAATATGAAAGAAATACAAGAAGGTGACATGATTTGAGTGACTATCACTTAGCTAGAGATAGCGGTGAGAAATATAAATCCTCCCGTGAGGTTTGGATATGCACACCAAATTGCCTATGCCCGAACATCGCTACTTCCATCTCTCATCCGATCCAAGAAGTTACAGAGAAGTTGTGTCATGTTCGGAGGTGAACATCGATCAAAGCCATGTAAGAGGAAATAAATTTCTCGAGAAAACAGTAACTTGGAGATTAGTGGAGAGACCTAAAGATAAGAAACCCGTAAGTCGCAAATGGATTTATAAAAAGGTGGAGCTTGTAGAAGAATCGAAGTTGTGAGGTATAAAGCTAGCTTGTGGCTCGAGGATTCACACAACAAGAAGGGATTGATTTTAATGAAATCTTTTCTCCCGTGGTAAAGCATGACCCATAAGATTACTCTTAGCTTTGGTGAATCATTTGGATTTAGAGCTACACCAATTAGATGTAAAGACCGCTTCTTAAATGGAGAGTTAGAAGAGACCATATACATGAATCAACCGAAGGATTTGAAGTGATTGGTTCTCGAGGATAAAGTTTGTTCATTGCGTAAATCTATATATGACTTAAACAAAGCCCTAGACAATGGAACAAAAGGTTTGATGAATTTATGTCAACATTGGTTTCGCAGATGCCGCATACGATAGGTGTGTTTACCTAAAGAAGAACACCTATGGGATTTGGTATATCTACTACCGTATGTAGATGACATGTTGGTGGTCGGAAAATCACTATCCAAGTCGAAAGATTAAGGATGCTCGGGAAGTGAATTTGATATGAAGGACTTAGCTCGCCTAGAAGAATCCTAGGAATGGATATTAGGAGGAATATGAGTAAAGGTGAACTAATGTTACTTCAGAAGACTATGCCGTAAAAGTTCTTAAGAAGTTCAACATGAATGAAGCTAAGATAGTTAGCCTCCCATAGCTCAACATGTAAAGTCGTCACCAGCGTAAACCTCGTAAATCAAGAGGAGCGAAATGAATAAAATACCTTATTCAAAATGTAGTTGGGAGTATTATGTACTCCATGATATGCACCTGACCTGATTTAGCTTACTCCATTAGTGTGGCAAGTAGGTTTATGGCAAACCCGGAAAGGCTCACCGAAAGCTCTAAAGGAAATATCAGTACCTAAAAGTCATCTGCAGATTATGGGCTTTATTTAAACAAACAAAGATGAAGAAGATCGATGGGATACGAGATTTCGATTATCTGCTGAAACCTCGATACTAGGAAGTCACAACCGGGTATGTTTTTGTCTATTTGGAACGGTACGTTAGTCGGAAGTCATGACACAATCGGTAGTAGCTCTTTCAACCACGTAAGGTAATACATGGTCAGAATCGAGGCCGTGAAAGAAGGATTTGGTTGCTAGGAATTCAAGGAACTTGGTATAACACAACTGTTGTAACCATTTTATGTGATAGCCAAAGTGCCATACACTTAGTCAAGCATCGACTTTTCATGAAAGATCAAAAATATAGATGTTAGGTTACATTTTGTGAGGGATATTATTGAAAAAGGCACTGTCAAGATAATCAAGGTATCAACCGAAGAAAATGCGGTCGATATGTTAACAAAGGCTCTTCCAAATACCAAGTTTCATTACTGTATAAGTTTAGTTAACCTGCGCTCCTATAAGAAAGAGGAACGAGAATCTCATTTACAGTGATGACATGAAGGGTGCTGGTTTTCAAAGCTCACTATGCAGTCAAGGTGGAGATTGTTAGTTATGTCTGCATGAGAAGTGTGAAGAGCTCAAGGAATAGAGCCGTTGCGGATGGTTAAATCGCTTAGAATCGCTAGAGGATTTGGAGCTAGCCAAGAACACGTGCATGTATTCATTAGAATAATAACTCGCCGGTGCTAGTTGTATATATATATCCTTGTAATTTCTTCCGTACACATCATCTTATCGAACTTCCAAATACATTCATTCATGAGAGTTGGATGAAGAAGGCATAGAAAAGAGAGAAAGAAACCGAGCTAGCGAGGTTATTCGCCAGTTTACACTCTTGTTTTCGCGCCAGATCGTAATTCTTCTTTTGATCTTAGTGGAAAACCAGCCTTCTTCCGTGGATGTAGATCATGTTCGATCGAACCACGAAATTGGTGTTCATTTCTTTATTGCATGCTTTGGATATTTCGTTCTTGAATCACGCCTCGATCACATTCACAACAAGGTGGAAACCTGCAGAGAAGGTGGGAAGAAAATAGATCGACATTGGTTGCATAGAGGTATTATATGCGATCAACATGGTGTCCTAAGATTTCAGAATCGAGATAATGCATTCATGGTTCTAAGCATCATGGAGGAACCATAGTCAATTAATGAAATCACCGAACATAATTTTGACCGCGACAATACCTTTCCCGAGCTAAACCGACGATAGAGAAGATGGAAATTGCAAAGTAAAGAGCAACTTTCGATTAGAAAAGAGAACTAGAGTATTCCTAGATCTTATGCCCAAATTTTGCACTAATAAGGCAATAGTTACCGAGATTACAAAGATACTTAGTGACGGGATATGGCCCAACCGCCTTTGCCCACCGGCAGCCCAAATGAGCTAGGCCCGACTTAATGACGCCCATGTGGTTAAGCTTAAAGCCAGCAGTCAAACCCTAATCAAGACCCTAACCAAGACAAAGTCAAAGGCGTAGATCGTGGAGTTATGGCGGAAATCATGGTCGCTATGGCGAGATCGTGGTCGGTTATGGCAGAGATCATGGTCGATTATGGAAGGATCGTTATCCCACCAATCAAGGAGCCCCAAGACGAGATCCACAATCTCAGAGCAACAGAGGTTAGGTCGACGGTAAAAGGGTTAGCAACTTATCAATACTAGAGCCTTTTAGATACACTCATTGTAATCCGCTTATAGTGAAAGTATTGAGGATCATCACCTCCGTGGACGTAGATCTCATTCTCGATCGAACCACGTAAAAACTCTTGTGTTCTTTATCGCTTCATAAATCTCGCACATTTACATACACCAGATTTATCATTGGCGCCGTCTGTGGGAACATTCGAACAAAAGCTTCGCTTTTCTATAATTTAATGGCAAGAACACGCAAACGCTAGTACCGCGGTGAACGGCAACGACCGCGAGAGGGTGATCAGTGGTCACACAACGCCGCAGTGAAGGGATCGCGGACTCACCACCGGGCAACACACCGAGGGTTACATGGAGAACATTCCCATACACCCTCAGGATCGCCGCCTAACGAAGAGGAAAATGCCGACCTCAATACCAAGGAATGTGCGGTTCACCGATCTCATGAGGTCCTCGGCCGTGCAAGGTCACGAGTTCCTCAACGCAAATCTCGGTCAATTCCGTAGTTTTCAACCGAGGATAAACGGAGCGGGTACTCAAGAGTACCCAACCGGTGGTTACGGGCCCGGTCGATCACCCCACCGAAGTGATCAACGCCACCCGTGATAATAGCCGAGAACGCCAGAATCACCCCGCCGCCAAGTCAATCACCCGCCAGATGGTCGCAACCATTCACCTCCGCCCGCCAAGTCGCTCGCCACTCGGCACGCCGGCGTGGAGCCGGCGGGATAGAAGAGAGGAGGCGAGCCGAACTCCCCTCAAGAGACGATATGCACTGTTATCGATCTTCCACCCTCCGCAGAGAGATAACGAGCCCGGGTTCGACCGCACGGAGAATCATCTCTCCTTTCTCCGTGGAAATCTCGGATACGCCCGCCCCTAACGATACAGACACCCAAGATCGCCGCCACGATGGTCTTGGGACCCTCCGACTTCCTTTTCGCCACACCACCAATATGGCGAATCAAGGAATGGAAGATTTTCATATGTGCAAAATCTTCCCCGAGGTGCTGATCTCCAACGCCCGACGTTGGTTCACCTCGCCCGCCGTAACAACATCCACAACGGAGATCTCATGGATCGCTCAGTGACGTTTTTACCAAAAGATGCCGCTTCAACAGCCATCATCCGACCTGCTCACCATCCGCCAGGGACGAGACGAGACAATGTCAAATTTCATCTCACGGTTCATCAAGATATCCCTTAAGATTGATGATAGTAACGATATGTACATCATCAATGCGCTCAAAAACGGATCCGACTGGCGATCGAACAAAGAAATCACCGGGGAGAAACCAAGACGGCGAAGTAACCTTGGAACTCGTGGACAATCGTGTCGAGGGAGACGAGCCGATCGGGAAGAGAGAGATCCAGGACGAGCGAGGGTCGAAGAAAGAAGCCGAATGACCGGGACGAGGCGCCGACGTCAAGTGCTTTGAGAGACCAAGAAAGGTCTGATCAATCCAGCTCGGACTCGGCCAAACCACTCAAGCGAACGCGCCTCATCCGCTCAAATCGGGCGAGATATTTGAGCCCACACCGAGCTCTTCCCAAACCCACTCCTATGAAAGGAGGATCCAAGAAGAGATCGACGGAGAAGTATGTGACTATCACCATGGTATGGTCACAATACCGGTATTGCGTAAATTTGAGCTCGCAGATCGACGAGCTCGCTAAAGGAGGAGCCAAGAATACCTCTACCGAGGCAGGCCGGGAACAAGAAGCGAGAGGAAAGAATGGAGGTGGCAACAACGTGGGCTGACCTCAACCACGACTAAACCTCGAAGACCACGCGGACGAAGGTCCCAATACGATGGAACAGGTCACGCCATTACCGGACTGCCCATAGGAACGCACGAGGTCATCGCTGAAAACGAAGCTCGAAGGTCGGTCCCCATGGAGCCGAAAAATAAGCGACTTCGTGTTGGATTTGTAGATCGGTAGCGCTTTGGTTGAGCTTGTATACAATGTTTCCGTTACCACTATTACAATCTCCTATCCGAATTGGATACTTGATTGCATATATCGTGTCCCCTTATCTCATATAAGTTAGATCATGCAAGGTGTAGAAGATCACGTAAGTCCGTATGATTGGTCGCTTAATGAGATATAAAAGTTTCACAACTAAGACAACTTGAGGACGAGTTGTCGGTGTAGTCGCAGATAGATAAGAAGTGACTTGACTTGGTTGCTTGTCCACGCCGGCACGCCTCGACGTATTGAAGGATCACAATGAGACGAGTTCTTTATCCGACCGTCGTGAAGAACCAAGATCTCGGCGATTTACGGCGATCTAAACCCCGATAAGGTATTAGATGAGTATGAGTTCTTGACCATCACTTTGACTTGTTATGGGTGAGGTTATATGTTCTAACTCAATATTCTCCGCATCTTGGGTGGTGGCGGTGTTTGTATGTCATGCTAGTTATCTCAGACGAGTCACCGATCCGCTAGGACGATGACGCCCCTTAAGGAGTTTAAAGGTTTATTGTACTAAACCATGCAGGTTGAGTTAGCTCAAGTACAATAATAAGGTTGAGTGATACTATTTAATGAATTAAAGATATTAATTATTTTAAGCAATGTAATGCTATAAATAATTAATGGACGCTCGATATCTTAAATACGGGATTCGTAATGTCTAAGTGCAAGCCCGACTCAACTTGGTAATAAAGGGTAAATCAGCATTTATTCTCTAGTGGCATGAATAAATGTTTATAAATTAATTTATGTTTCAATGAACATAAGATAATTAATTTATTTGAGGCCATCTTTATTCCTTGCATTGATCCCCTGGCCGCCCATCCAGCCCGTAAGCTAGGCAAAATCGCGCCTATGCTCTACAAGGCAAGGATTTGATTCTCTTTATCCTATAAGAATATTATTATATTTATGGGATATGTAGATCCTTTCCATATAAGATTATGGTAATAATCCTTTCCATAAAGGTTTATGGTAATTTCCATATGGGATTATGGTAATTTCCATAAAGGATTATGGTAATTTCATATGGGATTAGGTAATTTCCATATGGGATTATGGTAATTTCCATATGGATTATGGTAATGCATTATAAATACGAGGTAAGAGATTAAATCTAAGTGAATGATTAATAATTATCATCATTATTTTCAGAATTTGAGGGTTCATCCTTCGAGAGATTTTCAAAAATTGAGAGCTTGAGGGTGATTTTCCAAGCATTCTCCATAGATCGCCCTCACCGACGCTGGAGACGGGCAACCGGATACAGCCCGTAGGTCAAAAGCACGAGTCTCGATCCATTCCTACCGATGCATTCAAAGGTAAACACGAGAAAACCCCAACGTGTTGCAATTAATTATATAGGCGCTTGCATACTAGGTATATAATCAATGTATGGTGAATTAAACATCCAAGATAGATCATCGGAGAGGCTAAACATAGTTTTCCCAACAATTGTATCGAGCACGGATCGGTATCTTGACTCGACTGGATTAATTCACGCTTGATTATTACGCGGCGCAATATATTAATTGTTGAACTGGCTGCTCATCGTGGCTCGCTTTTATTTTGTCGGATTTTGTTTTCACCACGAGAAAATCCGTGGTTAGATTAGATTTATTTTCCGTAAATCTTATCCGTAAAAAGTAAACGAGCGAAAGTAGCCATATCGAGACGACGGAAAACGGTCACACGGCGTGTGGGCGGCGGCACGCAGGCGGCACGGCGCCGCGGACGCGCGGCGTGGCGGGGCCGAGCCCGCATCCGTTTTCCACCAACTCTGTTTGACGAGTCCGTCCGTGCTCGTGCACGCGAGGCCCATTTTTGAATCCGTCCGCGCCCTGCACGCGGAGGCCTTTACGAAGATTATAAAGATCTGCATTTTGCAATTCTATGTAATAGATTAGGCGGGAAAGTGCGATTCCACGAGTGGGCCACGATGAACGTTTTTATTTTATTTTTATCGCTCGTTGCATGTCGTGGATGTTTAAATAATGCGGTAGCATGCTATGTATGTTTAAATTACGTTGACAAACCTTTACGTGTTTTCGTAATTGGATGCGCATAGTAAGCATGCTAGGTTTATCGTTTTCAAGCATATTTTAGAATTCTCATGAGCATGTTTTACATGTCAATTCTATAGAAAAGCATGCTAGGATTACGTGATCCGCACGGACAAACCTTTTGAACAAAAAGACTACAAGCAACCCGACAAATTAATTTTTAAAATTAAAATGTCAAGACCTCCACTTTTTATCTCTAAACAAAGTGAGACGATCGTGAGTAAACGCCCACACGCACGGCTTGCTTCAGACTGCTTATCATAAGTTTGTTAGATGAGATTTCTAAATAAAACATTTTAAATCTATTGAGAAGTGGGAGTTTCATGTAAACGTCACACGCCGTGGCTTGCATGTGCGATTTTCATAAGTTCTCTAGAGATAGATATAAAAGGAGATAACAAAGAATTTGAATTGAAGCGGTATGGTCCGAGTAGTATGCCAATTCTAAGAATTCATTTTCTTTGTTAAAATTGTGGTCATTGCTTAGACATCACCAAGTACAACTTCCCACCTAAGTCCTTCGTGATAGTGATGTGGTTCAGAAAGGTCCAATCGTTAATTTCATTTGTCATAAGGATAAGTTGACACGGATTGAAATTAAACGACTAAAATGTATATTTTAGTCCAGTCGGGGGTTCGTGTGTAAACGCCCACACGCGTGGCTTGCATGTGGGATTCCTCGGCGACTGGAGGTTTCAATTAATATTGTTTTATCAAAAGGTTACAATATTATTGTTACGAATTATGTGCGATCGTATGCATATGTGTTTACATTATCGCTTCAGATATGTCTCTTACACCGATTATCAATATGCTCGCACAAAATCCGCTATCGGTCCAAATTTTATCGAGTGGAAACGAAACATGGAATATGTTCTTATTTCAAGAACACATGTTTGTTCTCACTACTCCTAAACCCGATGCTACTATCGACGATCGACTAATGAGCGCGAGAGTCAAGACTTTGAAATAAGTCAAACAATATGGCTAAATGCTATATGATGACAACTATGTCCAAAGGATTGCAACTGGCAAGATCACGATGGTAGACGCGATGATATTTGGTCAAGTCTCGAGAGTAAGTTTGGGCGGTCGGATCGGACGATCGCCCACACAATGAGAGAAATCTTGGCGTGTAAGATGGAAGAAGAAGTTGGTCCATGAACATATCTCCACATGACTAATCTCATGGATAGTCTTGATCACTGGAGGAGGTATCGACGGCCAAGCCAAGGTCGATATCATTCTCAATACACGCCCAAGTCTTTTGAGAACTACGTGAATGCGATCATGAGCAAGACCGAGTATACACTTAGTCGGTTGCTCAATGATCTTGTGGTTGCGGAAGAGTTATGGGCAAAGGAGCACATGCTCTTGCTAGCACATCTAAGGGCCCAAATTTTCTGTTGCAAAATGGAAAGAAAAGGCACCAAAGGTGGTAGAGGCGAGGAAATAGTGGGAGAATGGGAGCAAGAATACGGTCGCCATAGGAGGTCAAGAAGCAAAGGAGAGGCAAGTGCTTCTGTGCGTGTAAGGCGGGCATTGGAAGGCTAAGTGCCCTATGCTCGAGGCTCAAGTACGCCGTTGCTTTAGTAATGTGAAACATGTTTAGCAACTTGTTCTACCCATTCTTGGGTAGTACACGCGCGATCGATCATGTTTGTTACACCCGAGGGTTCCTCGCGACAAGGAGCCGAGTAATGGCGAGATAACGATTCCATGGGCAACGCGCGAAAGTCGAGGCCGTTGCGAATGGAGATGTTACTTTATGTTTTGAGAGAACAGCTTTAGTTTTAAAAGACGTTTTATATGTGCGGATTTTGGTAGGAACCTTGCTCGCTTTCAAACTATTTACTCATGGATATTACGTTATTTTTGATAGTGGTGTTTCTATCATAAGAAATGACGGTTATCCGTGTTGGCACTTTATATAATTCGCTTTATACTATTTCATAAAACATAATACCTATAACTATGTCAGATCTTCTTTAAACCCTAGAAAGAGAAAGTTTTCTTCAAGAAGATGACACCACATTTCTCGGCATCTTAGATTAGGTCACATCAATCTAAATAGGATCCAAAGACCGGCTAAGAATGGAGCGTTGGGTAATCTCACGCTACTCCATTCCATCTGCGAATCCCGTGATAAGGTAAGATGTCGACCGCATCTTCAAAGCAAGCGGTTATAGAGCCAAAGAAATGTTAGAGTTAGTCCATTTCGACTGTAGGACCGATGTCCACACAAGCTCGTGGAGGGTAAGAGTATTTTGTCACTTTCATCGACGATTACTCGAGTGCGGATACGTATACGCATTTCACCGAAGTCTCGAATGCTTTGAGAAATTCAAAGAGTTTAAAGGCCAAGTGGAGACTAAGCTTGGTAAGAGTATCAAGTCACTGCTGTCCGATCGCGGTGGCGAATACCTCAAGAACGAGTTCATGGACTATCTAGTGAAGTATGGGATTACCTCCCAACAAGATCTTCACCGGGCACACCACAACAAAATGGTGTGTCGAGCCAAGAACAGGACTCTTTTGGAAATGGTTAGATCAATGATGAGTTGTGCAACATTGCCTATTTCGATTCGGGGTACGCCTTAGAAACGGCGGCATACTTGCCAAATCTAGTACCATCCAAGTCGGTGAAAAGACACATTTCGAGTTGTGGTTTGGGCGAAGCCCGCTTTAAGCCACATAAGGATATGGGGCACCAAACACACGGCTTTGAACAAGAAGGCGACAAGTTGGAGGCTAGATCCGACGCAAGGTTTATCGATATCCTAGAGGAACGAAGATGGTTTATTCTATAGTCCTAAGGATCGAAGGTCATTATTAGCACTAATGCCCGATTCTTGAAGAGGATTATATGAAGAATCATAAGTCCAAAGTTGAAATCATTCTTCAAGAATTAGAAGTTGATCATATTCCGCCACCGATTAGGCCAAAGGCACGAGATGTCGAGTTTAGTGGGAGGATCGACACCGATACTTCAAGAAATTGAAGTGGGTCGAGTTCCACCTGGAGATACCGACTGAAAAGTGGTACCCACCAAAGAAGTTGTGCAAGATGAGAGAACTACAAGTTTCGCACCCACCGTGCCATAGTGCCTCGAGAAACTCGTCAGAGTGGGAGAGTTGTTCGTCAACCCGAGCGATTTATGTTCATGGAGAATCTTGATTTAGTCCCGTGAAACGAATGTGCAATAATCGACCCATGGACATACAAGGAGGCGATATGAGACATTGATGCAAGATCATGCACACCGCTATGGACTTAGAAATGGAGTCCATAACGCTATGGATGTATATGAAAAGACACCTCTACTGGGATGGCGAGGAAGCCATAGCGTAAGTGGATATACAAAAGGAAGAGAGATTCCGATGGAGAGGTTTCGGCTTTTAAAGCCGTGTTTGGCGTGAAGGTACACTCAGATTGAGGCATCGATTTCGATGAGACCTTTTCATCAGAGCAATGCTCAAGTCCATCGAATTCTTCCGCCATAGCAGACCCACTCAACCTAGAGGTTTGGCAATGTATGTGAAAACCGCTTTTCTAAGCACTCGAGGAAAGTAGAGACATCTATATGCAGAACCGAAGGTTATGTGGTGCCAAGAAGAGCATCTAGTGTGGAAGCTAAGTCCATTTATGGACTCAAGCAAGCTTCCGATCATGGAACTTACGCTTGACGAGGTGGTAAAGTCACATGGATTTACCAGTTGCTGCAGCTTAAAGTGTGTGTATCGCTTAGATGTCAACGTGATGTGGTATTTGTCGCACTTTATGTAGATGACATTCTTCTATTTGGCAACAATGTGAAGTTGTTATCGCACGAAAGAGTTGGTTATCCGATCGATTTCAAATGAAAGACTTAAGAGATGCAACAGACATTCTTGGGATCAAGGTTTACTTAGATCGCAAGAAGAAAATGTCGAGCTTATCTCAAAGCGCCTTACATTGACACCGTGATTACTCGTTTTAGTATGCGCACCGCCAAGAAAGGATTGCTACCTTCGCATATGGCGTGCCTTGATCTTGGGAGCAGCCACCCATGACGCAAAGGAGATAGAGAAATGAGACAAGTTCTTACGCCGCCAGTAGGAAGTCTCACGTACGCAATGCTATGCACGAGACCGATATCTTCTACGCGTAGCCATATAGTAGCTAGATATCGCCCAACCTCGACAAGCTCATTCGACTGATAAAGCATATACTCAAGCACCAAAAGACTTGAGATTATAAGCTAATTTACTATGCAGATAGTCTAATACCTTCGGGTTATTCAGACTGGATTTCCAAGTCGATCGCGATAAGAATAAGTCTACCCGCACTATGTGTTTATCTTGGGAGGTGGAGCCGATCTGGCATGAGTGCAAAGCAGCGATGCATTGCGGACTCTACCATGGAAGCGTAATATGTAGCCGCTTGGAGGTCAAGCTAAGGAGGTCAGATGGTTCATGAACTACCTCATGGATCTAGGTGTGGTACCGGTTTGCCCAAGAGTATCATAGTTTCATCGTGATAACTCGGTGCAAGGGCAAACTCAAGGAACCACGGATCCAAAGGCAACCAAACACATAGAGAGAAAGTACTATGTCATACGAGAAATCGTTAGACGAGGAACGTCTTTGAATGCAAAGATTGATCGATGAGATAACCCAATGATCCATTCACTAAAGCTCGCCGCAAAAAGTCTACGCTGGGCACGTTAGAGACTTGAATTGCGCTAGATGGCACCTCTAAAGTCTGCCGAATAAGTCTACGCTTGGGACGTTAGAGGACTCAATTGCGCTTGATGGCACCCACTTAGAAAGGAAACTTTTGTATAAGTGGGAGAAGCAAAGTAATGGTTTTGTTTGTAATAGCTAGTAGAGAAAAATTGTATACTAAAAGTTTGCTTTAGTATAAGTGGGAGATTGTTGGATTGTATACTTGAAAGCGGTTTGGTTGAGCTTGTATACAATGTTTCATGTTACCACTATTACAATCTCCTATCCGAATCGAATACTTGATTGCATATATCCGTGTCCCCTTATCTCATATATAAGTTAGATCATACGATGTGTAGAAGATCACGTAAGTCCGTATGATTGGTCAAGCTAATGAGATATAAAAGTTTCACAACCGAGACAACTTGAGGGCGAGTTGTCGGTGTGGCCGCAGATAGATAAGAAGTGACTCGACTTGGTTGCTTGTTCATGCCGGGCACGTCCTCGACGTATCGAAGGATCACAGTGAGACGAGTTCTTCTATGTCGACCGTCGTGAAGAACCAAGATCTCGGTGACTTACGACGATCTAAACCTCAATAAGGTATTAGATGAGTATGAGTTGTCGACCATCACTTTGATTTGTTATGGGTGAGGGTTATATGTTCTAACCCAATATTCTCCGCATCTTCGGTGCGTGGCGGTGTTTGTATGTCATGCTAGTTATCTCAGACGAGTCACCGTGATCCGTTTCGGATGATGGCGCCCCTTAAGGAGCTCAAAGGTTTATTGTACTAAACCCCGCAGTTGAGTTAGCTCAAGTACAATAATAAGGTTGAGTGGTACTACTTATGAATTAAAGATATTAATTATTTTAAGCAATGTAATGCTATAAATAATTAATGGACGCTCGATATCTTAAATACGGATTCGTAATGTCTCAAGTGGAAGCCCCGACTCAACTTCGTAATAAAGGGGTAAGTCAAGATTTATTCTCTAGTGGCATGAATGAATGTTTATAAATTAATTTATGTTCAGGCTGAACATAAGATAATTAATTTATTTGAGGCCCATCTTTATTCCTTGATTTCGATCCTCTGGCCGCCCATCCAAGCCCGTAAGCTAGCAAAATCGCGCCCTATGCTCTACAAGACAAGGATTTGATTCTCTTTATCCTATAAGAATATTATTATATTTACGAGATATGCATAGATCCTTTCCATATAAGATTATGGTAATAATCATTTCCATAAAGGTTTATGGTAATTTCCATATGGGATTATGGTAATTTCCATAATGGATTATGGTAATTTCCATATGGGATTACGGTAATTTTCATATGGGATTATGGTAATTTCCACATAGGATTATGGTAATGCATTATAAATACGAGGTAAGAGATTAAATCTAGTGAATGATTAATAATTATCATCATTATTTTCGAGAATTTGAGGTTCATCCTTTGAGAGATTTTCATATTCTTGAGAGCTTGAGGTGATTTTCCGTAGATTCTCCATAGATCGCCCTCACCGACGCTGGATATCAGGCAACCGGATACAACCGAGAAGGTCAAAGCACCAGCCTCGATCCATTCCGCCTCGATGATTCAAAGGTAAACACGAAACCCCAACGTGTTGCAATTAATTATATAGGTGCATGCTAGGTATATAATCAATGTATGGTGAATTAAACATCCAAGATAGATCCTGGGAGAGGCTAAACAAAGTTTTCCCAACACCGGACGGTGAGAACATCGTTTTCTCCATGGAGGATCCGTGCCCAAAATCATGCCCCACCAAGATGCCATCACCATACAAGCCGTGGTGGGTAACAAGAATGTCCACCGTCTACATCGACATCGGTGTCTCCACAAGATCATCTTTTGGGTGCACCGATAAACTCGAGTAGGAGGATTCAATCTTGGTTTGTATCTTTGAAAGCAGTATGGTTGAGCTTGTATACAATGTTTCGTTACCACTATTACAATCTCCTATCCGAATTGATTACTTGATTGCATATATCTGTCCTTATCTCATATATAAGTTAGATCATACGGTGTGTAGAAGATCACGCGATCCGTATGATTGGTCGAAGCAATAAGATATAAAAGGATCTACCGAGACAACTTGAGGACGAGTTGTCGATATAGGCCGCGTGTAGATAAGAAGTGACTTGACTTGGTTGCTTGTCTATGCCGGGTATGCGTCTCGGCGTATTGATGGATCAGCGATGATACGAGTTCTTCATCGTCGAGTCGTGAAGAACCCAGATCTCGGTGACTTACGATGATCTAAACCTCGATAAGGTATTAGATGAGTATGAGTTTGCGACCATCACTTTGACTTGTTATGGGCGAGGGTTATATGTTCTAACCCAATATTCTCCGTCTTGGGTGGTGGCGGTGCTTGTCAGATGTCATGCTAGTTATCCAGACGAGTCACCGTATCCGTTAAGGATGATGGCGATCCTTAAGGAGCTCAAAAGGTTTATTGTACTAAACCCCGCAGTTGAGTTAGCTCAAGTACAATAATAAGGTTGAGTGGTACTATTTAAGGAATTAAAGATATTAATTATTTTAAGCGGTCGTAATGCTCTAAATAATTAATTGACGCACGCGATATCTTAAACACGGATTTGTAATGTCTAAGTGCTGGTCTGACTCACCTTCGGTAATAAAGGGTAAGTCAAGATTTATTCTCTAGTGGCATGAATGAATGTTTATAAATTAATTTATGTTACAAATTTAACATAAGATAATTAATTTATTTCAAGCCCATCTTTATTCCTTGCATTTGATCCCTGGTGGCCCATCCGGGCCCGTTGTTTAGTGAAAATCGCGCCTCTCTCTACATGGCAATGATTTGATCCTCTTTATCCATAAGGATATTATTATATTTATGGGATATGCATGGATCCTTTCCTAATGGGATTATGGTAATGCATTATAAATATAAGGTAAGAGATAAGATCGCGCTAATCCTTATTTTTAACCTAGCATATTTTAGTGTATTCCATAGATCTTGGGAGATTCTCAAAATTGAGAGAGAGATAGGTGATTTTTGTAGCATTCTCCATAGATCGCCCCACTCGACGTTGGAGTTGGGCAACCGGATCTGATCCGTAAGATCAAAGCACAGTCTCGATCCGTTCATCCCGCTCATCCCGAGCAGATTCAAAGGTAAACACGAGAAAACCTCACGTGTTGCAATTAATTATATAGACGCGTACTGGGAATATAATCAATGTATGGTGAATTAAACATCCAAGATAGATCCCGGGAGAGGTTAAATCGATTTCCTACAATTGGTATCGAGCACCGGATCGGTATCTTCGCTCTGTTGGATTAATTCACGTTTGATTATAACGTGCGTAATTAATTAATTGTTGAATACATCGTTCATCAAACTCGATTTTTTTGTCGATTTTGTTTTCACCACGAAAATCCGTGGTTAGATTATATTTTTCCCTCGTAAATCTTATCGGTAAAAGAAGAAGCGAAGATGAAAGCACGAAGAACGAGACGACTAAGACTCGGCGGAGAAACCTGACGACGCGCGAGTGTGTGCTCGGCGCCACGCGCGAGTCTCTCGCGACATCGGCGGCGCAAGGCAAGCCTCGGCCGGACGCTGGCGGCCGGCGGCGCGAGACGCATCTCGGCAGTTGGCGCCGACGATCGGCTGGCGGGCGCGCGGGGTCGCGAGCTCGGTGGCCGGGCGTGCGGGCGCGTGAACTGCGCAGGCCCGGCACGCCACGGCACCGAGTGCGCGGAAACCTCGAGCGGCGCTTCGCGCCACGCCGACCGCGCTGGCGGGCGCGAGGGGCGGCGGCGGACGCGCATCGCGTGTGCGGGTTGCGATCGGCGGTTCTCGGTAGTGCGGCTCGGGAAACCTCAACGAGGTCTCGGCGCGTCACGGGCGACCCGTGAGGAAACCTCAGGCGTGCTCGGCGGCTTGCGTCTTGTGCGGCGCGCGAGGCGCGAATCTCGCGCGAGGCTCGGCAAGAAGATGCTGCTGAAACCTCAATCCCGCGGATTTTCTCGACGGGTTTAAGCGCTGCAGGTGGGCGACGGCGGTGCTTGGGCAAGCGCACGGGCTGTGCCCTCAGCGGCCCACCCCCGTCTGAAAGCCGCCCATTTGTTGAGGTCGACCCACTGGGTTCGCCCCGACCCGCTTTTTCACCAGATCCGATTTTTGACCGGTTCGGTTTTCGACCCGATTCGCCCGCTCCAATCGCTCCGCCGAATCTAATTTTGATGAATCCGTCCGTGCCCGCACGCCGAGGCCTGCTTTTTCGAGTTTAAGATACATGCTTTGCATTCTATGTAATAGATTAGGCAAGAAAGTGCGTGTTCCACGAGTGGGGCCACGATGAGCGTTTTATTTTATTTTTATCGTTCATTGCATGTAGGTGGATGTTTAAATTATGCGTAGCATGCTATGTATGTTTATATTACGAGAACAAACATATTATATGTATTCGTGATTGGATGCGCATAGTAAGCATGCTAGGTTTATCTCGTTTTCAAGCATATTTTAGAATTCTACGAGCATGTTTTATATGTTGAGTTCTATGAAAAGCATGCTAGGATTACGTGATGCATGGACAAACCTTTTGAAACAAAAGACTAAGCAAGTAACCCGACATATTAATTTTTCAAATTAAAATGTCAAGACCTCCTTTTTGATCTCTATACAAAGTGAGGACTTTGTGAGTAAACGCCCACACCGCTTGCTTGCACCGCTTATCATAAGTTTGTTAGATGAGATTTCTAAATAAAATCTTTTAAATCTATTGAGAAGGAGTTTCATGTAAACGCGACACGCCGTGGCTTGCATATGCGATTTTCATAAGTTCTCTAGAGATAGTTTTAAAATGAGATAACAAAAGAATTTGAATTGGGCGGTATGGTCCGAGTGAGTATGCCAATTCTAAGAATTCATTTTTTTTATAAAATTGTGGTCATCGCTTAGACATCACTCGAGTACAACTTCATGCCAAGTCCCTCTCGTGATAGTGATGTGGTCTAGTAAGGTCCAATCATTAATTTCTTTTGTCATAAGGATAAGTCGACATGGATTGAAATTAAACGACTAAAAGGTATATTTTAACCGGGTCGAGGGTTCATGTAAACGCACGCGTGGCTTGCATGTGGGATTCCTTGGGGATTGGAGGTTTCAATCAATATTGTTTTATCAAAGGTTACAATATTGTTATTCACGAATTATGTGCGATCGCATGCTTATGTGTTTACATTGTCTTTTCGGATATGTCTCTTACAATCGATTATCAATATGCTCGCACAAATCCTTTATCCGTCCAAATTTTATCGAGTGGAAGCGAAACATGGAATATGTTCTTATCATTTGAAGAACACATGTTTGTTCTCACTACTCCAAACCCGATGCCCTTATCGACGCATCGACTAATGAGCGTGAGTCAAGCGGACTTTGGCATAAGTCGAACAATATGGCAAGTGCTATATGATGACTATCAATGTCGAAGGCTTGCATTGCAAAGATCGACCGATGGTGACGCTGATCAAATATGGTCAAGTCTCGAGAGTAAGTTTGGGCGGTCGGATCGAACAACCCGCTTCCACACAATGAGAGAAATCTTGGCGTGTAAGATGGAAGAAGGAAGTTCGGTCCATGAACATGTCTCCCATGACTCATCTCGGTCTTGATCGGTTGGGAGGAGGTATTGACTACGGCCAAGGTCGATATCATCCTCAACACACCGTAAGTCTTTGAGAACTTCGGCGTGAATGCGATCATGAGCAAGACCGAGTATACACTTAGTCGGCTTGCTTAATGATCTCGTGGCGCGGAAGGGTCATGGGTAAAGAAGCACATGCTCTTGCTAGCACATCTAGGCCCAAATTTTCCGCTGAAAAATGGAAAAGAAAAGTGAACCAAAGGTGGTAGAGGCAAGGAAATAGTGGGAGTAATGGGAACACGAACATGATGCAACAGGAGGCTTAAAGAAGCCAAAGGAGAGGGGCAAGTGCTTGAGCGGCAAGATCGGGCATTGGAAGGCCAGTGCCCATGCTCAAGGCTCAAGGTACGCCATTTGCTTAGTAACGGAAACATCTTTAGCTACTTGTTCTACCCATTCTTGGGTAGTAGAAAAGATCGATCATGTTTGTTACACCTGCGTGGGTTCCCGCGACAAGGAGCCGAGGATGGCGAGATAACGATCTCCATGGGCAACGCGGTGAAAGTCGAGGCCGTTGCAATCGGAGATGTTACTTTATGATTTGATAGAACAATTTTAGTATTAAAAGATGTTTTATATGTGTCGGATTTTCTACGAACCTTGTTTCTATTTCAAATTGTTTATTCATGGATATTTTGTTATTTTTGATAGTGGTGTTTCTATCATAAGAAATGACAAAGTTATCTCGTGTCAGCACATTATATAATTCGCTTTATACTATTTTCGCAAAACATAATACCTATAACTATGTTGCATCTCGTCGAACCTTAAAAGAGAAAGTTTTTTTGAAGATGACACCACATTTCTCGGCATCTTAGATTAGGTCACATTAATCTAAATAGGATCCAAAGACCCGGCTAAGAATGGGCGTTGGGTGATCTCACAAGCATCTGCTCCCGGTCTGCGAATCCCGTATAGAAGGAAAGATGTCGACCGGATCTTCATGGCGAAGCGGTTATAGAGCGAAAAGTGTTGGAGCTAGTCCATTTCGACTGTGTGGACCGATGTCCCACAAGCTCGTGGAGGTACGGTATTTTGTCACTTTCATTGGCGATTACTCAAGTGCGGATCACATATACCGCTTCACCACAGTGCAATGCTTTGAAATTCAAAGAGTTTAAGGCGGAAGTGGAGCGAAGCTTGGTAAGAGTGTCAAGTCATCATGGTCCGATCATGCGGTGGCGAATACCTCGATAACGAGTTTATGGACTATCTAGTGAAGTGTGGGATTTCAACAAGATTACACCCGACACACTGACAAAGATGGTGTGTCGGGCGAAGAAATACGACTCTTTTGAAATGATTAGATCAATGATGAGTTATGCAAAGATCGCCTATTTAGATTACGGGGGTATGCCTAGAAGCGGCATACTTGCTAAATCTAGTACCATCCAAGTCGATGAAAAGACCCCTCGAGTTGTGGTTTGGCGCAAGCCTAGTTTAAGCCACATAAGGATATGGGCGATCCGAAGACATGTCTTTGAACAAGAAGCGCGACAAGTTGGAGGCTAGATCCGACGCATAAAGGCTGTTTATTCGCTATCCTAGAGGGACCAAAGGTGGTTTATTCTATAGTCCTAAGGATCGAGAAGGTCATTATTAGACTAATGCCCGATTCTTAGAAGAGGATTATATGACAAACCATAAACCAAAGTTGAAATCATTCTTCAAGAATTGAAGATGATCGTATTCCACCACCGATTAGGCGAAAGGTGCGAGATGTTTAGTTGATTATTTTATTTTAAAAATAAATTATTTTATCCATAATAACATAATATATTTATTGATTTCTTATAACAAATAAAAATAGTTAGAGATTTAATACAATAATTACTAATTATAAAGAAAATAATTATATCTAATAATTTTATATTTTCAAAATAAATCGGTTAAAACGTTACACTGAATGAATCTATCATGCTCAACTTGGTTTGTTTTGCTTCAAAACAAACTCGACGAACTTTTATGTCGGTTTGAAAATAGAATAAACTTTTTCTTTTAATTATATATATAGGCATATATCCATGCATGTTGTAAAAGATGCAAAATTTTTACACTATCGCATGTCACCTCCCTCCAACTCAGAATATGATGATGATGTCGTATACACATAAAACATTACTCAGAACATGAAAATGAAAATCATGTGAGAATAAATGATAGGAATTGGCTGCTCAAGTGCTCATGAACTGAATACAAACTCCTAAAACTGCGAATAAATAAAAGCAAAATAATATATAAATGTTATAAGCCTCAACCTTGGTAGCAGGCTAGCAACGAAAAAAAAATTGAGACACAACACCCAAAAAAAAAACATCTTCCTTACAAGATTCATACCCTGTGCATTCGAACTGTTGCTGAAAACTGCACGAAATAAATACTAAAGCCAGTAGTAGGTAACTCATTTTGGAAGTTGGAATCTGCTGTTGCTGGCTGTAGACTGGAGAACAAATCGTTGTCTAATGCTGGTGCTGATGTTGATTTTGATAGCTCGGGTGTACTTACTCGGATGTGACGCCCATGGCCCCATGTTGAATGAAGGCAAATGTTTCTTGTCTTTGGTTTGATCCATCCGTCAATCCTCAACTATGCCAATGTCTGCTAAGTTGACCTTCTTGTGCCAGGATTGGATTTGAATAGTCATCAGCAAAAACTCAGAACATTTCTCAACCAAAACTAGAATATGATTTCATTCATCTGAGGTTTAGTACTGATTATCTATGGTTTCAAAGACTTTCAACGAGAGGAACTAGTGCCATGATATAACATGGATTACGATGATCCTAAGCTTAAGCCGAAAATAGATCCCCAAATAAAATGATGGACTCTAGCTATCACTAGAGGTAATATAACTAGGGTTATTGACATATAAATCTGAACTTTGATGTGATTTTGATTTTGGACAAGGAATATAAAATACGAATTTTGATATAATTTTGATTTTGCAATAAACTTTAAGGTATATAAATACAAAACTTATTAATTTTAGTAATTTTACCGATTTATTTTTTCGACCAATTGAAAAAAATTGCATTAGATATGATGAATTGATATGACGTTGAAATAAATTAATAAATAAAATATAAAAAAACACTTGACAAACTATTGACTTTCTTTTAAAAAAATACTTGAGAAAAAGATAAATGAATATCACAAAAAGAAAGACAAATCTTACCCATTTGTAACGGTAAATGACAAACAAGTGAGCTCTCAAATCTTTTTTTTAACTTTTAAATTTATGTTAATTCATTATATCTAATGTCATATCAATTTCAATTTGAGAAAATTAAATTATGGTAAAATCACTACAATTAATAAGTTTATGTATTTATATATCCTTTTTAAAATTAGGTTTAAAAATCAAAATCAATCAAAGTTCATGTAGTTGTATACTTCTTTTAAAGTTCATGTGCAAAACCAAATCATCAAAGTTTTATTTATATTAATAACCCTTTATAACTATCAATAACTCAATAGAACAGTTGCAAATAGTATAGAAATCCGGATGCTTAAACCTTTTTATCTCTAGAAATTAGATGTATTTCAGTCTCACAGGCTGATCAATTTTGACAAAACTGGCCATATCTTTATAACTTGAAATATTGTAGCTATATCCTTGTACAGGGCCTAGTTCTCCGGCTTAGAAGATGCAAAACAGCTTTCACAAATACAACCAACATATTATATTGAAATACTTACGTGCATTTGTTTAGATCAATCAACCCACGGGTCAAAGAATCTCCCATATTCAAGTTGACTTGAAATGCTTCCTTCTTGGGTGGAGGGTTGGCGTCAACTGAAGTCAATTAGTTTTCCAAAATTCCATCATCAGGAAAGTTTTGATCAGATGCTATTGGCAAAGGATCTTTATCAAAATTGCTCATTGGAATGGCTGCAAATGGATCGAATGTGCAACTAATTGTATCGGTTTAGAGGCATTTCAAAGGTGGGAATGGATCCGGACAGCAAAAATCCATTGTTGTGGTGGAAGCATGGGCGGTGGGAAGCAAAAGATCCATCGGTGTGTGTTGTTATGCCATGAAAGTGTGAAGAGCTCGGGAATAAGCCGTTGCAGATGGTTAAATCGGTTAGAATCGATTAGAGGATGCGGAGCTAGCTTTCAGAACACGTGCATGTATTCATTAGAATAATAAGCGGTGTGCTGGTTATATATATCCTTGTAATTTCTTACTTCATCATCTTATCGAACTTCCAAATTTCATTCATGAGAGTTGGATGAAGAATGCATAGAAAAGAGGGAAAAGCGAGCTAGCGTGGGTTATTAAGCTAGGTTTACACTCTTGTTTTCAGGCTTTGTCTTTTAATTCTTCTTCTTGATCTTAGTGGAAAACCGCTTCTTGTGGATGTAGATCATGTTGTCGAACCACGTAAATTGGTGTTCATTTCTTTATTGCATGCTTTGGATATTTGTTCTTGAATCGTCTTGGATCAATTCACAACAAGTGGCGTCGTGAATTTTCGAAGGGTTATAATCGAGGTTCGAGTTTTGAATTCTTGATTAAAGCCGTGGCGTCGCAAAGTTTAAGCGAAAGTTGGGTAAACGATTTTCACTATGCGGATCGAGATGGCTATCTTGATTCAACAAAGGGCTTTAATGCCCTAAAGGTTGAAAAGTTCAGAGGGAAGCGGGAGGAAACATGAAGAAATGTTACAAAAGGCTCACATTATCATTCTTTGTTTGGGAGATAAAGTTCTTGATAGCTAGAAGAGGCTGGTGGTTTGGTCAATGGAATCCTATACATGACAAGTGGTTGCAAATCGGCTATAATGAAGCGAATATATTCATACAAAATTGCGGAGGACAAAAGCATTGGATTGGATGAATTCCTAAAGGTTGGATGACCCGACATTGATGTGGAAATAGATGATGAAACAAGATCATGTTCTTTGAATGCTCTAGAAGTCCTATGACCATGTAAAGGATCTATGATATATGGAAGAATCGATATCACACTAGATGAATAATCAATGCCCTACGATCGAAGGAACTACAAAGGTGGAATCCCTCAAACTCCGCAAATGAGGTCACAGCGTAAAGCGATTCCCAAATTAACCTGAAAATATGGAAAGACTGAAAAAGTTCGGAAAACTTGAGGAAGATGAAAGGAATCTCCTTGTCCTCTGCGAAGATAGGACATCTAAAAGGATTGCTAAGTTGGAAAAAGCAAAGTGAAAGGAGTTCTCAAAACTTGATCGGTATTTCTTTGAACAATATCAAAGCAATTTTTGTCATAGTGTCCAAACTTGGAGATATTTGGATCTTGGATTGAGTGCTCATTTCCATGTGTTTTAATAAAACACAGTTTCTTGATTTGCGATCAAACCTTGCTCGATCATTCTTGGCAATGACCAATCTTGCCTTTGAACTATCGGTTCCATAAAGATAAAAGCCGATGGAAAGGTTAGCTCTCCCCATGTAATCCCAGTCTTGAAACCTTTCCTCTTCCTTTAATCTCAGGATATGAAAAAAATAAAAATCTAATAGTTTAAAGTTTGAAGAAATAATGAAAGGAGTTAGAAGACAAAGCCTTTATCATTTAGTGGCCCTCTTTTGGTTGGTCCAAAAGTGATAGTGTCCAAACAGAATGAATTAGGGTCACTTTAAATTTAAGCAAACCCTTAAAAGAAAACTTTAAAAGGAAAACACCATAAGTTTGTTCACCTTGGATTTGGGGAATTTGGGAAAATTAGAAGAAAAGGGGGAAAAACCTACCATTTCTTTTCGGTGGAAAAAAATTTAAGGGCTTTTGGGAACAAAACTTTTATGATAAATTGGTGAAACTTTGGGGGGGAAAAGTAAAAGGGTTTATCTTTCAAAAAAGGAAAACATTTTCCCTTTCATTTTTCAAAATGGGGGGGCCCTTTTCTTGGGGGAAATTTTAAACAAAAATTCAACCAATGATTTGTGGGGGGGGAAAACCAAAATCCCCGGGAAAAAAACCCCCAAAACTAACCATTGGGAAGGGTGGAAAAAGAACTTAAATGGGTCCTTTTTAAAAATTGGAAATGAAATTTTTTCTTCGTAAGGGGTTTTTGGGTTTGGTATAAAATTTAAAAGCAAAATCCCGGATGGCTTTTCTTTTAAAAGGTAAATTTTTCTTTGAGGGTTGGGTTGGGGGCAAAAAGTGGGCGGGAAAAAAGAGGGGACAGGTAAAGTTGTAAAAAGGGCGGGACAAAAAATTGGTTTTTTGGGAAATTTGTTCTCGGGGAAAGGTTTCTCCCAAATTTTAAACGTTTAAAGGATTGGCCCGAAGGAATTTAAAAGGGGGCATTAAAAAGAAAAACAAAGGGGGGTTTTTTTTCGGGGGGGGGTTTAAAAAAAACCCAATGGTTTGGAAATGATGAAGACATGTTGGGGTGGAAAATCCTTCAAATGGGTTGGAGTCGGGATGAATTTATATGAAACGACTATTAAAGAATCAGGAAGGATATTGGAGGAACGATAAATGAACTAAGTTTTGGGAAGCTATCGAAGAAAAGTTTTAAAATTAACAGAATAAGTAAGATAGTTATCTCCATAGTAATGTGGATGAAGCGAAACTCCGGGAATCAGAAGGGGAAATAAATTTTTGGGGGGGAATTTTACTCCTATATCGGAATTTGTTCCTTTGGTTTAAAGGTTTTAGCAACAGGAACTCCGGAATTAAAGGAAATATTGAAGAAAAAAGTATTGATTTGACTTATTTCAAGGAATGAAAAAACGTGGGTTGGATTCGATTATTTGAACGTCTAAACTCGGGTAGTTTTTGTCTGTTGGGGTAAATTGGATAAATGAAAATTTCTCTTTAAAAGCAAAACTTTTGGGGGGGTGAAAAAGAAAGGATTTGGGTGGAATTAGAAGGAATTGGTATAAAACTGTTGTCCATTTTAAACAAATTAAAATGACTTTCATGAAGTCAAAAAATATAGTTTGGTTACATTTGTGAGGAATTATTGAAAAACCTTTAATAAAGTTAAGAAGAAAATCTGAATGAACAAAGGTTTAAATACAGTTTATTCTTGAAATTTATTAACGCTTCATAAGAAAGGGAGAATTATTCGGGATGACATAAGGGTTGGTTTTCAAAGAACACTGGGTGGGTTTTTGTTATGTGGCATGGGTGTGAAACTCAAAGGAAAGATTGGGATGGTTTGGTTTGAATGGTTAGAGGTTTGGAGCTCTTTGAACAGGATGTATTAAGAAAATAAGGGTGGCTTTTAATTAATATCGAAATTTCTTAAAACCAACTTTATGAACTTAAATATTATTCTGGTTGGATGAAGAACTGAAAGAGAGGAAAGGCGAGTAGGTGGGTTATTAGCTGAGTTTACCTCTTGTTTTCAAGGCTTTGTCTTTGTAATTTCTTCTTGATTTGGTGGAAAACGAACTTGGTGGATGTAGATCATTTCTCGAACCACGTAAATTGGGTTATTTTTTTCTGTTTGGAATTTGGTTTTGAATACTCTTGGACCTTCACAGCGGGGAAAGCTGGGGGGTGGGAAGAAAAAGATTTGGTTGCAGGGATTACGAAAACTGGTTCTGATTTCCTTTGAGTAATGCTTCATGGTTCAAAGCATCGGAAACCATAGTCAAAAAATGAAATAATTTTGAAGGAAATACCTTTCCCGAGTAAAGGGGCGAAGAAATGGAAATTAAAAAGTAAAGAACAACATTGAAAAGAGAACTGTTTCCTAGAAGCCCAAATTTTTATAATAAGGCTGTTTCAATTTACATACTTAGTGATGGGTATGCCCGCTGGTTGGGAGGCCCAAATGGCGGCCGAAACGGGTGGTTAAGAAAAGCCAGCTCAAACCCAATGTAACAAGAAAATAAAGGCGGTCGTGGATTATGGCGAAATCTGTCGTTATGGGAATATTAGGGTTATGGGAAGAAGAGGATTATGGAAGGTGGTTTCCCGCCAGGGCCCGTCTGAATCCATCTTGTAAAATGGGTTAGATCGGGTAAAGGGTTAACTTTTGAATCGAATTTTTGAATACTCTTTAATCCTTTATAGTGAAAGTTTGAGGATCACCCCAGGGGATTAGATCCGTTTTGATCAACCATAAAAATTTGGTTTCTTTCTTTTCTTTCTGTCATTTAAACACTAATTTATCATTGGCGCCGCGTGGGAAATTGAAAAAAAGCTTTTTTCTATAATTTAATGGCAAACAAAATAGTACCGGGGTTTGGGCCCAACCCGGGTGGGGTATGGCACCTGGCCTTAAGAGGATGCGGCCCGACAAACCGGGTTAATGGAAACTTCCCAAACCCGGGAGTCGCCCAACGAAGGGAAAATGCCGATAATCGGGACAGGCGGTTCCGATTATAAGGTCCTCGGCCCGATGCCGAGTTCCCACCCTCTGGTAATTGAGTTTCCTAAAGGGGACAAGCGGAGGGGCCCATAAACGGTTTTAGGGGGGGTGCCCCCAGTGATCCGTCTTTGTAAATAAAACCGTTCCCCTTGGGTCATATCCCATTCAACCATTATCCGCGCCGCGCAACGCCGGCCCCGGGGGCGGGGGAAGAAAGGAGGCGGGCAACCCTCAAGGGGATCAGGGTCATCTTCCCCAGGGAGGGATGGTAGACTTAGGGTTCGGGCCGCGCGGAAATCTCCCCTTTCAAAAATCCGGACCCCTCCCCGACGGGGCACCCGATCTCTGAGGTCTTGGGGCCCTCCAAATTCCGCCCACCCCAAATCTCGGAATAAGATTTTCTTGGCAAAACCGGTTTGGATCCCCGGCCTGACGTTGGTTCGCCTCCCCATGAAAACACCAAACCGGAGTCTCATGGATGGTTCATGGCGCCAAAAGTCGCCGGCCTCCCCAACACCCCCAGAGGGCGGGCAAGAAAGCGAATTTTTCACGGTTCGGATTCCTTAAGATTGGAAGGCGAAATTCATCTCTGCTTCAGCGGGATCCACTGGCGCGAACAAAAACACCCGGGAGGGAAGGGCGGAACCTTTGGAAATTGGCAATCGAGGGGATCATGGAAAAGGGGATAGGAGGGTAAAGAAAAACCAAACCGAGGCGGGTCGCAAGTGCTTCCAAAACGAAACGGCGAATCATCGGACCTCGGCCCCACAGGAAGGCCCTTTCGAGGCGGGATATTTAGTTGGGCCCTTTCCAAAGGCTCCAAAAGGGGATCGGGAATGACAAAAGGGAATCCAGGGGGCAAAAGGGTAACTTTTGACCGGGGACAGCTGTCGAAGGAGGGTCGAGAAAACCCGGTAGGCGCAGGGCGGGGACAGCAGCAGAGGAAAGAATGGAGGTGGCAACAGCGTGGGGACCTCAGCGACGACTAAACACGAGAAGCGGCGGCGAAGGTCCCAATCGATGGAGCAGGTCAGCCATTCCGGGATGCCGGCCAAGACGACGAGGTCATCGTTGAAAAATGGCTCGAAGGTCGGTCCCAGGAGCCAGAAAAATAGCGACTCCGTGTTGGATTTGTGGTAGCGAGTTTTGGTTAAGCTTGTATCTGATGTTTCTGTTACCTTATTACAATCTCCTATCTGAAATGAATACTTGATTGCATATATCGTGTCCCTTATCTCATATATAAGTTAGATCATACGATTGTGTAGAAGATCACGAAGTGCAGTATGATTGGTCGAAGCTTAATGAGATATAAAAGTTTCCTGGTGAGACGACTTGAGGGCGAGTTGTCGGTATGGTGCGGTATAGATAAGAAGTGACTTGACTTGGTTGCTTGTCTATCTTTGATGCGTCTACGGCGTATTGAAGGATCACGGTGAGATGAGTTCTTCTATCGGCCGTCGTGAAGAACCAAGATCTCGATGATCTAAACCTCGATAAGGTATTAGATGAGTATGAGTTCTTGACTATCACTTTGACTTGTTATGGGTGAGGGTTATATGTTCTAACTTGATATTCTCCGCATCTTGGGTGGTGGCGGTGCTTGTATGTCATGCTAGTTATACATAGGTCCTAGTATCCGTTTAGGATGATGGCGTCCCCTTAAGGAGCTCAAAGGTTTATTGTACTAAACCTGCGGGTTGAGTTAGCTCGAGTACAATAATAAGGTTGAGTGGTACTACTTAAGGAATTAAAGATATTAATTATTTTAAGCGGTCGAGAATCTATAAATAATTAATGGACGTTCGATATCTTAAATACGAGGATTCGTAATGTCTAAGTGCTGGCAGAGCTCAGCTTCGGTAATAAAGGGTAAGTCAATTTATTCTCTAGTGGCATGAATAAATGTTTATAAATTAATTTATGTTAAGGTGAACATAAGATAATTAATTTATTTGAGGCCGTCTTTATTCCTTACATTTGATCCACAGGTGGCCCGTCAGGGCCCGTAAGCTAGAAGGAAAATCGGCGGCCACATGTTTCTCAAGGCAAGGATTTGATTCTCTTTATCTATAAGGATATTATTATATTTATGGGATATGCATAGATCCTTTCCATATAAGATTATGGTAATAATCCTTTCCATAAGGTTTATGGTAATTTCCATATGGGATTATGGTAATTTCCATAAAGGATTATAGTAATTTCCATATGGGATTATGGTAATTTCCATATAGGTTTATGGTAATTTCCATATGGGATTATGGTAATTTCCATATAGGATTATGGTAATGCATTATAAATATGAGGTGAAGATTAAATCTAAGTGAATGATTAATAATTATCATCATTATTTCGAGATTTCCCGTTAAATCTTGTGAGATTTTGAAAAATTGTAGAGAGGATTGAGGGTGATTTTCGAAGCATTCTCCATAGATCGTCTCGCTCGGCGTTGGAGATTGGGCAGCCGAGGATCTGATCGGAAAATAAAACACGAGTCTCGATCCGTTCGCCTCGGCAGTTGAAAGGTAAACACGAGAAAACCCTAGCGTGTTGCAATTAATTATATAGGTGTTGCATGCTAGGTATATAATCAATGTATGGTGAATTAAACATCGAGATAGATCCTCGGGAGAGGGTAAACATAGTTTTCCCAACAATTGGTATCGAGCACAGGATCGGTATCTTGGCTCTGTTGGATTAATTCACGTTTGATTATTACGTCTTGCAATATATTAATTGTTGAATACATGGATTCATAAATGGCTTTCGTTTTATTTTGTCGGATTTTGTTTTTACCACGAGAAAATCCGTGGTTAGATTAGATTTATTTTACGTAAATCTTATACGTAAAAGTAAAGCGAAGGCGGCGGATGATCGAGCGGCGGGAAAAGCGGGTCACGCAGTGCGCGGCGGCGACGGCGTAAGGCGTGCAGGCGCTGCGGTCGCGGCCGGCGTGTGGGGCGAGCCAGATCCGTTTTCGGCCGAATCTGTTTTGGCAGTCGGTCCGTGCCCGTGCCGCGAGGCCCGTTTTGAATCGGTCCGTGCCCGTGCGCGAGGCCGTTTTCGAAGATTATAAAGATCATGCTTTGCAATTCTATGTAATAGATTAGGCGGGAAAGTGCGATTCCACAGTGGGCCGCGATGAGCGTTTTATTTTATTTTATCGTTCATTGCATGTAGTGGATGTTTAAATTATCACGGTAGCATGCTATGTATGTTTAAATTCGTTGACAAACCTTTCGTGTTTTACGTAATTGGATGCGCATAGTAAGCATGCTAGGTTTATCGCGTTTTCAAGCATATTTTAGAATTACTGCGAGCATGTTTTACATGTTGAGTTCTATGAAAAGCATGCTAGGATTACGTGATGCTGCATGGACAAACCTTTTGAACAAAAACTAAGCAAGCAACCGATAAATTAATTTTTTTAAAATTAAAATGTCGAGACCTCCACTTTTTGATCTCTAAACAAGTGAGGCTTGCTTTGTGAGTGGCGATCACAGCTGAGCTTGCTTGCTTTGTTTATCATAAGTTTGTTAGATGAGATTTCTAAATAAAACATTTTAAATCTATTGAGAAGTGGGAGTTTCATGTGTGGCGTCCACGCGTAGCTTACATGTCGATTTTCATAAGTTCTCTAGAGATAGATATAAAATGAGATAACAAAATTTGAATTGGGCGGTATGGTCAGTGTGGTATGCCAATTCTAAGAATTCATTTCTGCTTTATTAAAATTGTGGTCATTGCTTAGACATCACCTCAGTACAACTTCCATGAAGTCCTTCTTGTGATAGTGATGTGGTCTAGAAAGGTCAATCGTTAATTTCATTTGTCATAAGGATAAGTTGACATGGATTGAAATTAAGCGACTAAAGGTATATTTTAGTGCAGTCGGGGGTTCGTGTGTAGCGTGTCACAGCGTGGCTTGCATGTGGGATTCCTTGGGCGATTGGAGTTTCAATTAATATTGTTTATCAAAGGTTACAATATTATTATTACGAATTATGTGCGATCGTATGCTTATGTGTTTACATTATCGTTTCGAGATATGTCTCTACAGATTATCAATATTCGCACAAAATCCGTTATCCGGTCCGAATTTTATCAGTGGAAGCGAAACATGGAATATGTTCTTATCATTTGAAGAACACATGTTTGTTCTCACTACTCCTAAACCGATGCCACTTCGTGTCGACTAATGAGCGGCGAGTCGGCGGACTTTGAAATAAGTCGAACAATATGGCTAAATGCTTTATGATGATTACTATGTCAAAAGGATTGCAATTTATGACATCGATCGATGGTGAGCTGCGATGATATTTGGTCGATCTCGAGGTAAGTTTGGGCGGTCGGATCGGACGATCATTTCATAAAATGAGAGAAATCTTGGCGTGTAAGATGGAAGAAAGAAGTTGGTCCATGAACATGTCTCCCATGACTCATCTCATGGATAGTCTTGATCGGTTGGAGGAGGTATTGGCCCGTGAGCGAGGTCGATATCATCTCTCAATACTGCCCAAGTCTTTTGAGAACTTTACGCGTGAATGCGATCATGAGCAAGGCGAGTATACATTAGTCGGTTGCTCGATGATCTTGTGGTTCGCGGAAGGAGTTATGGGACAAAGAACACATGCTCTTGCTAGCACATCTAATGGCCCAAATTTCCGTTGCAAAATGGAAAGAAAGCAGGGCACAAAAGGTGGTAGAAGCGAGGAAATAGTGGGAGTAATGGGAGCAAGAACATGGCTGGCCAGGAGAGCAGAAGCGAAGGAGGAAGGCAAGTGCTTAGTGCGGTAAGGCGGGCATTGGAGGCTAAGTGCCCTATGCTCGAGGCTCAGTCTGTGGTTTGCTTTAATGTGGAAACATGTTTAGCAACTTGTTCTACCCATTCTTGGGTAGTAGACACGAGGTCTTGTTGATCATGTTTATTACGCCTGCAGAGGGTTCCTGCGGACAAAGGGGAGGCGAGTAATGGCGAGATAACGATCTCCATGGGCAGCGATGTGAAAGTCGAGGCCGTTGCGGTCGGAGATGTTACTTTATGTTTGAGAGAGCAGTTTAGTTTTAAAAGGCGTTTTATATGTGCGGATTTTGGTGGAACCTTGTTACGTTTGAAACTATTTACTCATGGATATTACATTATTTTTGATAGTGGTGTTTCTATCATAAGAAATGGCGAAGTTATACGTGTTGGCACTTTATATAATTAAGCTTTATACTATTTACGCAAAACATAATACCTATAACTATGTTGCATCTTCTTTAAACCACTAGAAGAAAGTTTTCTTAGCAGATGACACCACATTTCTCGGCATCTTAGATTAGGTCACATCAATCTAAATAGGATCCAGGCGGCTAAGAATGGGCGTTGGGTAATCTCACAGTTCTCCATTCGATCTGCGAATCTGTATAGAAGGTAAGATGTCGACCCGGACCCGAGGCGAAAGGTTATAGAGCGAAGAAATGTTAGAGTTAGTCCATTCGACTGTGTGGACCGATGTCCACACAAGCTCGTGGAGGTGCAGTATTTTGTCACTTTCATTGGCGATTACTCGAGTGCGGATCGTATACGTGCCTGCAAGTCAGAATGCTTTGAGAAATTCGAAGTTTAATTTGAAGTGGAGCGAAGCTTGGTAAAGTGTCAGTCGCTGCGGTGCGATCGCGGTGGCGAATACCTCGATAACGAGTTCATGGACTATCTAGTGAAGTATGGGATTACCTCGGCGCACTTCAAGACACCCTGACAAAATGGTGTGTCGGGCGAAAAATAGGACTCTTTTGGAAATGGTTAGATCAATGATGAGTTATGCAACATTGCCTATTTAGTTACGGGGGTATGCCTTAGAAGCGGACATACTTGCTAAATCTAGTACCATCAGTCGGTCGAAAAGACCGCTTCGAGGTTGTGGTTTGGGCGCAAGCCGGTTTAAACCACATAAGGATATGGGCGATCCGGCTGCGTCTTTGAACAAGAAGGCGACAAGTTGGAGGCTGAGATCGGCCTTAAGAAATTTATTGGATATCCTAGAGGGCGAAGGTGGTTTATTCTATAGTCTAAGGATCGGAAGGTCATTATTAGCACTAATGCCGATTCTTAGAAGAGGATTATATGAAGAATCATAAATCAAAGTTGAAATCATTCTTGAAATTAGAAGATGATCATATTCACCACCGATTAGGCGAAAGTGCGAGATGTCGAGTTTAGTGGGAGGATCGACACGGATACTTGAGAAATTGAAGTGGGTGGGAGTTCCTTGGAGATCCGGCCGTCTAAAGTGGTACCTACCCAACAAGTTGTGCGAGATAGAGAACCACAAGTTTCTGCGCCGGTTGCCATAGTGCTGTAGAACCTCGTCGTAGTGGGAGGTTGTTCGTCGACCCGGCGATTTATGTTCATGGGAGAATCTTGGTTTGGTCGAAGCGAGCAGACAATAATCGACCCATGGACATCTGGAGGCGTCTGAGACATTGATGCAAGATCATGGCACGTTATGGACTTAGAAATGGAGTCCATGCGGCTATGGATGTATGAAAGACACCTCTACGGATGGCGAGGAAGCCGTAGGCGATGAAGTGGATATACAAAGGAAGAGATTCGATGGAGAGGTTTTGACTTTTAAAGCGGGTTTGTGGCGAAAGGGTACACTCAGTTGAGGGCATCGATTTCGATGAGACCTTTTACGCTGTGCAATGCTCAGTCCATCGAATTCTTACGGCCTGCTTGACCCCTTGAACACAGAGGTTTGGCAAATGGATGTTGAAACCGCTTTTCTAAGCGGTTACCTTGAGGAAAGTAGAGACATCTATATCGACGACCCGAAGGTTATGTGGTGAAGGGTGAAGAGCATCTAGTGTGGAAGCTTAAGAAGTCCATTTATGGACTTAAGCAAACTTCGATCATGGAACTCACGCTTTGGCGAGGTGGTAAAGTCATGGATTTACCAGTTGCCTAGCGAGAGTTGTGTATCGTTTAGATGTCAACGAGTGATGTGGTATTTCTTGCACTTTATGTAGATGACATTCTTCTAGTTGGCAACAATGTGAAGTTGTTATCGGGGCGTAAAGAGTTGGTTATCCGATCAGTTTCAAATGAAAGACTTAGGAGATACAACGTACATTCTTGGGATCAAGGTTTACGAGATCGCAAGAGGAAAATGTTGAGCTTATCTCGGGGTCTTACATTGATCTTGTGATTACTCGTTTTAGTATGCGAGAACCGCGAAAAGGATTGCTACCTCTTCGGACATGGCGTTCCTTTATGGGAAGCGATCACCTATGGTGCGCAAAGGAGATAGAGAAATGAGACAAGTTCATTACGCTTCCACCGTAGGAAGTCTCATGTCGCAATGCTATGTCTGAGGCCCGATATCTTCTATCGGGTAGCATAGTAGCTGAATATCGATCTAACCTGGACAAGCTCATTGAATTGCGATGGCGTATACTCGAGTACACGAAAAGGACTCGAGATTATAGGCTAATTTACCATCGCAGATAGTCTAATGCCTTTGGGTTATCTCGGACTCGGTTCAAAGTGGCCGTGATAAGAAAAATCTACCTCGGACTATGTGTTTACCTTGGGAGGTGGGCCGTATCTGGCGGAGTGCAAGCAGCGATGCATGCGGACTCTACCATGGGCGTATATATGGCAGCGGAGGTGCTAAGGAGGCTGTATGGTTCATGAACTACCTCGTGGATCTAGGTGTGGTACTGGTTTGCCCAAGTATCATAGTTTCTTGTGATAACTTTCGGTGCGATGGCAAACTTCGAAGGAACCACGGATCCTAAAAGCGACCAAACACATAGAGAAAGTACCATAAATACGAGAAATCGTTAGGCGAGGGGCGTCTTTGAATTGAAAAGATTGATCTGACGGATAACCCTGGCGGATCCATTCACTAAAGCACGCATAAAAATCTCGTTGAGCACGTTAGAGGACTTGAATTGCGCTAGATGGCACCTCTAAAAGTGCGCAATAAGTCTGCGTCGGGGCGTTAGAGGACTTAATTGCGCTTGATGGCACCAACTTAGAGAAACTTTTGTATAAGTGGGAGAAGCAAAGTGATGTTTTGTTTGTAATAGCTAGTAGAGACACATTGTATACTAAAGTTTGCTTTAGTATAAGTGGGAGATTGTTGGATTTGTATCTTGAAAGCGGGTTTGGTTGAGCTTGTATACAATGTTTCTGTTACCACTATTACAATCTCCTATCTGAATTGAATACTTGATTGCATATATCGTGTCCCTTATCTCGTATATAAGTTAGATCATACGGTGTGTAGAAGATCACGAAGTCGTATGATTGGTCGAAAGCAATGAGATATAAAAGTTTCCTGGTGAGACGACTTGAGGCGAGTTGTCGGTGTGAAGTTCTGCGATATAGATAAGAAGTGACTTGACTTGGTTGCTTGTCTGCATCTTTGATGCGTCTACGGCGTATTGAAGGATCACGGTGAGATGAGTTCTTCTGTCGACCGTCGTGAAGAACCAGATCTCGGTGACTTCGATGATCTAAACCTCGATAAGGTATTAGATGAGTATGAGTTCTTGACCATCACTTTGACTTGTTATGGGTGAGGGTTATATGTTCTAACTTGATATTCTCCGCATCTTGGGTGGTGGCGGTGCTTGTATGTCATGCTAGTTATGCGCATCGAGTCGTATCGTTTAGGATGATGGCGTCCCATAAGGAGCTCAAAGGTTTATTGTACTAAACCTGCGGGTTGAGTTAGCTCAAGTACAATAATAAGGTTGAGTGGTACTACTTAAGGAATTAAAGATATTAATTATTTTAAGCGATCGAGAATCTATAAATAATTAATGGACGTTCGATATCTTAAATACGGGGATTCGTAATGTCTAAGTGGGCCCGAGCTCAACTTCGGTAATAAAGGGTAAGTCGGCATTTATTCTCTAGTGGCATGAATGAATGTTTATAAATTAATTTATGTTACGAAATTTGAACATAAGATAATTAATTTATTTGAGGCCCATCTTTATTCCTTGCATTTGATCCAATTTGGCCCGTCTAGGCCCGTAAGCTAAGCAAAATCGGTGACTCTATGCTCTGAAACAAAGTTTGATTCTCTTTATCCTATAAGGATATTATTATATTTATGAGATATGCATAGATCCTTTCCATATAAGATTATGGTAATAATCATTTCCATAAAGGTTTATGGTAATTTCCATATGGGATTATGGTAATTTCCATAAAGGATTATAGTAATTTTCATATGGATTATAGTAATTTCCATATAGGATTATGGTAATTTTCATATGGGATTATGGTAATTTCCATATAGGATTATGGTAATGCATTATAAATATGAGGTAAGAGATTAAATCTAAGTGAATGATTAATAATTATCATCATTATTTTCGAGAATTTGAGGTTCGTCCTTTGAGAGATTTTCGAATATTCTTGAGAGCTTGAGGGTGATTTTCGTAGCATTCTCCATAGATCGTCCTCGCTCGGACGTTGGATGTTAGGAGGCGCAGGATCCGGTCAGAAGGTCGAAGCACAGTCTCGATCCATTCCGCCTCGGCAGTTGAAGGTAAACACGAGAAAACCCCAGCGTGTTGCAATTAATTATATAGGTGCATACTAGGTATATAATCAATGTATGGTGAATTAAACATCGAGATAGATCCTCGGGAAGGGCTAAACAAAGTTTTCCCAACACTCAGGACGGTGAGAACATCGTTTTCTCCAGGAGGATCCGGTGCCCAAAATCATGCCCACTTTGCAGATGCCATCACCATGGCCGTGGTGGGTAACAAGAATATCCACCGGTCTACATCGACATCGGTGTCTCAAAATCGACATCGTCTTTTGGGCTGCTGGATAAACTTCGGTCGGAGGATTGAAATCGATTGGATTTGTATCTTGGCGGTTATGGTTGAGCTTGTATACAATGTTTCACATTACCACTATTACAATCTCTATCGAATTGATTACTTGATTGCATATATCGTGTCCTTATCTCATATATAAGTTAGATCATACGATGTGTGAAGATCACGAGTGCGTATGATTGGTCGAGCTTAATGAGATATAAAAGGATCACGGTGAGACAACTTGAGGACGAGTTGTCGGTATGAGGCTGTGATATAGATAAGAAGTGACTTGACTTGGTTGCTTGTCTATCTTTGATGCGTCTACGGCGTATTGATGGATCACGATGAGATGAGTTCTTCTGTCGACCGTCGTGAAGAACCTAGATCTCGGTGACTTCGATGATCTAAACCTCGATAAGGTATTAGGTGAGTATGAGTTCTTGACCATCACTTTGACTTGTTATGGGTGAGGTTATATGTTCTAACCGATATTCTCGCATCTTGGGTGGTGGCGATGCTTGTATGTCGTGCTAGTTATCGTATCAGTCACGTATCCGTTTAGGATGATGGCGTCCCTTAAGGAGCTCAAAAGGTTTATTGTACTAAACACTGCGAGGTTGAGTTAGCTCGAAGTACAATAATAAGGTTGAGTGGTACTACTTAAGGAATTAAAGATATTAATTATTTTAAGCGATCGAGAATGCTCTAAATAATTAATGGACGTGCGATATCTTAAATACGAGGATTCGTAATGTCTAAGTGCAAGCAGAGCTCACCTTGGTAATAAAGGGTAAGTCGGCATTTATTCTCTAGTGGCATGAATAAATGTTTATAAATTAATTTATGTTGCAATTGAACATAAGATAATTAATTTATTTGAGGCCATCTTTATTCCTTGCATTTGATCCACTGGGGTGGCCCGTCGGGCCCGTTGCTTAGTGAAAATCGGCGCCTCACTCTACACATGGCAAGGAGTTTGATCCTCTTTATCCATAAGGATATTATTATATTTATGGGATATGCATGGATCCTTTCCTAATGGGATTATGGTAATGCATTATAAATATAAGGTGAGAGATAAGATCAAGGCTAATCCTTATTTTTAACCTAGCATATTTTCGTGTATTCCATAGATCTTGGGAGAGATTCTCGAAAATTGTGAGAGAGATAGGTGATTTTCAAAGCATTCTCCATAGATCGTCCTCGCTCGGCGTTGGAGATTGGGCGGCCGGGATACGATCCGGAAGATCAAAGCACGAGTCTCGATCCGTTCATCCGTTCGTCCACAAGCGATTCGAAGGTAAACACGAGAAAACCTCTCGTGTTGCGATTAATTATATAGGCAGCGTACTAGGAATATAATCAATGTATGGTGAATTAAACATCGAGATAGATCCTCGGGAGAGGGTTAAAATAGATTTTCCTACAATTGGTATCGAGCACGGGATCGATTATCTTGGCTCTGTTGGATTAATTCACGTTTGATTATAACGTGCGTAATTAATTAATTGTTGAATACATCGTTCATCGTGGCTCGTTTTATTTTTGTCGGATTTTGTTTTCACTACGAGAAAATCCGTGGTTAGATTATTTTTTTCACGTAAATCTTATCGTAAAAAGAAAACGAAGATGAAAGCACGAAGAGCGTGGCGGCGAAGACAAGGGGGACCGTCGGGCGAAGGCCAGCGAGGTGTGCGCTTCGGCGCCATCGCGTGTCTCTCGGCGACATCGGTGACCTCGGCGTGAGGCGCGCCTCGGCGGATGCGGGCGGCGACCTTGGCGGCGCGAGGCATCTCGGCGGTTGGCGTAGCAGCGGGCTGGCGGCAGGTCTCGCGAGCTCGGTGGCAGGCGTGCGGGCGCGAACCTGCGCAAGGCCTCGGCACGCCCGGCGATCTTCGTCGCGGAAACCTCGAGGCGGCTCGTCGGCGGTGAGCGCGGCGGCGAGGCGGGCGCGGGTCGGCTGCGACCGCCTCGGCGGTCGTGCGGGTTGCGATCGGCGGTTCGGCGGTGGTGCGCGGCGGAAACCGGCGGGTCTCGTTTATCGTCGGAGACCTCGGCGAAACCTCGGGCGTGCTCGGGTCGTGTGCGTAGCGAGGCGGCGGCAGCGAACCTCGCGCGGCCTCGGCGCTGAGATCTCGGTGTGAAACCTCAGCGAGCGTGCGATTTTCGGCTGGGTTTAAGCAGCGCAGGCGGGCGGCAGCGGTCGCTGGGCGTTTTGCATGGGCTGTGCCCTAGCGGATAGAGGCGGGCGGTCTTTGCGACCGCGTTTGTTGGGTCGACCAGCCTGGCGACCCGACCATTTTTATTCGAGATCGATTTTTGCCCGGACCGGTTTTCGACCGATTGACCCGTTCCACTGTTCGGCCGAATCGGTTTGATGAATCGGTCCGTGCCCGTGCCGCGAGGCCCGTTTTCGAGTTTAAGATACGTACTTTGCAATTCTATGTAATAGATTAGGCGAAAGTGCGGGTTCCACGAGTGAGCCACGATGAGCGTTTTATTTTATTTTATCGTTCATTGCATATCGTGGATGTTTAAATTATGCGTTAGCATGCTATGTATGTTTAAATTACGTGAACAAACATATTATATGTTTCGTGATTGGATGCGCATAGTAAGCATGCTAGGTTTATCTAGTTTTCAAGCATATTTTAGAATTCTGCGAGCATGTTTTACATGTTGAGTTCTATAGAAAAGCATGCTAGGATTACGTGATCTGCATGGACAAACCTTTTGAAACAAAAGACTAAGCAAGTAACCCGACATATTAATTTTCAAATTAAAATGTCGAGACCTCCACTTTTGATCTCTAAACAAAGTGAGGCATGCTTGTGAGTGGCGTCCTTGCGTGGCTTGCTTGCCTTTGTTTATCATAAGTTTGTTAGATGAGATTTCTAAATAAAATCTTTTAAATCTATTGAGAAGTGGGAGTTTCATGTGGCGTCCGCGCAGCGTGGCTTGCATGTGCGATTTTCATAAGTTCTCTAGAGATAGTTTTAAAATGAGATAACAAAGAATTTGAATTGGGCGGTATGGTCAGAGTGAGTATGCGATTCTAAGAATTCATTTTCTTTGTTAAAATTGTGGTCATTGCTTAGACATCACCTCAGTACAACTTCCATGAAGTCCTTCTTGCGATAGTGATGTGGTCTAGTAAGGTCAATCATTAATTTCATTTGTCATAAGGATAAGTTGACATGGATTGAAATTAAGCGACTAAAGGTATATTTTAGTCAGTGGGGGTTCGTGTGTAGCGTCCGCAGCGTGGCTTGCATGTGGGATTCCTTGGGCGATTGGAGGTTTCAATCAATATTGTTTTATCAAAGGTTACAATATTGTTATTACGAATTATGTGCGATCGTATGCTTATGTGTTTACATTGTCTTTTCGGATATGTCTCTTACAGATTATCAATATGCTGCACAAAATCCCTTATCCGGTCCGAATTTTATCAGTGGAAGCGAAACATGGAATATGTTCTTATCATTTGAAGAACACATGTTTGTTCTCACTCTCCTAAACCGATGCCCTTCTTGGCGTCGACTAATGGCGGCGAGTCGGCGGACTTTGGCATAAGTCGAACAATATGGCCAAATCTGCTATATGATGACTACAATGTCGAAGGCTTGCGGTGCTGACATCGATCGATGGTGAGCCGACGAAATATGGTCAGTCTCGAGGTAAGTTTGGGCGATCGGATCGGACGATCGACTTCCACACAATGAGAGAAATCTTGGCGTGTAAGATGGAAGAAGGAAGTTCGGTCCATGAACATGTCTCCCATGACTCGTCTCATGGATAGTCTTGATCGGTTGGGAGGAGGTATTGACCGGTGACGAGGTCGATATCATCCTCAACACCTTGCCTTGAGTCTTTGAGAACTTTCGGCGTGAATGCGATCATGAGCAAGACCGAGTATACTTAGTCGGTTGCTTAATGATCTCGTGGCGCGGAAGGAGTCATGGTAAAGCACATGCTCTTGCTAGCACATCTAGGGCCCAAATTTTCCGTTGAAAAATGGAAAAGAAAAGGGCACCAAAGGTGGTAGAAGCGAGGAAATAGTGGGAGTAATGGGAACAAGAACATGCGTGCCAGGAGGCGAAAAAGCGAAGGAGAGGCGAGTGCTTCAAGTCTTGTGAGGTGGGCATTGGAAGGCCAAGTGCCCTATGCTCGAGGCTCAGTCGCCATTTGCTTTAATGTGAAACATGTTTAGCGACTTGTTCTACCCGTTCTTGGGTAGTGAACACAGTCTGGTGATCATGTTTGTTACACCTGCGGGGGTTCCTGCGGACAAGGGAGGTGAGTGATGGCGAGATAACGATCTCCATGGGCAGCGGTGAAAGTCGAGGCCGTTGCGATCGGAGATGTTACTTTATGTTTTGATAGAACAGTTTTAGTATTAAAGATGTTTTATATGTGCGGATTTTAGTGGAACCTTGTTCTGTTTGAAATTGTTTATTCATGGATATTTTGTTATTTTTGATAGTGGTGTTTCTATCATAAGAAATGACGAAGTTATCTGTGTTGGCACGTTATATAATTAAGCTTTATACTATTTACGCAAAACATAATACCTATAACTATGTTGCATCTACATCAAACCTTAAAAGAAAGTTTTCTTGCAAGATGACACCACATTTCTCTGGCGTCTTAGATTAGGTCACATTAATCTAAATAGGATCAGGCGGCTAAGAATGGGCGTTGGGTGATCTCACGGTTACTCCGTTCCCGGTCTGCGAATCTGTATAGAAGGAAAGATGTCGACCGGACCGCTTCAGCGAAGGGTTATAGAGCGAAAGTGTTGGAGCTAGTCCATTCGACTGTGTGGACCGATGTCACACAAGCTCGTGGAGAATGCAGTATTTTGTCACTTTCATTGCGATTACTCGAGTGCGGATACATATACATGCTTCGCACAAGTGCAGATGCTTTGAAATTCAAAGAGTTTAAAGGCGGAAGTGGAGCGAAGCTTGGTAAGAGTGTCAAGTCGCTGTGATGCGATCGCGGTGGCGAATACCTCGATAACGAGTTTATGGACTATCTGGTGAAGTGTGGGATTTCTCTCGGCGCCTTCACAAGGCACCACCTGACAAAATGGTGTGTCGGGCGAAGAAATAGGACTCTTTTGGAAATGGTTAGATCAATGATGAGTTATGCGGACATTGCCTATTTAGATTACGGGGTATGCTTAGAAGCGGTGACATACTTGCTAAATCTAGTACCATCAGTCGATCGAAAGACCGCTTTCGAGTTGTGGTTTGGCGCAAGCCTAGTTTAAACCACATAAGGATATGGGCGATCCGGCACGTGTCTTTGAACAAGAAGGCGACAAGTTGGAGGCTAGATCGGCAAATTTGTTTATTGGCTATCTAGAGGATGAAAGGTGGTTTATTCTATAGTCTAAGGATCGAGAAGGTCATTATTAGCACTAATGCCGATTCTTAGAAGAGGATTATATGATGAACCATAAATCCAAAGTTGAAATCATTCTTGAGAATTAGAAGATGATCGTATTCCACCACCGATTAGGCGAAGGTGCGAGATGTCGAGTGTACAGTGGGAGGATCGACACGGATACTTCAAAAAATTGAAGTGGGTCGAGTTCCTTTGGAGATACCGCCCGTATAAGTGGTACCTACCCGACAAGTTGTGCAGATAGAGAACCACAATTCTTGCACTTGCCGTTGCCATTGTGCGGTGGCGCCTCGTCGTAGTGGGAGGTTGTTCGTCGACCGAGCGATTTATGTTCGATGGGAGAATCTTGGTTTAGTCCGGAAGCGAGCGGCAATAATCGACCCATGGACATCTGGCGAGGCGATCTGAGACATTGATGCAAGATCGTGGCGCGTATGGACTTAGAAATTGAGTCCATAATGACTATGGATGTATATGAAAGACACCTCTACCGGATGGCGATGAAGCCGCTGGTAGTAAGTGGGTATCTGAGGAAGAGATTAGGATGGAGAGGTTTGGCTTTTAAAGCCGGGCTTGTGGCGAAGGGTACACTCAGTTGAGGGCATCGATTTCGATGAGACCTTTTCGCTGTAGCAATGCTCAAGTCCATGAAATTCTTACGGCCATGCACCCCGCTTGAACCTTGAGGTTTGGCAAATGGATGTGAAAACCGCTTTTCTAAGCGGTTACCTTGAGGAAGGTAGAGACATCTATGTCACGACACTTAGAAGGTTATGTGGTGAAGGGTGAAGAACATCTAGTATGGAAGCTTAAGAAGTCCATTTATGGGCTTAAGCAAACCTCGCGATCACTGGAACTTACGCTTTGGCGGTGGTAAAGTCATATGGATTTACCCAGTTGCCTAGCGAGAGTTGTGTGTATCGTTTAGATGTCAGCGGTGATGTGGTATTTCTTGCACTTTATGTAGATGACATTCTTCTAGTTGGCAACAATGTGAAGTTGTTATAAGGCGTAAAGAGTTGGTTATCCGATCGGTTTCAAATGAAAGACTTAGGAGATCGTACATTCTTGGGATCAAGGTTTACCGAGATCGCGAGAGGAAAATATTGAGCTTATCTCGGGCGTCTTACATTGATCTTTGTGATTACTCGTTTTAGTATGCGAGACCGCCCGAGAAAGGATTGCTACCTTTCGGACATGGCGTTCGCTTTATCTAAGGAAGCGATCGCTATATTGTTGCAAAGGGAGATAGAGGAAATGAGACAAGTTCACTACGCTTCCGCCGTGGGAAGTCTCATGTGCGCAATCTATGTGCGGGCCGATATACGCTATGCGGTAGGCATAGTAGCTGAATATCGATCTAACCACGGACAAGCTCATTGGACTGCACTAAAGCATATACTCAAGTACACGAAAGGACTCGAGATTATAAATTTGGTTTACCATGCGAGATAGTCTAATGCCTTTGGGTTATCTGAGACCTCGGTTTCAAAGTGGCCGTGATGAGAAAAAGTCTACCTCGGCTATGTGTTTACCTTGGGAGGTGGGCCGTATCTGGCGTGCAAAGCGGCGATGCGTGCGGACTCTACCATGGAAGCCGAATATGTAGCGGCGGAGGCTGCTAAGGAGGTGTATGGTTGAGAACTACCTCATGGATCTAGGTGTGGTACTGGTTTGCCCAAGAGTATCATAGTTCTTGTGATAACTTTCGGTGCGATGGCAAACTCGAAGGAACCACGGACCCACAAGCGACCAAACACATAGAGAGAAAGTACCATGTCATACGAGAAATCGTTAGGCGAGGGGCGTCTTGATTGAAAAGATTGATCTGACGGATAACCTAGCGGATCCATTCACAAAAACACTGCAGTAAAAAGTCTACGAAGTGCTGCGATCGAGGACTTGGATTAAGCGATGGCACCCTTAGAAAGGAAACTTTTGTATAAGTGGGAGAAGCAAAGTGATGGTTTGTTTGTAATAGCTAGTAGAGACACATTGTATACTAAAGTTTGCTTTAGTATAAGTGGGAGATTGTTGGTTTGTATCTTGAAAGCGGTTTGGTTGAGCTTGTATACAATGTTTCTGTTACCACTATTACAATCTCTATCTGAATTGATTACTTGATTGCATATATCGTGTCCCTTATCTCATATATAAGTTAGATCATACGATTGTGTAGAAGATCACAAAAGTCGTATGATTGGTCGAAACAATGAGATATAAAAGGATCTGGTGAGAAAACTTGAGGACGAGTTGTCGGTATAATTTGCGGTGTAGATAAGAAGTGACTTGACTTGGTTGCTTGTCTATCTTTGATGCGTCACGGCGTATTGATGGATCACGGTGAGATGAGTTCTTCTATCGACCGTCGTGAAGAACACGGATCTCGGTGACTTACGATGATCTAAACCTCGATAAGGTATTAGATGAGTATGAGTTCTTGACCATCACTTTGACTTGTTATGGGTGAGGTTATATGTTCTAACTTGATATTCTCGCATCTTGGGTGGTGGCGGTGCTTGTATGTCATGCTAGTTATTTGTGTCAGTCACAGTATCCGTTAAGGATGATGGCGTCCCCTTAAGGAGCTCAAAAGGTTTATTGTACTAAACCCTGCGAGGTTGAGTTAGCTCAAGTACAATAATAAGGTTGAGTGGTACTACTTTAGGAATTAAAGATATTAATTATTTTAAGCGATCGGAATGCTCTTAATAATTAATGGACGTGTGATATCTTAAATCGGAGATTCGTAATGTCTAAGTGCAAGCCGACTCACCCCGGTAATAAAGGGTAAGTCGACATTTATTTTCTAGTGGCATGAATGAATGTTTATAAATTAATTTATGTTACGGGTTGAACATAAGATAATTAATTTATTTGAGGCCCATCTTTATTCCTTGCATTTGATCCTGGGTGGCCCGTCCAGGGCCCGTTTAGTGAAAATCGCCTCCTCTCTACATGGCAAGGATTTGATCCTCTTTATCCATAAGGATATTATTATATTTATGGGATATGCATGGATCCTTTCCTAATGGGATTATGGTATGCATTATAAATATAAGGTAAGAGATAAGATCAAAGGCTAATCCTTATTTTTAACCTAGCATATTTTAGTGTATTCCATGGAGCTTGGGAGAGATTCTCGAAAATTGTGAGAGAGATATAGGATTTTCTTTAGCATTCTCCATAGATCGTCCTCACTCGGCGTTGGAGATTGGGCGGCAGGGATCTGATCCGGAAGATCAAAGCAGTCTCGATCATTCGTCCGTTCATCCGAGAGCAGTTGAAGGTAAACACGAGAAAACCTACGTGTTGCGATTAATTATATAGGCAGCGTGCTAGGAATATAATCAATGTATGATGAATTAAACATCGAAGATAGATCCTCGGGAGAGGTTAAATCAATTTCTACAAATCCACCGCGCCATCTCATGCGGAGTTTCACTTAGGAGGCGGTTCAACTGAGGCGTCATTACCCTTCAGGTTCTGGTAAGGCCTTGGTCGGTCACTAAGGCCATTCAATTTTTCTGGTCGAGCTCCTTCTCCATTATAACATCGTTACAGGAAGAGGCGGTTATCGCCACCAAAGCCGTCTGCTCGGGGTACCATCTCACCATGAAGATACCACCCCCGATTGGGAGTGCTAAGCATCGGGGGTGACCAAGCGGCGAAGGTGCCTACGAGTCTCAACCAAGATGTGGCCTTACCTCGGGCTGTGATTACGAACCCTCGAGTGGCACCTCGGGATGACTGGCCGAAAACCTTGACTATGTGACGACCTCTCCAAAGTTGTCGAGGTCGGCACTCGAGGTCCTTTGATATTCGGAGAATGTCGAAGCGACCACGAGGGAATATAAGGGCGTGTTTGCATGGTCCCCACTTGATATGACGGTGTCTCATCCGAGCTCATCACTCGTCGTCTCAACATCGACCGGCCACTAAACCGATTCGGTGAAGAAGAAGTTTCGCCGCGAGCGCGGCCGGTCGTAAGAGGCGAGATGACTCAACTACGGAGGCGAGATCTGTTAGAGGTCAAATATCCGACTGGATGGCTAATCGATCGTGGTCCGAAAGTCGGGAGGAGGGTGGCGCGTGTGCGTTGACTATACCGACCTCGACAAACATTGCCCAGATTGCTACCCCGTCCACTATATTGACAAGAAGGTGGAGGCCTTTGGTGGGTCATGAGATCTTGATTTCTGGATCTATACAAGGGTACCACCAAGTCTTGATGAGCAGGAGGATGCTTCAAAGCGGCGTTCATCAACGACTTGGTGTCTTCGCATATAGAAAAATGCCATTTAGCTGGCACGCCGAGCTACCTATCGAAGGATGGTGGGCGCCATATTCAAAGATCATATTGGGAAGATCGTTGAGGTCTCGTCGGCGACATCGTGGTCTAAAGCCGACAAGCGAGAAAGTTGCGGTGACGACCTCAAAGCGATCCTCCAACTCCTCGGATCGGCAAATCTCAAGCTCAACCCCAAAGTGCACATTCATGGTGAAAGCAGGGAAATTCACAGGATCTTGGGTTTCTCGAGAAGGCTTGAAGGCGAATCCCACTAAAATCAAGCGTATTTCGACATGCAGTACCAAAGACCTATCCGTGAGATCCATAAACTCACGGATGTCAGGTACGCCACGAGTAGATTCTATCTCGGTAGTCGAGAAGCAACTTCCATGCTTCAAAATCACGAGAAGAGCCTCGGGACTTGGCTTGGAAGGAAGAACATCATGTCGCCTTCACCGGTTGAAAGCATACTCGTTGATCGCCCACCTTATGCCTTGAAGAAGGCGAACTCCTTTCTTTGTGCACAGCCGCATGAGCGAGGCGATCGAGTCTTGATCTTGGTGCGAGATGAAGCGGTAAATAACCCTATCTACTTCATCGGTAGAGCTCTCGAAGGGCGGAGACAAGGTACACCGACTTGAAAAGCTAGCGTTGGCGGTGAGCATGGCGGCGTCTCGAGCCTTGCTTGACCCATTCAATTCGGTCTTGGTGACTTACCTCAAGACAAGTCTTGTCAAAGCCGGAATCGTCGGGCGTATAGCGAAGTGGGCTTTGGAGCTCGGCGAGCACGACATTTATACTCGCCCGAGACCGGCCATAAAGGGACAAGCTCTGGCGATTTTCTAGTAGAGTCGAGTTACGCAGGTCGGCCCGCAAAAGAGGTCACTCAACTCCCACTCCCACAGCGGGAGGGCGACCTCGACATACGAGGCTGTGGCGGATGTGCGTGGATGGAGCTTCGTGCAAAAGCAGGCGTGGGCGAGAATCTTGCTCCTTGGCAGACAAACAAAGTGACCTATTCAGCGGTTTACTTTCCGACCACAAACAACGAGGTGGAGTATGAAGCATTGATCTCGGGACTCCACCTCATGCGAAGATTGAAAGTGGAAAAGATCCGGATCTTTGGAGATTCCGGTCGTAGTAAACGGGTCTGGCAAATCTGAAGCAAAGAGGATCGGATGAAGCAATACCGAGAAAGCAAAGGAGATCTTGACCTCATTCGGTACTCCGCAATTTACCGTATCCACGAGAGGAGAATAGCGAGCCGATATCCTCGATAAGTTGGCTTCATCATCAACAAAACCTCCGGTGGGGAAGTTCGTTCCGAGCATTGCGGAGTCCCGTCGGTATCATCACCGAGGCGGAGCCCGGCTGGATGTCTCCTATAAAAACTTATCGGAAGAATGAGCACTACCTCGGGATCGGCTCGAAGCCGAAGATGATGGTCAAATCCCAGTACCTAATACATGATGGTACTCTATAGAAATCCTATCTTGACCCTCGCGAGATGCCTTGGGCGGAAGAAGCGGACTATGTAAGCGAGATTCATGGGATCTTGTGGAAGCCACATCGGATCACGAGCTCTCAAAGAAGACATCGAGGTCGGTATTCTTGGCCCGCCCTCGTCGAGACTCGGCCGAACTCGTCAAAAGTGTCAAGTGCGGCTTCCTCCACAGTCAGCTACGGACCGATCTCGGTAGCCTCACAGTGCAGTGGCCTTTCGTGCGAGTGGGGATCGACATCGTTAGTCCATTTGACCGAGCACGGTCGACCGATGCCTAGTCGTGGCGTAGACTACTTCACAAAATGGGTTGACGGAGCCACTTTCCGAGCCTCGCGGCGAAGGATTCGAGACCGTGTGGAAAAACATAGTTTGCCGCTTGGCATACGCATGTTTTGATCTCGGACAACGGCACCGGTTTCGTCGACAAAATTTGAGGAATGGTGTAAAGAGCTCCGGATCGAGCAACATTTCACCTCGATCACCAGCAGGTGAATACTCGGGCAAGGTGACGAACCTGCGATTGTACGAGGGTTGAAAAGAGGTTAGAGCCGAGCTAAAGGTGGTGGGTGAAAATCTCCCTCAAGTGCTCACGGTCCTCAGAATGACACCTCGGACTTATGCGGAGAAACCCCTTGAGCAGTACATGGGACCGGGGCATCATACCGGTGAGATCGGCGCACCAGGGCCACGTACTCTTCACCGACCGAGGCGTGACATCGGGAGGATCTTGGGTTAACCTTGACGCTCTCGAGGAGAAGCAGGCTCGCTTCATAAGCGAAGCTAAGTCTGAGTGCCAGTCGCGCGGTGCTACAACAAGAGGTAAAGCCTCCACATTCAATTAAGCGACCTTGTCCTACGGAATAATGAAGCCGATGGCCGAGCGGCAACAAGCTAGATCCAGAGCATGGGAAGGTCCATCTTGTAGGAAAACTAGGTTTAGCCCTCCCGGGATCTATCTTGGATATTTAATTCACCATACATTGATTATAATCTAGCATCGTCTATTTAATTAATTGCAACACGTAGGGTTTTCGTGTTTACCTTTGGATCATCGGTCGAGCGGAATGAGCGGATCGAGACTCGTGCTCGATCTTACGATTGTATCCCGGTTGCCCAATCTCAGCGTCGAGTGAGGGCGATCTAAGGAGAATGCTTGGAAAATCACCCAATGCTCTCACTCCTGGAATTTTGAGAGTCCTCTCGATGATGATGAGATGCGAAAATTCTTGCTTCAATTAATGAGGATTAACCTTGAATCTATCTCTTACCTTATATTTATAATGCCTACCTTAATCCCATTAGGAAAAGATCTATGCAAATCCATAAATATAATTATATCCTTGTGGGATCAAGAGAATCAAATCCTTTCCATGTGAGCTTATGGGGCGATTTTCTTGTGCTAAAGGGCACGGATGGGCCAGCCCAGGATCGAATGCAAGGAATAAAGATGGGCCTCAAATAAATTAATTATCTTATGTTCGACCTGAACATAAATTAATTTCTAAACATTTATTCATGCCACTAGAGAATAAATCTTGACTTACCCTTTATTACAGAAGTTGGTCGAACTTGCACTTAGACATTATGAATCCCCGTATTTAAGATATCGAGCGTCCATTAATTATTTATAGCAATCATTTGCTTAAAATAATTAATATCTTTAATTCCTTAAGCGGTACCTCAACCTTATTATTGTACTGAGCTAACTCGACTGCGGGGTTTAGTACAATAAACCTTTGAAACTCGCTTAAGGGGCGTCATCATCTAGCGGATACGGTGACTCGTCTGAGATAACTAGCGTGACATCTGAACCTTGCCACCGCCCAAGATGCGGAGAATCTTGGGTTGATTTCTCTAACCTCGCCCATAACAAGTCAGTGATGGTCGACAACTCATACTCACCTAATACCTTATCGGGGTTTAGATCATACGTAAGTCACGAGATCTTGGTTCTTCACGACGGTCGAGATAGAAGAACACATCTCACTGTGATCCTTGATACGTCGAGGCATTACCAACATGAACAAGTAACCAAGTCAAGTCAACTTCTTATATATCATGACTATCTGACAACTCGTCCTCAAGTTGTCTCGGTGTGAAACTTTTTATATCTCATTAAACTTGACCAATCATACGAGACTTCGTGATCTTCTACACTTTGTATGATCTAACATATATGAGATAAGGGACACGGATATATCAATCAAGTATTGATTGGATAGGAGATTGTAATAGTGGTAACAGAAACATTGTATACAAGCTCAACCAAGCTGCTTTGATATACAAATCCAACACTTACGCGTTCACGAGGACCTCGACAAAGGGGCTTATAAGCTTGCTCACTATCGGTGCACTTATTCCCGAACACAGGCATATCACTAATTTGAGGAGGTATTTTACATAGCTTTGATTTCGGATCGACATCATGTTAGCCTCTGTTGCTTTGCGAAGTGCGATGTTGTTTACATATTGATAAAATATTTGTTTTCTAATGAATATTTCACTTACGTCTCGTCTTATATCTATGTGAACATCCGTTCGGATACACCACAATTAACCTTCAAAGAGGGCGTACTTGCGAAGATGGCACACACACGACAACTCGTTAACAGGCGTCTAAGTGCAAACATCTGACAACTCATTAGCAGGCGTCTACATGCGAGGCATCTGAGATAACTCATTAAATTGAATGTCTACATGCAAACGGCGTCCCGGATCGGATCTCGTCAATTTATACCCCTTTATTTGGGAAGATATACACTTGGTAAACAATATGAATACATTTCGGCTAAAATCGAGTCTAAGCTATATTTGTACCTCTCAGGGGAAAATATACACTTGATACAAAGCTAAATACATTGATACTATACACCATGTCCAGCTATATATAACTCACTCGGCCGGAGCTCCACCTCGAAATCTCTGGTGAAACTACACGGTTCGAGACAAAATCCACGGTCGTGATGAACACCTGGATGAACTCGGTGCCTTCCGCTGATCGGCGAGGTCGGCGCCACATGACCTACTCGGCTACACTTTGAATTGGCGCGGATGGGTCACGACACGAAGGAGGCACTCCGGAACCCCCGACGAAGGCGGCACTCACAGGGCAAGGTCGCGCCGGCCTCTTGAGCTTGATGCCGGCCAAGATTCGACCTCGCCACGACTGTCGTCCTTCCATCGCGACACGAGGTCCTCGGGTGGCGCCTTCCACCTGCCGACGACCGACCCCTAGATGCTCCCCTCTCAGCTGGACCCAGCAAATGAAACACTTCGGCATTATCGGCATAGCCGCCCTCCACCTCGGGTTCTTCTATCCTTACATCGATGGATCCATTGCGGACTCCTTTGCTGCGGTTTGGGGCATCGTCGCCTGAGACGAGCTCGTATATCTGAATATACTTCACGATGGAATCGAGGCGATCTTTAAACTTTTCTTGTTGGGCCTCATAGTCCCTCGGTACCATGCCTCGACAAGCAAGCTCTGCGCTCGATCGCCGAAACACATTATGGTAATTCCACCAGATCGGTGGATCGCTTTTCATACTCGGCATGTTCCTCGAGATGCGAGGCGGCTTCCGTCGTTAGCTCGAGTTGCTCCTCGCATTGTATCAGCGCCCACGAATCACGTCGGCGAGATAAGTCCGCCCGGACTTGAGATGTATGATCCTTAGCTTGAGAGCTTTGTTTTCGGCGGGAGGCGGGCCACCTCCACGATCGGCCTCTTGCAATTTCTTTCTCATTTCGACAGACGGCCTTGGTAGCGTCCATCTTGACAAAATCACGGGTCGATTCGTGACCAGCTCCTCCAAAATAACGCCTTTCGTCCTTCCTCACGAGGCACCGGACCTCTTTTAGCTTGGTCGACAATTCATGATCGAGTCAGGGTATTGAGGCGTGGAATGCTAAAATAAAGGAGAACACACATTGAAAGTTGTAACTATTATTATTATTCAAAGTGGAAATTTTACAAGGCTCGGGATCCTATCGACCCGGCATTTCAACCTATTACAGAGTCCATGACCTCGGGCTCTTTCTTGGGACTCGTCGGCCTCCTGCCGCACTGCTGCTGCTGCAGTGCTGCGGTTGGTCCCGCCGGATGGCTTCGAGCTCGGCTCCTCCTCCTCGGCTTGACTCGCGCCTCGAAGCTCACGGGTTCGGGATCTTCGTCCTCCCTTGAGCAACGAAGGGAGGAGGCTGGGCCAAAGCCTCCAGCCTGAGGAAGGACCGGCCGGAGATCACCGGGCGTGGGCCTTATTCAGCTCCGGGCGACCTCGACCCAACCATGCTTGACCTTGTCAAAGTCGGGCATGGCGGCCGCCAACTCCTCGGATGGTCGACACCACCTTGGTCTTGAGCACGGCGGCGGTCGAAATGAAGGCGAGAAGCTCTCGGGCTCGGCGAGCTTGCCGGCGAAGGCCCTCAACAATGACCACGATGCCTTGACCTAGCTTTCCTCTCGTCGGTGAGCTCATGCCGCCCGGCCGCCTCCTCCGTGCCTCCTCCGAGCTCACGCCGAGGCTCCTCCGCCCAATCCTTCTTCTTCGGGGTGGCCTTAGCGGCAACCTTGGCGTCGGCCTCCGTCCTCCTGGTGTCGCGCGGCCTCGACTTCCGCCCCCGGCGTGACCGGCGGCGTCGGCATCCGCCCGTGTGCAGCGAGCTCCCTCAGGCGCCTCGCGAGTGAGCTCTCGGTGATGTACTCGGCGACACGTTGCGGTCACGATCACCAAGCTTGCTTCACAAAACAACACAGTTAGTACACGTCACAGGCGGATAAGCGGATGTGGAAGAGATTTATACGGGTGAGGGCTACGTCCAGTGGGCCCGCTGCTATACTCGATGCTGCTGAGTCTGTTTCTACGATCGGACTCGACCGGTGAGGCCCGTCATCGGTTGGGCGATATCGTCGACCACCACGGGGCTTGGCGGTGCCGCCCGCGCAGCTTCTTCGAGGCGCGCGCTCGGCGATGATGAGCCGCCTCTTGCGGCATCAATTTCCTTTGCTGTGAAGAAGAAAGTGCGTTAACACAGCGGTCGGACTTCAAGGTATAAAGGAGAAGAAGGTGCCTCGCCGGCTCGGGCCCCAGGCCACAGGGCCTTTGACTTGTGAGCGCTTCGGTCAGGCCTTATTCCGGTCGTCTCGGTGAACCTACGGAGACTTCACCGAGCAAGTTGGTGGTCCTCAAGCGAAACCGAGGGGTTTCGCCGGGTCTTTCATCTACCCATCACACTCGTAGCTCGGGTGCCCTCACCATAAAAGAAATATTTACTTTGCCAGCTGCGACACTTTCGAGGCGATAATCTAAAGGGTTCAGGGGCGAAAAATAATACACACCCCGTACTCTTGGCTGAAAAATCGCGCCAGAACCTCGAAGGAAAATTCCTCGGCTGTCTGTAACGGAAAACCCGTCCACTACCGACCTAATGGGTTTGGGGTAAATTGGCGAAATAGAATTTAGAAATACTCACGAATGTCCAAAAGATGGGGCTAAAGGGAACCTATGGCCGCCCTCGGGCATCTACATATCTTGTCAAAAACCCTGCAGGGGAGCAAGCTCGGTCACGGGATCGACAGGCACCACCAGGCCTCCCGTCGGCAAATGGCGATCCTCCACGCGCTAAGTACTTGGCCAGCGGTGGAGGCGATCTAACGTCCACGACCTTATTGTAATACCCGTATTTTATATGAGATTAGCTCATGATTAAGAGCTTATTAAGAAGGGCATTGCATCCTTAAGAAAGAGTTGGTTAAGTTAGAAACTTTTGCGCTAAGCTTGAGTTGAGACGATTGAATCGAGGCAGAATCTGAGATAAGATTCTCAGATCTTATTTAGGATAAGAAGACCTAGATTCCAAGGGTCTTAAGATGATAGATACATGCTCAATAAGTTTTGATTTGAGAAAATTGAGAATTTCAAAATCTACGTTTTGTGGCGTCGGCGTTTTGGAATTAAGCTCGGATTAAGAGCAAAATATTTAAAATGGTTTTAAGGTCAAAAATATTTTTAATTATTATATTTTAATGATTTTGATGATGGAAAAATTTAGAAAGTGATTTTGAAGGATTTAAGAATAAATGGAATATTTAATTCCATTATTTGCATAAAATGGAATTTAATCTCTATTTTTAGAAAGTGAGTTCCTATTATATATTTTATAATTTTGGAACTTTATATTGATGAAAATAATGAGTTTATGGTGTTAAGAAAATAAGATTCAATTTTGGAATTTTGGGAATTAATTATGGAATTTTCTCTGATATTTTGGAAAATTTCATGAAAATACATTATTATTATTATTATTATTATTATTATTATTATTTTATTAATTAAAATTCAAAAATAAAATATGGGAATTATTTTATGGAATCTTGTAGAGTATGGTGTGTTGGCACCATTTTTTAGGAAAAATAAAGAAAATTTAATTTATAATATGAAATTACTATTTTGCCACTTATTAATTATATAAGTATACTTTTGGAACCATTTCCTTCTTCATTTTCAGCCCAAACTCACGCAACACACATAATTAAACACACACTAAATTTGAAACACTTGAAGAAAAATAGGAAGATCCGGTAGTTGAATTTTCGATCCGTCTTGACGAGGTATAATCTCGTCTCTAGAACACATCTGGATTGAAAATTTTAAAATTCATGAGCATATGTTATTTCATATTTTGATCATATGCTGAAAATTATGAAAGATTATGTTTATTTGATTATTTGTTAATATTATGATAGATTTGGCGTCTACGTATCGTTTAACGTTAATTTGTAAAGCATATGTTTATTGTTTGTAAATTCATATGATTTTTGAAAATAAAGGGCTGTTTAATCTTGAATATGTAATGTTGTTATGATTGAATTGTCTTCATATATATGTTATTGGATTGATATAAGCGTGTTTGGAGCAAGAAAAGCGTTTGAAATCGAAACTATCTGAAAATACCCTAAATGGCGAAACCCTAGGTCCATATATTATTGGATTTTGATTTTATTTGATCATTTGACTTCATATTTAGATTCTATGATATGAATAAAGCCTAAAATGATTTATTCGGATTTTCATGACGTATTCAAAAGCGGTAAAATTTTAGTTTGTCGGTGAAAATTAGTTTTCAAAGCAAGCTTTGATCTTTATGTTTATTTATAAAATGATGTTCTTTGATGATAGTTGAGCATGTATATAGGTTCGTTGGTGTTAGATGGCGTCTCGCAGAAATTTTCGACGTTAGATCTTAAGTGGCGTCTTAAGGGGATTTTCGGTTATTGATAAAGATTGGATATTGAAGCTTGTTGTTGAGTCTTATATGATCATTGAGACATATGGTGATGAATTGGTGGAGTTGGGCTATGTTTGGGTTGATTTGGTATTGATATGGCGATCGTTTATAAGCGTTCTGTTGTCGAAATTCGATAGAAATTGTTTGTTAATAAGATGCTAGAGGATCTGATGACCCAGTTTTGATAACCTAGTGTCTTAGATTTGATATCGAGAAGATATGGTCATGTCGGCGACTAAGATGAGTAATGTTCTTGTTTGGCTCTTGATAGGCTTTTATCTTGGTTCTATGAGGATAAGATATGGATAAAGAAAGAAATGGAATTTGAGATTGGTTCCTTAGCTCTAAGGAACATCAGGTGGTATAAGTATTTTCTATAAAAATATGCTTATGCTTTTAATTTTTCAAATGATATAATATGTTTATACATGAAAGATGACATGAGATTTTATGATATGCATTGATTTGAAAAGTTGATGGACTTGCCAATGTTTTTAAGCATGAGCATAAGCATGATGCACTTACTATCCACGTGAAAGAAAGAAAGAAAGAAAGAAAAGAAAGAAAGAATTTACCGGCGTCGGGTATGGTAGTAGTTGAGAACCTTGGGTCGACTCGGGTATGTGATATTAAGGTGTTTGAGAAGGAGGCTCTTCTCAACACATGAAAAAATCCGTGGATATGGGAAGGAGAGAAGAAAGTTACATGCAAACATGATACATGCATATGCATATGATATTATGATGATATGAAAGCAGTAAATATTTATTTATAAAGTACATGTTATGGCGAGTCGAGTTTATAGCCCAAGGCGAAGTTTATCTTTATGTTTTTGGCGTATACCCAGGTGCATTTTGTACTCATACATATATTTCTAAATATGCGGGTTGAAATTTGGAGAGAATCTTTGGAATCGAATCTTTTGTGAAGGAGCTTATCTAAATGTTAATTCGTATTAAAATTTTCTATTGTTGTTGACATGTTTTGTTGTCGAGAGTTATGTCTTCATACATAATTCTCGGCCACGTTCGTTGCCGAGCTTTGACCTTACACCTTATATGTTACGATATGATAAATTGATCATGTCGATGATCGGTGAACAAGTTTCTCGAATGCTCGGAATGGTTTCGTTGGATTGATATTATTCGGTTGAATCGTGGTCATTTCATGTTTTAAATTTGTTTATAAATCCTTCTTGTTGACAAAACATTCTTGAAACCTACTTTATATTTTACCTTCTTGAGCAGTAAATGTTAGATTCATTCATAAAGTAAGTTGTTGTCATCTTTTCTCTTGACATATGTTTGAGCCGTTGTCGTTAAATTTTCTTCTTAACCCGAGTCACGGCCTAATTACACGATTAGGTAGTCGGTTCGTGACGAGAATGGCATCGAGGCGGTTTTGAATTACGAACACTGTGAAACCTTTGTAAATTTATGCGGTTTGTGCAGTTTTGAATCGAGCACATGAATCTAGTGAACTTTGTCTCGGTGAGTCTGATCTTGAAATCGAGCATGTAAATCCTTTGAATCCTTGTGCACCTGAGCGTATGAATTCTTTTGGTGACTCGATTGAGAATTTGAGTTTATAGAGTCATCTGTTTGAGTCTATCTTGAGAAAATGAGTTTATGAAATCGGTTGTTTGATTAGATTGAGAATATGAGTTAAAGAGTCGGTTGTTAGTAAAGAAGCTCAACATTCGATTTAAATCATCTCTAGCTCGCGGTAAAGTTTATGCTTATGATTATGGTTATTTCGGATGATGTTTGAGTATCGCCTTAATGAATGAATTGTTATATGAGAATGAGTGATATGAGCTATGGCTATTGCTCTATGAGCTAAAGTTGAAAAGAAATCAAGAGAAAGAAGAGATTGAGAACAATATGAATAAATTTTACGCGAGTTCGGTATTCTTCATTAGAATGGCGAAGATCGTCTAGAAAGTTCGAGAAAATGCAGTGGTTTATAAATCGATAACAATGATCAAGGCGTTTATATATATATCGACGGTAGCTTGCCTTGAGCAATTTCTCGCTCGAATCTATAAATCGTGGAAAGAGGCGTTTGATCGAGGCGTATCGAGATTTTTTATTGCCTAAAGGTGACAAGATTGGGTTGTTCTTTGTTGCCATTGACTATATTGAGTGCGGTTATGTTATTTTAATTAGTGATTTCCCGGACTCTAGTTACCATCAAATTTCTATATTTAGTATACTCAGAACCCCTCCTCTTGATTCATTTCTCCCGTTACTAAATCTATCTTAGTTGTTCATCGACGGTTAATTGATAATTTTCCTCGCGTTTGAGGATGATGATGGTGAAAATCTTGAAACCATAGTTGTTAAATCTTTTATGCTGAGCATGATACTAGCCCTTATTCTAAAAATAGAGTCTTCCTTATCAATTGCTCAGCTAGTTATGCCTGAATCTGAAGTAGATTTTGTACAATTTGATTATTCTTAACTCGATATTGAGATGATTCGTATTACCCTAAATTAATGCAATTAACCTTTCGCATCTCTTGAGATTTTTACATCGATTCAATTGTTCTATTCTCTTATGTTTCCAAGATTTCTCCTTTGGGAATTTAAGAAAATATTCAATCTAGTTCATCGCGACCCAAGTGTCTCAAGATTTTGTGTATGAACTCAAGTTGTACAAGTTGTTGACACAGCACGGCTACAAACCAAGATATTGATCATTTGTCTTTCAAAGACAGTTTATCGTGGATGGAGTGAAAGCTTATAGTTATAAATCATATTGGATGTGTTTTGCGGAGATATCAAAGCATACCGATCGTGAAGTTTTTCCTATTTTGTAAAGATCTTGAGAGATCTGATTTCTTTCCTTGATATCTATCTGATCCTTTTGCTATCTAAGCTGTTTCATTTCACATCATAACTTTGTGATAAGCAATTTTGAAGATCTTTGAGATCGAATTTGTTTGTTGATTGAAAACCTTTATCCTGTTATTGATAAGCAAGATATCTTTGCGGTTTGGTATTCATTTGCAATGCGATATGTCGCTGAGCGAAATCCTCGATCTGAAAGAATTAGAAAGTCGATTCTTTTCAAGATTTACTTGTACTTTCTCCCCTAAACTAATTGTAGAATGGCGAATCTTACATCTCAAATGCTTTATCCTTATGATGTTGATAATCCGGTGAAGCTAAAGAATGAGTTTGTTTCATTGAGTGAGTTTTGAATTTTGGAGAGCTTTGATCAAGAATATCTCTATGTATATCATTTAGGTGGAAAGGTCGCGGTTTCCGATGAAGATTACGTCGAAAGTTCTTCCTCCCGAGCAACTAGAAATTTCACGCAAGAGTAATTCGAGGAAGAATTATGCGAAACATATCTATCATGGAATTACGCAAATAGAAGAGATTGACTTGCGACACGAAGCAAAGAAAGAAGATTGTCGCGATGTATAATCGTGAATTCTGCGAGATCAATTCGTGATGCTCTTTATAAAGTTAAAAGATAAGAAGACATCGCTTTAGTTACCAAATCGAGCGTGGGTGGAAATCGATCGACTCACGAAAAATGCTTATGTTATTACGATCTCTATCACGTCTGAAGGCGACAAGTTAGCTCAGTGTGCGTCTAGAGATAGTGCGTTTACATGGAATGCTTGTCTCGATCATCTCGAGCAGAGACTCCAGTTTACATCTCGTGTTGGGCGAGTTTATTAAAAGATAAATACAAGATTGAATTTGGTACAACTTTCTATCCATGATAGATGGTCGATTTAAATGGACCATCCGGACATTAGAAGACAAGATCGAGCGACGATTTATATGGCGCTCTATGAAGTCTTTACTATAGTAAGTGTAGATCGTGGTTTTATTTAAAGCGTATTTGAAGAAGAAAGTGCTTGGGCGAAGCGATTAAAGAGATGGTCGTAATCGTATGACAAGTAAAGATAAGAATCGAAGTTATTGAGATGTATCGAGGTATGCGAAATTCGAGAAAGATTGGCTAGTGGTCTCTGATTAGCATTTGCTCGAGATTGAAAATATTCACGATGTACTCTATATGTAGCGATTCACGAAGATGTGTTTAATCGAAACACATCATATTTCAAAGAACAAATGTTCGCGAACAAGATTTAAGCTACGAAGAAAAATCAGAATGCATCTTAGATTGATACGGAAGCATGATGATTTAGAAGAGACAACATGGAAGTTAAAGATCAGATGAGAAAGAAGGGTGCGAGCTTTTGGTGGCGTCTAAAATTTCGAGAATGAAATTTTTGTAAGGGGTGAGAATGTAATACCCGTATTTTTGTACAGAGATTATCTCATGATTAAGAGCTTATTAAGAAGGCATTGCATCCTTAAGAAAGAGTTGGTTAAGTTAGAAGCTTTGCGCTAAGCTTGAGTTGAGACGATTGAATCGGCGAGAATCGAGATAAGATTCTCGGATCTTATTTAGGATAAGAAGACCTAGATTCCAAGGGTCTTAAGATGATAGATACATGCTCAATAAGTTTGATTTGAAAATTGAGAATTTCAAAATCTACGTTTTGTGGCGTCGGCGTTTGCGATTAAGCTCGATTAAGAGCAAAATATTTAAAATAGTTTTTAAGGTCAAAATATTTTAATTATTATATTTTAATGATTTTGATGATGGAAAAATTTAGAAAGTGATTTTGAAGGATTTAAGAATAAATGGAATATTTAATTCCATTATTTGCATAAAATGGAATTTAATCTCTATTTTTAGAAAGTGAGTTCCTATTATATATTTTATAATTTTGAAACTTTATATTGATGAAAATGATGAGTTTAAGGTGTTAAGAAAATAAGATTCAATTTTGGAATTTTTGGGAATTAATTATGGAATTTTCTCTGATATTTTGGAAAATTTCATGAAAATACATTATTATTATTATTATTATTTTTATTAATTACGAAAATTCAAAAATAAAATATAGGAATTATTTTATGGAATTCTCTAGAGTATGGTGTGTTGGCACCATTTTGTTTGGGAAAAATAAAGAAAATTTAATTTATAATGTGAAATTACTATTTTGCCACTTATTAATTATATAAGTATACTTTTGGAACCATTTCCTTCTTCATTTTCAGCCCAAACTCACATAACACACACATTAAACACACACTAAATTTTGAAACACTTGAAGAAAAATAGGAAGATCCGGTAGTTGAATTTTCGTCAAGTCTTGAAGCGAGGTATAATCTAGTCTCAGAACACATCTGATTGAAAATTTTAAAATTCATGAGCATATGTTATTTCATATTTTTGATCATATGCTGAAAATTATGAAAGATTATGTTTATTTGATTATTTGTTAATATTATGATAGATTTGGCGTCTACGTATCGTTTAACGTTAATTTGTAAAGCATATGTTTATTGTTTGTAAATTCATGTGATTTTGAAAATAAGGGCTGTTTAATCTTGAATATGTAATGTTGTTATGATTGAATTGTCTTCATATATATGTTATTGGATTGATATAAGCGTGTTTGGAGCAAAAAAGCGTTTGAAATCGAAACTATCTGAAAATACCTAAATGGCGAAACCTAGGTCCATATATTGTTGGATTTTTATCTTATTTGATCATTTTGACTTCATATTTAGATTCTATGATATGAATAAAGCCTAAAATGATTTATTCGGATTTTCATGACGTATTAAAAGCGGTAAAATTTTAGTTTGTCGTGAAAATTAGTTTTCAAAGCCAAGCTTTGATCTTTATATTTATTTATAAAATGATGTTCTTTGATGATAGTTGAGCATGTATATAGGTTCGTTGGTGTTAGATGGCGTCTGCATGAATTTTTCGACGTTAGATCTTAAGTGGCGTCTTAAGGGATTTTCGAGTTATTGATAAAGATTGGATAGTTGAAGCTTGTTGTTGAGTCTTATATGATCATTGAGACATATGGTGATGAATTGGTGGAGTTGGGCTATGTTTGGGTTGATTTGGTATTGATATGGCGATCGTTTATAAGCGTTACCTTGTCGAAATTTCGATAGAAATTGTTTGTTAATAAGATCTAGAGGATGAAATGACCCAGTTTTGATAACCTAGTGTCTTAGATTTGATATCGAGAAGATATGGTCGTGTCGACGACTAAGATGAGTAATGTTCTTGTTTGGCTCTTGATAGGCTTTTATGCCGTTCTATGAGATAAGATATGGATAAAGAAAGAAATGGAATTTGAGATTGGTTCCTTAGCTCTAAGGAACATCCGGTGGTATAAGTATTTTCTATAAAAATATGCTTATGCTTTTAATTGTTTTCAAATGATATAATATGTTTATACATGAAAGATGACATGAGATTTTATGATATGCATTGATTTGAAAAGTTGATGGACTTGCCGATGTTTTAAGCATGAGCATAAGCATGATGCACTACTATCCACGGGAAAGAAAGAAAGAAAGAAGAAAAGAAAGAAAGAATTTACTGGCGTCGGGTATGACCGTAGTTGAGAACCTTGGGTCGACTCGGGTATGTGATATTAAGGTGTTTGAGAATGAGGCCTCTTCTCAACACGCGAGAAAGAATCCGTGGATATGGGAAGGAGAAGAAAGTTGCATGCAAACATGATACATGCGTATACATATGATATTATGATGATATGAAAGCAAATGGTATTTATTTATAAAGTACATGTTATGGCAAGTCGAGTTTATAGCCACAAGGGCAAAGTTTATCTTTATGTTTTTGGCGTATACCTTTGGGTGCATTTTGTACTCACATACATATATTTCTAAATATGCGAGGTTGGTGGAGAGAATCTTTGGAATCGAATCTTTGTCTTGAAGGAGCCTCTAAATGTTAATTCGTATTAAGGTTGTTCTATTGTTGTTGACATGTTTTGTTGCCCGAGAGGTTATGTCTTCATACATAATTCTCGTACGTTCGTTGCCGAGCTTTGTCTTACACTTATATGTTACGATATGATAAATTGATCATGTCGATGTTCGTGAACAAGTTTCTCGAATGCTCGAGAATGGTTTTCGTTGGATTGATATTATTCGGTTGAATCGTGGTCATTTCATGTTTTAAATTTGTTGATAAATCCTTCTTGTTGACAAAACATTCTTGAAACCTACTTTATATTTTACCTTCTTGAGCAGTAAATGTTAGATTCATTCATAAAGTAAGTTGTTGTCATCTTTTCTCTTGACATATGTTTGAGCGTTGTCGTTAAATTTTCTTCTTAACCCAGAGTCACGGCTAATTACGATTAGGTAGTCGGTCGTGACAATATACTCGTCCAGCGAGGAGAAATCGATGGAACCTAGCGCTAATGCTGAGATTTACCCATAAAATCATGGCACATATAGTCCTTAATCTCTACCTCGCTATCGGGAGAAGAAGAAGAGCAGGCGAGAACGGATATGGAAGAAAAGTCATACTTACTTTTTAATGGTGGGTTATTGCTTCCGATGAGTTGGGATAGATTTACGAGAACTACGAAATACGGTGTGTTTTCTTTGCTGCTGGAGCGATGGGGAGAAGAAAGTGAGCAGTTTCCTCATTAGGGCTGTTATAATGCGAATGGGTGCCCAAATTGCCGTTTGACTTCCCGTGGTGATTGCAATTTGATATGGAGTAGGCAGCAGCGCGTGTTTGAGCACCCTGGCTATGCGGCGCAAGTGGCGTGATCAAAGGCGGCGACAAGCGGTCGATCGTGCAATCATCACTCGACTCGGGACCTCGGCATCGTGCCTGGCGGCGTCGCCGCTGACGTCGGACATCTCGGGTTGGACCTCGTCACTCGACTTGGACCTCGGCGTCGTCCTTCCGAAGGCGTTGCTATCCACCGTCAAGTGATCGGATCGGACCTCGGCATCATCGGTGGATATCTCTATCCGGCTCGGACCTTAGTATTATCGAGCGGTATCGCTAGTCGGCTCGGTCCCGGTATCATCGAATGGTACTTATCGGATCGAATCTCGGTGTTACTCGAGCGAACACGCTATCGGTCGGACCCAACATGCGTCCCGTGACGGCGACTCGATTCGGTCCTCGACAAGCGGTGCCGCCCGGGCCGACAAACCGTCAACTCGATTCGGACCCGGATCGTCATATCCGGCCCTAACGTAAAAAAGCGGCACCGCCGACAACAACCTCGGTAGAGCACCAACCGCCTCGGTAAAATCGATCTTCCTCTTTCGGCATATTTGTTACTCGACTATTTGGGGGGGCTATGATGGGATATGGCCCGTTCGAGCCTTTGGCGAGCCCAAGCAGTGGGCGACTTAATGACGGCCAGCGGTTAAGCTAAAGCCAGCGTCGAACCCTGTCGAGATCTAACGAAGACAAAGTCGGCGGAGATCGTGGAGTTATGGCGAAATCATGGTCGGTTATGGCGAGAGATCGTGGTCGATTACGGAAGGATCGTTATCCACCAATCAAGAGCCCCGATGCGAGATCCACAATCTTGTATAAATAGAGGTTAGGTCGACGGTAAAAGGGTTATCAACTTATTGAATACTAGAGCCTTTTAGATACACTCATTGTAATCCGTTTATAGTGAAAGTATTGAGGATCATCACCTCCGTGGACGTAGATCTAATTCTTGATCGAACCACGTAAAAACTCTTGTGTTCTTTACTGCTTTTCATAAATCTCGTACATTTACATACACTAGATTTATAACTTAGCAACACTGAAGAACAAGGAACCACAAGTATAGTCAACTGTTAATTGCAAATCTGGCTAATGCTACTTAGGTTCGGATTAGCTACAGTTTCATCTTTCAACTCCCTTACTCCGATTAAAGATATATTTCTTTAGATGTATATTCACAAGAGTATAAATTTGGAAAAATAGAATGCAGGTGCGGCCTTTACCTGAGATGCCGGAAGTTTCCCTGAATCTGGTCCAGACGTAGTTGATACAAAAGCAGCATCAGCAAATAGATCAACTTCTGATGAATTATTTACAGAAGTGGTAGAATTATTTGTCGGAAGAGATACTAGTTCATCTGAAAGATCAACAAAGTTTTGTTCAAGAAGATCCACTTGGTTACTTCCAGCAGACGGTTCTGTTCAACAGCAAAGAAAATTAGACATCCAGAAAATTAGCCATAGTTTTCCCTGTTGACAAATCCTGCTATCTACCAATTAACAGCTCTCAATTTCTGGAGTTTATAGAGGTGAAATTAATTGAAGTATAAGTCAGGTGACATGAGGCTATTTCTTCTGCCCTTTATGTTAGGAAACAGAAAGTTTGGAAAATGCATTACAACAACAAAAAAAACAACTTAGAAACTTAATGCTTACTAGCACTTGTAATCGCCCGTGGATCAAAATCATCGAAATCATCAGCATATTTGTTTGATGGGGGCTTTTTCAAAGAACTTGAAGCTTGTATGTTCGGCTTACTAGTTATGGTAGATTTTTTTGATGCACCAGCGATAGGAGAGTCTTGTTTCTTGCTGCAAAACGTGCTTGTGGTTTAGAAGAGTGAAGTGAAGATTTTATTAAAGAATTTGCCAGAGTTGAGCACAGATAATTGAATCTTTAACATTTTACTTCAAGAGAGTAGAAAATACACATAGATTTGTCATTTACTGATGTCTCTGGCGTGCCATTTGAGGCCAATGACCATTTGTGGAGAATTCCAACTAAATTTCAAATATTTATCTTCACCATGTTGGTCCTGTGCATTACGAAACCTCTATATCGACCACTACTCCAATTGTTACTGCTACTAAATGAGGCTGCAGCCTTGCAAGCTAGTCCAGAAATGAAAGTCAATATACCTGAAAAGTAATCACAAATGTCATAAACCTCACTCACCTTAGTGAAACAGAAAAGGAACAAGGAAACGTAGAAGCAAAATAGAGTGCTTGACGTCAACAGACAGGCTTACTTATCACGATTAACAGCCGCTTTATTCCTTGATTCTTGTATTTTATCTTTGTCATTAAGAAGAGCCACAATGGTTTCAGATTTGTTTCTCACATTTATTCCCATATCCTTCCCACCTGGCTCAACATACTCAAAACTTGACAGAGACTAGAGAATTTGGATAATCAGAGAATGAAATCAGTATTTTTTTTTTAAAAGAGAGGGATATATCATATTTATCTAGAGATAACATAAATAAACTGATGTGAGTTACATATAAATGAAGATACATACCACTATCTGATAAGTATGCTCTACTATGTCATCGACAGCACGTTAAGATCCGTTTGCCACCAGATACTCTATAACAGTCAAAGCCTGTGGCAAAACAATATTAGTTATTTGCCCAATGTTTGAAAGGTATATAGGGCTTAAATAAGGTTAAAACTGATGTCAAATTAAGATGGGGACAAATACTAAGATAAGGAAAAACATCATGCCATGAAATATCCAGATGCTACCTTGTAGACAGAGCGCCAATTTTTGCTGGTCTCGGCCAATCTTGTCCAAAGGACATTCATAATCATCTGGCACTCGGTGCTGCATAATAGCTCAACAGACAAGGCATATGACAGAGACGTATCAGGTCACTTTATAACCAGATTTATATCAAATAAGTATGAGTTCAGCAAACTTATGAAATTACTATTTCTTTGTGCCCTGAGCTATCTCTGCCAATTTTGTGCCATGAGGACCCCAAGGTTCCTCATCCGTTGCATCCGAAACCTGACTTAAACAGTGTGTCAAAATTGCAATCTGAAAATGCTGAATATGAAATATGTAGAACAATAAAATATAAAGATATGTAGAAGAAAAGTATAGAGACATGTAGGAGAAAAGTAGTAATTATATATTACTCACTTCCTAAAGCACCTATATATAATACAAGATACTAAGCCAAATTGGATACAAAACTAATGTGGGATAGTATTCTACAATACTCCCCTCAAGCTAGAGCATATATATCGATCATGTCTAGCTTGGTACAAAGATACGCAAAATGTTTACATGACGATGGTTTTGTGAAGATATCGACAATTTGGTTGGATAATGAAGTGAAAGGAGTAATGTCGTCTTATTAAAACACACTCTCGAATGAAATGGCAATCAACCTCAATATGTTTAGTCCTCTCATGAAATACGGATTATTTGCAATGTGAATGGTGCTTGATTATCTGATGCATAGGTAAAGGTTCATTGAAAGTGAACCCCGATTCCCCAGAAGATTCTTAACTCAATCATCTCGGTGGCGGTATGAGCCATAGCTCTATACTAGTCCTCGGCGAAGATCTATAGCAGTATGTTGTTTTTACTTCGCCGAGGTTATAAGGTTTCTTCCTAAGAAGGTGCGATATCGAGTAGATTTTCTATCGGACTTAAAACCGACATAAGCGACGTCGAATATCTTTCAATATTTAGATGACCATTCTTCTTAAATAACAATCCTTTGCCGGAGATTTCTTGATATATTGAAGAATTGAATAGCGACGTCGATGAACTTGCTTAGGCTTATCTAGAAAGCAGTGACTAAACCAACAACAAAGGAAATGTCGGGCCTTATTACGGTCAGTAGATAAGTTTTCCAACAATACGTCTATCTTAGCTTTATCATCGAAATCTTCTTGTCGTCCCAAACACTTGGATCGACTTCCATAGGAGTGTCGATAGGCTTTGCTCGGGTAGTCCAGTTTCTTTCGATGCGTCTGTAGCATACTTACATTGAGATAACAAAACTCAGTTCTTTGTGTGCGATTTCAATCCTAAGAAATACTTAGGGCGCCCGGATCGTTAATAACAAAATGTTCTTGCAAGTATTCCTTAGTATCCTCAATCCCAGAACATCACTTCCATATATCGTATATCATCAACATATACAATGAGAATGACAATACGATGCTTGATATCGCACAAAACCGAATGATCAGTTGCATTGCTTAAAACCAATAATTCCAGAACACTCTTGAACTTATCAAACCACGCCTTGGACTTTGTTTAAGGCCATAAATTGCCTTTTAAGACAACAAACCTTAGTAGCGTCCTCACAGAGCAACATACCTAGGGTTGCTCCATAAAACGATCGGTCAAATCACCATATAGGAACGCATTCTTCACATCAGGCGATACATGGGCGGGAAAGACTAACGACCGAGGAGAGCGAGTTCGGATCGATTTCATCTGACGATGGGTGAGAGCGTCTCAAAGTAGTCAATACCATAAGTTTGTGTGTACCCTTTGGCCACAAGGCGAGTTTTGTGTCGATCAACATTACCATCGACAAGAAATTTGATGGTGAACACCCAGCGACATGATACAATATCTACGAATGAGGCGACCACCAATACCTAATTACCACGACTCGAAAAGGCATGCATCTCCTCGTCCATAGCGGTAGCGCCTGAAGGGTGTTTGAGTGCCTCTTGGTAAGAAGTTGGAATCACTTGTGAGACAAAGAGAAAAAGCGAAGGCGAAAAGGAGAACTCAAGCGAGCAAAGAAACATGATTATACATGGGGTGTTTAGTGGTACAAATCGTTTACCTTTGCGAAGAGCTATGAGTATTTCATCGGTGGTAGGTGGACTTTCGGAGGCTGGGCGAAGATGACTATGTGATGGACATGAGGCGGTGCTATTTACGGGGTTGTTTCTTGGGTTGTGTGTGGTGCTATTTGAGGCGATGGCTCATTTGTTCTTGGTGATGGCGTCGTGTATAGACTGTAATGGTAGTCGGGGGGCGTAGGGGACACATATGTTGGGATATGTAAAGGGTAGGAGCAGGCGGTCGATTGGTTTAGTTTGACTATGAGAGAAGTAAGGCCAGAGACTCGAAAGAAAGTAACGTACGCTGCGGATATAATGACGTTTGGTAAGAGGATCAAAACATCGATATCCCTTTTGGTCATAGAATAACCAGAAAAACACACTTAATAGAGCGAGGGACAACTTGTCGACCGGTGTAAGATCTTGAACAAAACAAACACGTCTAAATATGCGAGGAGGAGCAGGATAAAGAGGTTTATCGGGATGAAGGCAGGAAAAGGAATATCCCATGCAATATACTAGGCGGCATTCTATTAATAAGGAAACATGCGGTAAGAACAACATCGGACCATAGATACTTGGGCACATGCATGTGAGACATAAAATCGTGCAACATCTAAAATATGGCGATGCTTGCGCTCGACAACCCCATTTGTTGAGAAGTGTGAGAAGCGAAGTTTGATGAATTATACCATGAGATTCACAAAAGGATGAAATAGTATTGTGTAAACTTCGAGAACATTATCGATCTGAAGAATACACAAATCAACGAATATTGAGTCTTTATTTCATGATAAAAGATTTGAGTATAGCGAGGATTTTAGTTCTTTGTTTAAGTAAATACAACCATGTCATGCGTGAATAATCATCAACAAGAATTAAAAAGTACTTGAAACCCCTCTAGACTCAATCTACTAGGACCCCAAACATCACGATGAACTAGATCAAAGCGGAAGAACTACGATTATCGACTCGAGAGGAAAAAGAAGTGCGATGGTGCTTGCTTGACTCACAAGACTCACAGTTAAAATCGATAGGCGGGCAGGAACTAAACTTTGAAGGCGGGAAGGCGGGTGACCAAGGCGACAATGCCAGCGATATGGAACCTGGCGGAGAGAGCACGAGAAGAGGCGGGTGAAATATGATCTAAGTAGTACGGACCGCCACACTCATGTCCTCTACCAATCGTAATCTTCGTCTCTGGTCTGAAAGATCTGATATGAAGGATAAAGGTAACCGAACAATTGTGAGTTTTTGTTAGCTGACTAATGGATAATAAATTGACTGGGAATTTAGGGGCAAACAAAACATCATCAAGAGTGATATGAGTAGTGAGTTTGACAACACCAATGCCGGTTCCGGGGAATAGGTGCCATCGGCAAGACGAACAGAAGGAAGAGATGATGGAGAAAAAGACGTAAAAAAAGATTTTGTACCGATAATATGGCGAGGCACCGAATCAAAATCCAAGACTTACCGGAGACACGGCAAAGCACTTACGGAGGTATAGACAACGATGGTAGAGGAAGTGCTAACATATTGCAGTGAGTTTCATAATTGAAGCGTGGAACAAAGACCATAGTAGGAGCGGATGAAGAACTTGGCGCGATGAGGGCGTGTTGGCCCAATCGGGTTTGCGAGACTTCTGACAACACTTATTAGACTCATGATTGACGACCACAATGATCACGGTGTTGATCATTAAACCCTTGACCTCGGCTGGGGCCACGTCCACCATCTGAACCCGACCATGGTGACATTGCCTAAGCGAGCGGTATATGGAGTCGTAGAGCAGGCGAGCATATCAGTGAGCAGGCAGCGGCGAAGCAAAACCTTAATTTCAATTCTTTTTAAGCCTAAGTCGAGGCGGATTCGAATCCGCTCTTATACCATGTAGAACAATAAAATATAAAGATATGTAGAAGAAAAGTATAGAGACATGTATGAGAAAAGTACTCCATCAAGTCCCAGCAAAAGTGTCTCATTTCTTTTGGGCACGGGTATTTAGGAGAAATGTATAAAGTAGTTAAAGTGTTAAAAGTGGGTAGAGTCCACACTTTTTTAAGGGATAATTATTTCCTAAAATGGAATGAGACATTTGGTAATGAGACAACCCAAAAAGGAAAGTAGGACATTTTAAATGGGACATAGAGAGTAGTAGTTATATATTGCTCACTGCATAAAGCACCTATATATAATATAAGATACTAAGCCAAATTGGATACAAAACCAATGTGGGATATTATTACGCATACAAAATCGATGTGGGATATTATTCTCCAACAAAAGAAGTAAACTAAGTCCAATATCTCTGAGCATCGATTTCCCTTGAGTAGAATTTCTTATTAAAAGCTTTCTAGATCGGAATGGAAAACTAGTATGCATGTCACCAACAAAAGTTTTATCTGGAAATAGCATGGATTAACAATGTAAGTAAAGGGTGCATATGTTTAACAACACTTCCATATTATGAATTACAACTATCTGGCGATCTAAATGCAACCTCTTTCCTTCATGCGGGTTTGATAGTAACAACAATTAAAGCGTTACAAAATACCAATGAAAAGATATTACGTATTTGATAAGGTTTAATTTCGTTAGGAAATAAATGCGAGAAGAACACAAGGGATTTACGTGGTTCGATCTTTGAATTAGATCTCGTCCGGAGCGAGAGAGTGTTTGTGCATTTGAGAGTGTAAGAAGCGATTACAAAGAGTGTGAATCCGGTGACCGATCACGAGAGTAGATGATTGTAGCTCTTCTATTCTAGCCTCTATTTATATATCTCAAGTTGAGTTCGACTCGACTACGATACCAAGTTGAGTTTGACTCGATTACGATACAAGTTGAGTTTGACTACGATGCAAGTCTTCTTTCATTAGGATTTGAAGTCTTCTCCCGTTAGGATTGAAGTCTTCTCCCGTTAGGATTAAAGTCTTCTCCCATTAGGATTCTTTTAGATATGGCGGACCTGCGTTCCCCTTGGTTTTAGGAGTCTTCTTGGGCGAACTTGTCGGGCGAGCTTGATGTCGAGCTTACTTGTATTGGGCGATCTTGGGCACAGTGGTTGGGCGTATCTATCACTCCCACAAAAGGCGTAGAAGCGAGGTCATCTTTGGATTGGGGTTGTTTATGATGACGGGCGTGAGCGATCTGTTGACATTATTCTCGGGCACGACTTTGTGCGTGTCGATGCTTTCGGCGTCGTATATCGTATGCGTGCTTGCGAGGCGTCTGCCGAGTCACGTGTGTTGTTTGTATCTCTTGCGAGGTCACGTGTCTTTGTTTGTATCTCTTGCCGAGGTGTTACGGCTTCACGACGAGGCGTTATGCGAGGTCTTGAATAGCTTCACTTGGCAGGCGTTGGCGAGGTCTTGGCAGCTTCGCGACGAGGCGTTAAGCGAGTCTTGACCAGCTTCACTGTCGGGCGTTAAGCGAGGTCTTGGCTGGCTTCACATCGAGGCGTTATGCGAAGTTGTCGTCGCTTGGCCGCTTTCCGGCGTTGTGCCAAGTTGTACTGGCAGCCGCCCTGCAGTCGAATATGTAACCGTGTCGGTCGGTGAAGGCTCGGGATGCGACGAAGAAGGAGGTCGGGGCTCGGCGGTGGCGAGGCCAACGTCGGTTAAAGCGAGTCGTCTGCGGAAGGCCAGGCGGAGGCGAAGGCGGCAGCGGCGGCCGTGGTCGGCCGTTGGAGGGCGGAGGCGATCGGGGAGACAGGGGCGGTGCAGTTGGCGGCGGTCGAGGTGGCGCGGGAGGTCGAGGGCGGTCAGGAGACCTAGGGCAGTCTGTTGGTGAAAGCGGCGGTGGCACGAGGAGGCCGAGGGCAGTCGGGAGGCCGGGGCGGTCCGTTGGCGGCGGCAGTGGCACGAGGAGACCGAGGGCAGTGCAGTGGCGGCGGCCGAGGTGGTACGAGGCCGAGGGCGGTCCGGGAGACCGAGGGCAGTCTGTTGGCGGCGGCGGTGGCACATGAGTCAGGGGCGGTCGGGGAGGCGAGGGCGATCTGTTGAAAATCGAGGATCGGTTGAGGACAGGGTCAGTGAGCCTGTTGTCAGTTCGGGGGTGAGGTTGCGGCTCTGGTCGGCGGATCTCGATTCAGGAGTTCGGCCTCGCCCGCAGTGCCGGATCATCAAGGAAGGGCACCGGCTCGGCGGTGAGGTGGTAGGCGGACCAGCAGCGAACCCAGGCGGGGTTCGACCTCGGCCGAGGAGTGCCACTTTCAGGTCGGAGCATCCTGCACTGCTTGAAGGAGCCCTATAGTAGGTCGTGGTAACTCCAGACCTTGTGGATTGGTCGAAGGTGCCGAGTTCGTTCCGGTGTTGTCGTGAGCACGGAGATTTTGTCTTGAAGGTGGTGTAACCGGTGAGACACAGTGAGGCAGACTCGGAAGCCCGAATGAGTTTGTATATAGCTTAGGACTTCGTTTTGGTCGTAAATGTATTTAGACTAGTTTGAAGTGTATATTTTCCCCTGAGGAGGTACTAACATAGCTTAGGACTTCGTTTTGGTCGTAAATGTATTTAGACTCGTTTGAAGTGTATATTTTCCCTTGAGAGGTACTAACATAGCTTAGGACTTCGTTTTGGTCGTAAATGTATTTAGACTGGGTTCAGAAGTGTATATTTTCCCCTTGAGAGGTACTAACATATCTTAGGACTTCGTTTTGGTCGTAAATGTATTTAGACTCGTTCGAAGTGTATATTTTCCCAAATAAAGGGTGTAATTTATACGAGATCCGACACAGGCCGTTGGCATGTAGGTGTTTCAAATGAATGAGTAACTTGTATGCCTTGCGTGCACGGGATCCGATCACGGGCGTCGTTGGCATGTAGGTGTTTCAAATTAATGAGTAACTTTGTATGCGAGCATGTAGGCGTTCAATTTAATGAGTATTCTGTATGCACTTGCGTATACGAGATCCGATTTGGATGTCGTTGGCATGTAGATGTTTCAAATGAATGAGTGTCTGTATGATCTCTTATGAGGCGTCCCTTTTGAAGGTAATTTGCGGTGTATCGAATGGATGTTCACATAGATATGAGGCGAAGTGATGTACTTGTTAGTAAAACAAATGTTTTATTGATAAAGTAAATGACATCGTGCTTGGAAAAAAAAATAAAGGAGGTTAACATGATGCCGATCTGAAATCAAAGCAATGTAAAATACCTCCTCGATGAGTTACATGCCGAGTTGGCGCGATTAGCGAGGTCCTCCTGAGATCGGTGGGCGCTGTTCACGGTATTGAGTCGGCATTTTCCTCTTCGTCGGGCGGCGATCACGAGGGTGTATGGGAATGTTCTCCATGTAGCCATCGAGTGTGTCGTGGTGGCATCCGCAATCCGCTTTCCACGGCTGTGTGACCACTTGGTCGTCCTCAGCAGCGGTTGTTACCCGCATCGCCGGCCGGCGCTAAGCGTTTGCGAGTTCTTGCCATTAGGTTGTGAAAGCGAAGCTTTCTTGTTCGTTCCCACAGACGGTGCCCGATGATAAGGTTTAATTTCGTTAGGAAATAAATGCGAGAAGAACCTGAGGATTTCGTGGTTCGATCTTTGAATTAGATCTCGTCCACGAGAGCGAGAGTGTTTGTGTATTTGAGGTGTAGAAGCGATTACAAAAGTGTGAATCCGGTGATCGATCGAGGTAGATGATTGTAGCTCTTCTATTCTAGCCTCATTTATATATCTCCAGTTGAGTTCGACTCGACTACGATACCAAGTTGAGTTTGACTCGATTACGATACCAAGTTGAGTTTGACTACGATACCAAGTCTTCTTTCATTAGGATTTGAAGTCTTCTCCCATTAGGATTGAAGTCTTCTCCCATTAGGATTCAAAGTCTTCTCCCATTAGGATTAACTTTTAGATATGGTAGGGCATACTGCGTTTCATTTGGTTTTAGGAGTCTTCTTGGGCGAACTTGTAATAGCCGAAAAATTTAAAACTTTGATTTACTAATTTATTTAGCTAAATCGAGATTTGAATTTAAGCGATTATTAAAATTTATAACGTCGACGTTTGACTATATTTGACGAGAAAAATTAAGCGAATGTCGAAGAGCGAATCATTATAAACCGAACCGGATATTTTATCTAGATAAATTATCTAGTCGAACCATATCATTCCATATCCCCAAAATACTCCACTTTGTCCCTACATACTCATCATTTTGGGCAAAGTTCACCTTAGCCCCTAAGTATCCTATGAAAATGTTACTGACAACATTTGTCTTCTTCTCTTGTGTAATTAATAAAACCACACCTCTCTTTACAACTACCAATCTGCACAACTCAAATTATCATTCTCACTTCACTCGACCGGTTCACAAACCGAGGAAAAGAAGCGAACCATCTTACCTTACATAAAGGAACCCACTCTCGGTTCGTCCACTTCGAGAAAGAGAAACATCGGCAAATACACCAACATTACGGGTTCGAACAATTTCATTTTTTTTATCTATGTACCCGTTTGAAGAATATCATAACAACATCGGTGTTTCCCAGATCGTTATATTTTACAAACACTAGATGATGTCATCTTATATGCCTTATAAACCCGTTGATACCTCTTGGAACAAAACAAAGAGTCACAAGAATACATTAACCTTCATAGGCATCGCTTTGATTACGAAATCGAACATCTGATTATCTGAAGCGAGATACGTAAGGAAATCGAGCGAAAGAACTTAAGAGCGGTGGTGATACACTTGAACCTCGCTATGGTGCTTGGGTGGCGGGCTCGGCCTCTGTCGAAACAAAACAGCTTGGCGCGGCGGCTCTTGTCCGCGCGATGGGGCTTGAGTGGATGCTTCACAGCTTCTTGGCAGCGGCGACACGTCGCTTGGAAGCGACGGCAAAAGTTGAAGCAGGCGGCGAGTCGGATCGAGAGATTTATGGAGTTCTTTTCTTTTCCTCGTTTGTCTATGCGTATGCACTGTTCGAGAGAGAGTGATGTGGGAAGAGATTGTGGCCTTGATGGCGATGGCCGGGCTGGTGTGTCGATGGCTAGGCGAGAAGAGAGTTAGAGGCTCTGTTTGTGCGTCGGTTCCCGAAGGCAGAGAGAGAGGGATGGAAGATGAGGTGGTCTCAGTGGTGCAGGTCGCCCGGCGGCAGCGCGACCGTCCACGGAGATGATAAGGCAACAGTTCGCGAGAGAGAGAGATCGCCGTGTGCACGTGTGTGTGTGGTTGAAACACGAGAGAGATGAGATGAGTGTGCGTGCGCGTGTGTTCGATTGGAAGAGAGGAGGCGGTGGTCGCGACAAGCGTATCTCGCCGGCCGCGACATGGCCGGCGGACATGGAGGTGGCGGTGTCCGCATATGCGTGTGGGCAGAAAGGGAGAGGGGTGTGAGTGAATTGGGGAGGGAGGCGGCTAGGGCTAGGTTAGAATAAATTTGGGCTTTAGTTTTATTTTATGTATGGCTTGGTTATTTGGGCGAAATTGGGCTTATTTTCATGGGCGAAATTATAAGTGTTGGGCTTGATTTTGTTTAATTCGGTGGGCTATATTTTTATTTGATATGGGCTGAAAGAAAAAAGAGATGGGCTATGGGTTATAATATATTGATTTGGACTTAGTTTTATCTTGGGCCTTGGAATTAAATTGATATGAGCTTGATTAATTTGAAGATGAGACTTATACTTTTAAATGTTGGGCTAAGAATTTAATTTGTAATGGACTTGAACTATTAATCTATGATCCATTAAAATTAAATTAAGGTTTAATAAATTCTATATTAATTACATATGAGATTAAATTTTAGTAATTAAATTTTGGGATTTATTCTTAATTAATTAAATAATAACCTAAATATCAATTATCTAGAGTGAATTAATTAAATTAATTAGATTGAATAAAATCTAATTTTTAGAAAGTGAATAACATAATTAATTAATTATGTTAAGGAATAATTGAAATTATTCTTTTTAAGTGATGTATTTATGTGTGAAATGGACTTATGTAATTTATTACAAAGATGTGATTAGAAATAAATTCTAATTAGTGGATATCTAAGATGAATTAAATTAATTTGATTGATTAATCAAATATTATTGGACTATTAAATTGATCCATTTAATTAATATTTAATTATGGATTTACTTAATTAAATTGGAGGTTTAATTAAGTAATGAGTTGATTATGTCGAATAGATGCTTGAGGAAATATTATTTAATCAACTCTAAATTATAGAGCGATTGATAGAAGATGATTGATTTATAAGAAACCTTTATTGATAGTGTACTTATAGATATGGGTATCTATAATAGAATGTGTGGAGCATGTGGGGACGAGAAAGCGACGAAGAAATTTTAGCAATGAATGAGGATTTGGAACTCGAAAGCGTTGATACAGCGTTAACAAGCGATGAATATTAGTTATGAACTTAAGATTCATAAATTATCTGAAGCAGCGGAGAAACATCGTTGGAAGGAAAGAATGCAACGTCGAAGTGTCATCTATCGTTATGTGAGACCAATCGAATAGGCGAAATATAAATGTTAATCAAGTCGTATCGATGGCGAAAATCCAAAACCAAAGACTTAAAAGATATCGGTATCGAATCTTAATGATACTTCTCGAAAGAAGCGAATGACATACTAAATTATATTTCTTGCGTTGACAAGGTCCGGCATGGGCGTGCGAAAACAACGGAGGATCGCTAGCGGGTATTCGAAGGACAATTCTTGAGGTGGGCTTTTCTTGAAACAAAATGATTATGTATAACTCAAGCATGATTTACAAAAGCTTTATGAAATATTATTGCATGGTATTATTGTTGCCAAATATTTATGTTTTGTTGTGTCCATATCGAGGTTGATATGTCAAATGTGGGGCGAGAATTGATTGGTATATGTGAATGAGTTGGTCCATAGCGTTAAAAAAGGTAACGATCGGATCCGACTTAGTTGAGGACTAACTTTCGGATTGTGTACCGATGTGTTGTGTGTTAAGGTTAGCTACCTCGACCGGTCGCGGTGACTATGTGTAGGTGGCCACTCCATAGTCTTGTGAATGAATGAGCGAATGGATGATGAATGAATTACGGATATGGAACAACGTGGATGAAATAGTCGGCGGACACCTTTGGAAAATGATAAAATATTTGATAGGCATGAGTCTTTTCAACTAAAATCCTCATGTGCTATTGTGGGCGATTCAATAACTTTTATAAAGAAAATGTTTTGTGATGAGTCCATTGAGTACTTTTGTACTTAGCCTGCATATTCGTTTTGATGTGCGGGTTGAGCGATGATTGATGATGGGTGCGAGGTGGTGCAAAGTGGTAGTTATTTTGTTGCTTTAATTGAAGGATTTCTAGAACCTTGAGCATGCATCATCATATGTATGTTCACACGTTTATTCTTGCCAAACTACGATGTTTTGTTGGTATCATTGATTATATTGCTATCATATCGTGTTGAGCGGAGGTCGTACCTCGTTCCTTGAAGTGCGCATACGATTGGGTTAGACTTGAACATAGAACCTTTTGGCAAGTCTTTACGTGACTTGAGTTTGTACCGATCTGATATCACTTTTAGTCTCGCATTTATTCACAATTGGTTGGTTAATCGTATTGTTTTAAATTATATATATATATCCATTGCATTTATCATACCGGTGATGATCCATGTGGTCCGTACTTTCTTTGGAAGTCGAATTAGTTACAAAGTGGTATCGAGCACTTGTTCGCTCTGAACCACAGAAACCCTTTCATTGAATCTAAGTTGAAAGTTGAGTCTTGAAACTCTTGGTATTTGATTGCCTTTCCTTGGATCTTAAATTGAAAGTTGAGACTAGAAATTATTTGTGTTTGACTACCCTTTGCACTCTCCATCATCGTCCCTGCTCAGCGAGGAAGAAGGTAACTATTTCGATTGAAAATTGTTTTGAAATGATGGAAGTTTATGAAATGTGAAATGGATGAAAAAAAAAAATCGCATTGTATTGAAAGTTGAAATATGTTTGAAAGGAGAAAAGTCTCAAAATTTCAAATGGAGTTGTTGTTTCAAGGATTTCTGAAAAATGAATGATTGAAATTGAAAAGTTATTTTCAAAATAACGAGTTGTTAGGTTGAAAGAGTTGAGAACTACGGGAGATTGATAAAGGAATGATATGAGAATACATGTTTATCACAATATATGTTATGAGTTGTGTTTACTCTTATATCTGAAAGCATCTTAGAGGCATAATGTAAATGAGTATGTTTCCTATGAGAACATAGACTCTTAAGGCGCATGATCCCTGCGCGAACTTAGTATGAGAACATAAGGTATCCCAGATTGAGCGGAATACTAAGGAAGAGCGAGAACATAGAAATTATAAGAATCTCAATCCGAGCGGTTTGAGGATGAGAATCAACAACTCTACGATGATGAGCGATTGTAGCGGAGGTTTGCACTATTACGAGTCCCAACCTCTCTACTTGAAGAAATTTTGAACACTATCGTGCTATCTCTATCGTGGCGATAACGACGAATCAAAGCATAATGTTAGAGAGTATGTATAAAAGAAAGATAGAATTTTGAATATTTAGGAGCATATGATTGAATGTTATGATTCGAATGAAATAAATAATTCATAACTTGATGAGAAATGGTAACCACTTAGCCTTTACAGAAGGCTAGACATTGAATATACATTCTATCCCAAGAGATTATCTGATCTCTTTTCGAAGACCAAATTATGAAAAATATTTTCATAAGAACTTAGGAATATAGGATATAAGATTGTGGTTTGAGCGATTTTTCGACTAGAAGTCCTTTATCTGTAGAGCCACCCAGGAGGTTGTATATTCCTGAGATGTATCGAGGAGGCAGCGGTGAGTTCTTAGCTCACCGTGCGTCACTAGGTTATTGTACATGGACGTGGTACATCGTACTACGACGGTACTTGTTGGTTGAGGCGCCATCCGATTGGCGAGGATATGCCGTGAGATATCGTGATTTCATCTATCGGCCTTGAGAGAGCTTCGATCTTGAGGTAGACTTACCGTTCCGTCAACTACAGATTACGTATTCATGGTATAAGGAGTTGCATCTTGTGGACCGTGTCTCACGGCGGAATATACCTAGCGTGATGAGAATCTGAGTGGCACCATCAGAAGATGCCTTGTTTAGCATCGATGGATCTGCATTCTTACGGGTGTGACGGGAAAATATTGAGGTTGGATCTTCTAGTCCTCGACAACTCCCTTTCGGTCCTACCACCGGTGGGTTTCCATCCCGTCATTGCTTGCCCGGACCATCATTGTCGATCATTCCATGCCGACTCACCTCTACCTACGAAGTTTCCCAGGTTTAACCGCCGCCAAGCAAATGCGGACCCATGTACCACGATCTTTGAGAGTTCTGAATCACGTGCTAACCAGTATGCGTTGTGAGAGAAGCATGCCGTCTTGCCGCTTCTCAAATTCAGTGATGCCCATAAGGAGATCATGGTGAGGTCCACGAGACCTAATTGCTATGGAAGAAGCTAGAATTATTTGAATTCGAGAAACCGTGAGCCCGCATTCAATGATGAGGTCAAGAGGAGTAGGACCCGGAGAAGATCACGAGGAGGACACATGCTGCTGTCGATGAGATGGAGGAAATTGATAGTACCCATACTCTCGGTTCTAACTCCAACCACGATGAGCTCTATTTATACCCAGGCGATTATGGATCTAGTTATTTAAGACTAGAAAGTGTTACGTTTATATCGATTGCATATTTGGTGATGCATACGAGAGCGATGAGTCGATTACGATCTGAACCCTTATTTCGATGACCTCGGTGGTATTTAAATATTTATGCGCATTGTGATTAGGTATGTGGAGGATGCCGATATTAGTTTTGGAGCATCGTACTCCGTGCACAGCCTCTTTTAGTAAATCTCAAAAGCGATGAAAATCCTTGTAGAGGCATTTGACTTGATATGATGATAGCTCATCGAGAGCAATTAGTTTTGATGTCGTATTACATGATGTCGACGATGTACTAGACTTACGCGTATGATTATAAATACATATCATGTTGAGATATTTAAGATCACGATGGATGGTATAAGAAGATGTTTGATTGCGTATATATAAGAGGATTGAAGAGCTAATCCTTAGTTAGAATCCGCCATTTTCAGCGGAGATGGGAATCTCGTGGATGCGGAACTATGGATTCACGCGCTAGAAACGAATCCTTAAATTCCTTTATTGCACCTCTTAAGAGCGCTTGTCATGCGTTGCTTTGCAAATGATTGGTGCGGTGATTTACGGCGGGAAGCAAAAGAAAGACCTTATATGAATAGGAACTAGAAGCTTACACACAGGAAGAGTTCGAGGAGGAAGTGTCGAGAAGTACATTCTAAGAGCTACAAGTAAGATGAAAGAACACGAGTTCTACAATTTACTATAAGGAAAGACCACGGTCACGAGTTACGACCGTGCATCCTGCGAGATGTCGCGGTATGCACCTCGAGTTGTTTGACAGCGGCGAGAAGAGGCGAGAAGTTACGAAAGAGACTCGTGATACGATCCTCGTCAATCGGTTGAAATTGGCGTGATTGCGTAACCTAGAATCAAATATGAAAGCGAAGAGCTCTTGAAGAGAATAAAACTCATTAATATATTTGAAATCAAAGCTTAATATTTCGTGAGTTTACAAGCCTCTATATAGGCTGAAAATTTAAGCGCCTTGCTCGAGCTCTTGTGATTGGTTCACTTGGGAACACGAACAGTCGAGAATCAGCGAACTTTGGGTTGCATCACTCTATCATGAGATCATAGTGTCACTAATTGGTCATAGAAATCGACCTATCGTGAGGCCCTTAATAGAGCATTGGACATTGAGGTTGCCTTGCACGAGGATAGGATTATCATTGTACATCCACCGAATCACCAAGGAGATCGTGGAAAGAAAAAGTGGGAAGGACCCACCAAGGTCAAAGATCAAATGTTGGCCGGGCCGACACGAGGCCATGACAAGGAGTAATGTGCCGTCTAGGCACGAATAAGATAATGGACGTACCATAGTACCCGCGTCTGGCGGAGGAAACTAGATATTAGTGAAACTTCTGTATGCCCTAAATGTCATAGGAGTCACAAAAGAGTCTATATGTTCACAAATGATGAATGTTTCAAATGTGTCCGGAAGGGTCACTACTCGAGGCCCGTCGAGGATCGCTGATGAGAGAATGGCCATCCCAATGTACAGAATCGAGTCCAATAAATCCGCTATCAAGCTCAACCGTTCCAACAACAAACCCGGTCCGGTCTTCCGGCAAATCGGCGACCATATCAACCACGGCAGCAGCGACAACAACAATGGCGACAACCGCGACAAAGATACCATGACTCAACAACAACAACAGCGAAGCAAAGCAACAACGACAACACCATCATCAACAACGACAATCGCGCTGACAAACTGGGACCTACGCCTCGACCGGAAAAGAAATTCCCACAGGGCCGCCCGAGGGACCAAGGGAACTTGGCGGTATGAGAATACTTCTCCAAACTTCGGTTACCCTCTTGTTTGATCATGGCCCTTGCGTCCTTTTATTGTTGAAGCATGCGTTGAGAACTTAGGATTTGATCCTAAACACGCTGAACAAATCATGAAATTCTTCTCGATGGGAGGAATAAAACGGTAACCACATGCTTGACCTAGAACTTGGACTAGGTTTACTTAGGTCATGACAGATAATCTTCACGTCATACCTATGACGGATGTGGACATAATCCTAGAAATGGATTGGTTAACGAATATAATGATACTATCCACGAAATGAAAGTAAGATTTCTTTCCAACATCTAGGAAAGAAACACATAAACTTTCACGGGATCGACATGGGAAGAAGAGTCCCAATCATATCCGCTATAAGCGAGAACATTCTTTGAGCAGAGACGAGATGACCACATCTACCTTGTCTATCTCGGGAGGAAGACGAGAATAAGAGAAGGATAAAAGGCGTTTCGATTGTGAGAGAATATTCGATGATTTTCGGATGAACTACGGATTACCGTCGACTCGACGGATGGAGTCCACAATCGATCTCAAACCAAGTTACGCCTGTATCGAAAGCCCGTCGGATGACACGAGGGAACTTGAGGAATTGAAGATCGACTACAAGAACCCTTGGAGTTAAGTTTCATTAGACCCAGTATATCTCCATGGGAGCACACTGTCCTTTTGTGAAGAAAATGATAGTACACCGAGAATGTGCATAGACTATCGAGAGTTAGACAAGATAACTCTAAAGAATAAGTATCCCTTGCCCAAATTGACGATCGATTGATCGACAAGGGAGCAGGATTCTTTTGAAGATAGACTTAAAGTCGGGATACCATCAACTAAGGTTTGATCAGAAGATGTGCCTAAAAGCGGCTTCCGTACAAGGTATGGTCATTTCAAAACTCTTCGTTATTCCATTGGACTTACAAATGCCCGGCGGTATTTATGGATATCATGAATAGGGTATTTTACCGTACTAGATAAATTTATCTTAGTATTCATAGGCGATATCTAATATATTCAAGAATAACCAAGACCACGAAGAGCACTTGTGTAAAAGTTGAGGCAATAGCAACTCTTGCCAAGTTTAGCAAGTGTGAGTTTTGGTTAGGCAGTGACATTCTTAGGTCACATCGTGTCCCCGAGAAATCAAAGTAGACCCTCGAAAATCGATATAGTTAGAATGGGAATCACCAAAGAACCCGAATGAAATTCGAGACTTCTTAGGACTTCTTGGCTACTATCGAAGATTTATCGAAGGATTTTCAATGATAGCCCGACCTATGACCCAATTGTTGAGAAAGGAATCAAGTACACTTGGACCGCCGAGTGTGAGGCTAGTTTCAGAGATTGAAGAAGTTCTTGACAACGACAGACTTTTGCTTGCCGAAAGCATATAAAGAATATCGACCTACACCAGCGTTTGAAGAATGGGTTAGGATGTGTTACGATGCAAGAAGGCAAAGATATTGCCTAAGCTCCAAGCGATTACTTCTACGAGTTAAACTATCCTAAGCACGATCAGGAATTAGCAATGGTCGTACATGCTTAAAGATTTGGAACACCATCTCTATGGAGTTAGATGTGAGATCTATCTTGACCATAAAAGCTGAAGTATTTCTTTGAGCGAAAGATCTTAACATGAGGCAACATAGATGGTTAGAGTGGTGAAAGATTACATTGTGGCATCAATTACCACCGAGCAAGGCTAATGTTGTGGCCGATGCCTTGAGTCATAAATCTCACTTTGGTTGGGATGCCTCTTGATCATGAGGAGATGCTTATAAATGAATTTGGAGGATTAACATCGAAGTTATAGAGCCGCTTTGAGGCGATATAAGGTTGTATTGCAATGTTGATTGCAATCCCAAATCTAAAACTCAATTTTGGATCCTCGAAGAAGAAGCAATAATTTGGAGGAAATGCGAGGCAAAATCGAGAATAATGACCACAAGGATTTTAGAGTAGTAACATATGATGTTATATGATGGGGAAGTGTGTATTTTCTAAAGGACGAAGGGCTTAAGAGTGAGATCTTGAGAGAAGCCCATGAGGCGTCTTACACGCATATCCCGAAAGCACCAGAATATATCGAGATTTCAAAGAGAAAATTTTGGTGGGATATAATGAAGCGAGGCGTAGCTTCATTCGTAAAATGTTGTTTGGCGTGTCGACAAGTGAAAACACTCCACCGGCGATCGTATGGAACCTACAACCATTGGACATGCCGAATAGAAATGAGAGGATATAGCCATGGATTTTATCTTAGGGCTACCCAAATCACTAAAAGAAAATCGCGATTAGATTATCATCGATCGTTGACCAAGAGCACGTATTTCTTACCGATCCTAATAACATATGGATCGGACAGTTAACATAATTATGCGTTTGCATGGAGTTCGAGGACTATCATGTCGGATAGAGATTAAAAAATAAAATTAATTTTACATCCAGATTCTGGATGAGCTTACAAAAGGAATTGAGAACTCGACTGTATTTCCATACCACATTCCACCCACAAACGGAAAGACAATCCGAGAGGACCATCCAAATGCGTGGAGATATGTTGAGAACTGTTATCCTGGACAGATGAGAAAAGTTGGAACAAGTGTTACCACTTGTGGAATTCGCATACAACAACAGTTAATCAAGCAACTATTGGGATGACCTCGTACGAAACGCTTTATGGAAAGAAATATCGATCACCACTTTACTGGGATAAAGTGGGAAAAAGAAGAGTATTAAGACCTGACTATATGGAAGAGATGATCATGACTGTGCGACAGATCCACTAACGAATTAAAGAAGTCTAAGACCGACAGAAGTCGTACGCAGACAAACGTTACACAAAATTATATTTTTATGTGGGAAATAAAGTTTTCTTGAAGATTTTCTTGTTAAAATGAATCGTGAAATTCGGGATCAAAGGGAAGCTGCGACCACGTTTCGTAGGACCCTATGAAATATTGGAAAGTATAGTACCAATAACGTACAGATTGGCATTGACGCCGAGCTTTGAAAACGTGTACAATGTGTTCCATGTTTCACAACTAAGGAAGTACATACATGACCCCAACCATGTGATACCACGTATCCAAAAGCTAAGGAATAAAGAGATACCGTTAGTGAAAGTTCTATGGCGACACCATGGTCAAGAAGAAGCAACCTAGGAACTGGAATCCGTTATAGATCTTTTACAAGGTTAGCAAATTTCGGGACGAAATTTATTTTAAGGGATGGTATGTAATAGCCGAAAATTTAAAACTTTGATTTACTAATTTATTTAGCTAAATCGAGATTTGAATTTAGGCGATTATTAAAATTTATAACGTCGACGTTTAGACTATATTTTGAGCGAGAAAAATTAAGCGAATGTCGAAGAAGCGAATCGATTATAAACCGAACCAGATATTTTATGCTAGATAAATTATCTAGTCAAACCATATCATTCCATATCCCAAAAATACTCCACTTTGTCCTACATACTCGTCATTTTGGGCAAAGTTCACCTTCGCCCTAAGTATCCTATGAAAATGTTCTGACAACACATTTTGTCTTCTTCTCTCTTGTGTAATTAATAAAACCACACCACTCTTTACAACTACCAATCTGCACAACTCAAATTATCATTCTCACTTCACTCGACCAGTTCACAAACCAAGGAAAAGAAGCAAACCATCTTCTCCTTACATAAAGGAACCCACTCTCGGTTCGTCCACTTCAAGAAAAGAGAAACATCGGCAAATACACAAACATTACGAGGTTCCAAACAATTTCATTTTTTTTATCTATGTACCCATTTGAAGAATATCATAACAACATCGGTGTTTCCACGATCGTTATATTTTACAAACACTAGATGATGTCCTCTTATATGCCTTATAAACCCATTGATACCTCTTAGAACAAAACAATGAGTCACAAGAATACACATTAACCTTCTATAGGCATCGCCAATTCTGATCGAACATACTGATTATACAAGCGAGATACATAAGGAAATCGAGCGAAAAGAACTTAAGAGCGGTAGTGATACACTTGAACCCACGCTATGGTGCTTGGACCGAGCGGGCTCGGCCTCTAATCAAGAAACAACAGCAATTTGACGGCGGCGGCTCTTGTCACTTGTGATGGGGCTTGGGCTGGATGCTTCACGCCGACGGCAAGCGACACGTCGCTTGGCAAGCGGCAAAAGTTGAAGAGGCGGCGAGTCCAGATCGAGATTTATGGAGTTCTTTTTCTTTTTCCTCGTTTGTCTATGCGTGTCTGCCTGTTCAGAGAGAGTGATGTGGGAAGGCTGTTGACGACGCCCAGCAGCGGCGATGACGCCGGACTGGTGTGTCGATGGCTAGAGCGAGAAAGAGAGTTAGAGAGGCTCTGTTTGTGCGTCAGTTCCCAAGAAGACAGAGAGAGAAGGGATGGAAGATGAGGTGGTCTCCGTGGTGCAGGTCGCCGACGACGACGCGACCGTCCACCGGAGATGATAAGACGACAGTTTCGCCAAGAGAGAGAGAGATGCGCCGTGTGCACAGTGTGTGTGTGGTTGAAACACGAGAGAGATGAGATGAGTGTCTGTGCGCGTGTGTTCGATTGGAAAGAGAGGAGGCGGTGGTCGCAACACCGACGCATCTCGCCGACCGGCGATATGGCCGGCCGGACATGGAGGTGGCGGCTGTCCGCATATGCGTGTGGAACCGAGAAAGGGAGAGAGGGGTGTGAGTGAATTGGGGAGGGAGGCGGCTAGGGCTAGGTTAGAATAAATTTGGGCTTTAGTTTTATTTTATGTATGGCTTGGTTATTTGGGCCGAAATTGGGCTTATTTTCATGGGCCGAAATTATAAGTGTTGGGCTTGATTTTGTTTAATTCAGTGGGCCTATATTTTTATTTGATATGGGCCCAAAGAAAAAAAGAGATGGGCTATGGGTTATAATATATTGATTTGGACTTAGTTTTATGCTGGGCCTTGGAATTAAATTGATATGAGCTTCAATTAATTTGAAGATAGACTTATACTTTTTAAATGTTGGGCTAAGAATTTAATTTGTAATGGACTTGAACTATTCATCTATGATCCATTAAAATTAAATTAAGGATTTAATAAATTCTATATTAATTACATATGAGATTAAATTTTAGTAATTAAATTTTGGGATTTATTCTTAATTAATTAAATAATAACCTAAATATCAATTATCTAGAGTGAATTAATTAAATTAATTAGATTGAATAAAATCTAATTTTTAGAAAGTGAATAACATAATTAATTAATTATGTTAAGGAATAATTGAGAATTATTCTTTTAAGTGATGTATTTATGTAATCTAAATGGACTTATGTAATTTATTACAAAGATGTGATTAGAAATAAATTCTAATTAGTGGATATCTAAGATGAATTAAATTAATTTGATTGATTAATCAAATATTATTGGACTATTAAATTGATCCATTTAATTAATATTTAATTATGGATTTACTTAATTAAATTGGAGGTTTAATTAAGTAATGAGTTGATTATGTCAAATAGATGCTTGAGGAAATATTATTTAATCAACTCTAAATTATAGAACGATTGATAGAAGATGATTGATTTATAAGAAACCTTTATTGATAGTGTACTATAGATATGGGTATCTATAATAGAATGTGTGGAACGTGTGGGACGAGAAAGGCGACGAAGAAATTTTAGCAATGAATGAGGATTTGGAACTCGAAAACGTTGATACGCGTTAACAAACGACGAATATTAGTTATGAACTTAAGATTCATAAATTATACGAAACGACGCGGAGAAACATCGTTGGAAGGAAAGAATGCAACGTCGAAGTGTCATCTATCGTTATGACGAGACCAATCGAATAGACGAAATATAAATGTTAATCAAGTCATATCGATGACGAAAATCCTAAAACCCAAAGACTTAAAAGATATCGATTTGTCGAATCTTAATGATACTTCTCGAAAGAAGCGAATGACATACTAAATTATATTTCTTGCGTTGACAAGGTCCAAAGCATGGACGTAAACGAAAACAACGAGAGGATCGCTAGCGGGTATTCAAGAAGGACAATTCTTGAGGTGGGCTTTTCTTGAAACAAAATGATTATGTATAACTCAAGCATGATTTACAAAGCTTTATGAAATATTATTGCATGAACTGTTATTGATCGCCAAATATTTATGTTTTGTTGTGTCCATATCGAGGTTGATTTGTCCAAATGTGGGACGAGAATTGATTGGTATATGTGAATGAGTTGGTCCACCAGCGTTAAAAAGGGTAACGATCGGATCAGACTTAGTTGAGGACTAACTCGGATTGTGTACACGATGTGTTGTGTGTTAAGGTTAGCTACCTCGACGGTCACGGCGACTATGTGTAGGTGGCCACTCCATAGTCTTGTGAATGAATGAGCGAATGGATGATGAATGAATTACGGATATGGAACAACGTGGATGAAATAGTCGGCGGACACCTTTGGAAAATGATAAAATATTTGATAGGCATGAGTCTTTTCAACTAAAATCCTCATGTGCTATTGTGGGCGATTCAATAACTTTTATAAAGAAAATGTTTTCGGCAATGAGTCCACTGAGTACTTTTGTACTTAGCCCTGCATATTCGTTTTTGATGTGCAGGTTGAGCAGTGATTGATGATGGGTGCGAGGTGGTGCAAAGTGGTAGTTATTTTGTTGCTTTAATTGAAGGATTTCTAGAACCTTGAGCATGCATCATCATATGTATGTTCACACGTTTATTCTTTGCCAAACTCGATGTTTTGTTGGTATCTGTTGATTATACCGCTATCATATCGTGTTGAGCTGGAGGTCGTACCTCGTTCCTTGAAGTGCATACGATTGGGTTAGACTTGAACATAGAACCTTTTGGCAAGTCTTTACGTGACTTGAGTTTGTACCGAATCTGATATCACTTTTAGTCTACGATTTATTCACAATTGGTTGGTTAATCGTATTGTTTTAAATTATATATATATCATTGCATTTATCATACCGGTGATGATCCATGTGGTCCGTACTTTCTTTGGAAGTCGGGTCGTTCTGAGAACTTGTCCAGCCGAGCTTGATGTCGCTTACTTGTATTGGGCACGATGCTTGGGCACAGTAGTTCACGCAAATATCCTATCGTATTATTGATGATTCACGCAATTTCTTTATTCGTTTGATGAAGTTTTCTAGAATTTCTGTGATGTAATTATTTCGATCTCACCCACTTGTAACCCAAAATCGTACAAGTTATGCCCCAACACCCTTTATCAATATTATCGCCTATTCGGGATACTACAACTTCAAAATGGTAATATAAATATCATAATCTGATAGGATACGGCCCAACTACTAGGCCCAAGCATCAGGCTCAATAGAAACGGGCCCCGACATTAAGCTCGGCCTATGTGAATTCGGCCCAAGAAGACTCCTCAACCAACTACAACTCTAATCGCAATTGGAGACGTAGAAGATTTGGATGCATATCTAAAAGAAACCTTATGAGAGAAGACTTTGTATTAGAGTCTAACTTTATTTGTATTAGAGTCAAACTCAATTTGAATCAGAGTCGAACTCAACTTGATGGTATATAAATATAGGTAGAATAGAAGAGAAAGATCATCTACACTTAGATCGATCACTTGATCAGCTACTCTCTTTGTAATCGCTTTTACACACTCAAATACACATACACTCTCTTGCTCCGTGGACGCAGATCTATTTCAATAGATCGAACCACGTTAATTCCTCGTGTTCTTTACTGCATGCATTACCCACAGCTGGATCGATCTTTGTGCGAGTGCATGGGAAGCGAAATTTTGTGTTTTCGATCTTTTCTCGGGTAACAATCGTAACAACGATGAATACAAGAAGCATTACATCCGTGGCTCACCGCAACAACAATGGCGGCGAGCAGCGCCAAACTCGGCTCGGGAAAAGCCCGATAAGAGATACGACTCCAGAAGAACTGCGTTCAAAGTCTCGATGATCGAGGAAATCGAGGCGATAATCCCGATAGAAATCGAGAAGAGACCTCGCCTACATTAGAAGCTCGGTACAAGCAACAAGTAGCTCGGTATTATAATCGCTGTCAATCCCGACATTGCCAAGTAGGCGACCTCGTGCTTGAGTAACGAAGTCGATAAAAGGCGCAAAGCTCGGCAAGTTAGAGACCACATGGGAAGGACCATACCGAATTAAAGAAGTCCTCGGAAAAGGGTCGTATAGCTCGCCCATTTATCCGATGCGTCGTATTTTATTAATAAAATATTTTTCTTGCATATTTCATTTGTCACTTATGCATACTACCTCTTCCCCATGATACAACTACCCTCTTCGGAGGATGAACTATACCCTCTTCGGAGGACGAACTATACCCTCTTCGGAGGAGATCTAAACGCGCGTGAGGGGACCACCCCTAGCGATACTTCTTGCCAAATAAGGAACTCATACCTTCGTTTAATACGATGACGAACTACCTTTGTTTATTTCGAGGATGAATTACATTCGTTTAATACGAGGACGAACTATATTCGTTTATTTCGAGGATGAATTACCTTCGTTTAATACGAGGACGAACTACCTTCGTTTATTTCGAGGATGAATTACCTTCGTTTAATACGAGGATGAATTACCTTCGTTTAATACGAGGACGGACTACCTTCGTTTATTTCGAGGATGAATTACCTTCGTTTAAATACGAGGACGAACTACCTCCGCCTCGGCCTTAGTAGGCCGACCTCGCCTCGGCCTCCGCAGCCAACCTCGACCTTGCCGACTTCGCCTCGGCCTCCGCAGCCGACCTCGGCCTTCACCGCCTCGGCCCTCCGCAGCCGACCTCGGCCTTCGTCGCCCGCCTCGGCCTCCGGGTCGACCTCGCCTCGCCTTCGCCGCTCGGCCCTCGACACACGGCCACCGCGCCGGCCTTGTTGCCTCGGCCTCCCCGCCCCTCGGCCGCCGAGGCTGCGGCCTCCTTCTTCACCGCATCCCGAGCCTTCGCCTCGGCCTCGACCTCGACACGGTTACATATTCGACTTGGCATGGCGGAAGCAGCGTCGACCGGCGAACGCCTCGGCGGTGAAGCAGCGACATACATCTTGGGCGAGCGCCTCGGTGGCTAAGCAAGCGACATACATCTTGGCGAACGCCTCGGCAGGCGGCAGCGACCACGACGGCGAGCGCCTCGGCGAGCGAAGCCAGCGGCGACGACTTTGGCGTAACGCCTCGATAGGGCGAAGCAGCGACATACATCTTCGACGAACGCCTCGGATGGCGGCCAGCGACATACAACCGCGAGAAAGCCTCGGCGGCGGAAGCAGCGACGTCGACGGTAGAAACGCCTCGGTAGGGCGAAGCAAGCGACGCACGACTTGGCGAAACGCCTCGGCGGCGAAGCGAAGCAGCGTCACGACTTCGGCGTAAGCGCCCGGCGGCGAAGCAGCGACATACATCTTGGCGAACGCCTCGGCAGGTGAAGCCAGCGACACGACCGGCGAGCGCCTCGGCAGGCGAAGCAGCGATGTACGACGGTAGAAACGCCTCGGCAAGGCGGCAAGCGACATACATCTTGGCGAAGGCTTCAGCAGGTGAAGCCAAGCGACATACAACTTAGGCAGAACGCCTCGGCAGGGCAAAGTCAAGCGACATACATCTTGGCGAACGCCTCGGCGAAGCAATACATCTTCGGCGAAGGCTCTCGGTGAAGCAGCGACATACTGACTTAAGCGTAACGCCTCGGCGAAGCAAAGTCAGCGACATACATCTTGACGAGCGCCAAACGGGCGGCCAAGTGACATACAACCGGCGAAAGCCTCGGCGAGCGAAGCTGCTACGTCGACTTGGCGAAACGCCTCGGCGGGGCCAAGCGACATACAACCAGCGGGATCTGTACACACTTCACTTTGCCAGATCACGAGTTTCGGCGAGGCAATGTCAGAACACTGTCCCCCCTCCAAGACGACCTCACTTATATGGCCCAACTACTAGGCCCAAGCATCAGGCCCAATATAAATGGGTCCCGACATTAAGCTCGGCCTATGTGAGTTCGGCCCAAGAAGACTCCTCAACCAACTACAACTCTAATCGCAATTGGAGACGTAGAAGATTCAGATGCATATCTAAAAGAATCCTTATGAGAGAAGACTTTGTATTAGAGTCTAACTCTATTTGTATTAGAGTCAAACTCAATTTGAATCAGAGTCGAACTCAACTTGATGGTATATAAATATAGGCTAGAATAGAAGAGAAAGATCATCTACACTCAGATCGATCACTTGATCAGCTACTCTCTTTGTAATCGCTTTTACACACTCAAATACACATACACTCTCTTGCTCCGTGGACGTAGATCTATTTCAATAGATCGAACCACGTTAATTTCTCGTGTTCTTTACTGCATGCATTACCTTACGAAAACTGGATCGATCAGAATCATCAAAGATCATCTGACAAGTCCGAATGCTATCAAAACAATGTGTTCATGCTAAACTACCAATGCTGATATGCTATGTTCGTCATTTCTCCTCATCTACTTCAAAATCAAACAATTAGATACGTACAATCCTAAAATTGGCAATGGTAAAACTATCGATGGAAGTGGTTGAATCCAACAACTTAATTCAATAAATAAACCAGCACTAAACATAATTAATCCACGAAATTGAGCTGAAATGAATGCAAATAATTTTCCTATCACCTTCTGTTCGATCTCTGGAACCTTCAACACCTTCAAATTCACCTCCCTCTTTCTGCATTACGGGTATACAGATACAATCATGCATGTTAATGTTTCAGACAGAAACATGTCAAGGGGAAAAAAATAAACACAAAATCATACACACACATACATCTCTCGAACTGTTTGATCGAAGAACTTCATGAAATCCATGGCTGCTTCTGCTAAAAGTGGGGCAAAAACAAGAAATCAGCGATGAAATGAGAATATGGAGATTGACCAAAAATCGATATTCGTGAATGTGAATTGAATCATCGAAATTATATTTGTTAATAATGGAGAAGCACCTTTGAGTAAATAGGATGAAAGAAAGCACGGCGAATGGAAGAGTGTAGACAATTAAAAATTATTAGCAAATTATATTGCGCCACGTGTAAATCACGAATTAAATAATTAATTATATTTCTATTTTATTAATAGAATTTATTCCGAAATTAAATAGATATGTGATTAATATTTAATTTCATCGGCGAATAGGAGAATGATATGTGGCAACGACATCTCGGAGATGAATAATCACTCAAATTGCATCAAATAAGCCATAAAAGCCCACAAGCCCAAGCCCAAGCTCAAGCTCATGGTTTGGTGGCCCAAAAGGCTCCTAAGCCTAAGCCCAAGCTCAAACCCATGGTTTGGTGGCCCATAAGCCCAAACCCATGGTTTGATGGCTCAAAAGGCCCAAGCCCAAGCTCATGGCTTGATGGCCCAAAGGGCCCATAAGCCCACTAGCCTAAATCTATAAATAGGAGTGTTGGGGCTTCATTAGTGAGGAGGTGAATTGAAGTGAAGTGAAGACTTGAAGAGCTCAAGACACTCGAAGAATCCTCTGCGAAGCATTCTCTGACATTCGAAGTCTTCTTCAAGCATTGAAGGCATTCTTCGTGCAAATCACCACGTTCTTCGCCAAGATCATCCTTCAAATCAAACCAAGTTGAAGTTCAATTCGGAAACAAGGTGAAAGCCCTCCGCATTGACACTCAAACTCGAAGATCTTCAAACGTTCTTTAACAAATCAAATCAAATCCGACGTCCGATCTGAAAATAAGACCGAAGTCCTTCAGATCAACATCGTCAAGTTCAACCTTCAAGTTCAAGGAGATCAAGGAACTACATCCCCTCCAAACAACTCGAAGAACATCAAGATCGCTCAAGAATTCAAGTCGAAGAGAAGAATCAGAGGATAGACAGAGATCGAACTCATCTCAAATACATCAAATTCAAATTCAATTGATTTTTGTATACAATTTTGTATTTATAAAATTTAAATACAAAAATTTGTGTTACAAATTTTGGCACGCCCAGTGGGACATCTCTACCTCTCATCTCTACTCTTCACCAAAAATCTTGAACGATGTTCATCCAACAACATGCAAACAAGGTTGCTTCAAAAGCTTCTTCAGAGAGCATTGACGTCATCACGCGAAGCAAAGCCAAATAACTTCAAGGAGCTTTGAAGTCAGCCATTGTCAGAGGAAGAGAGCAACACATTGCTACTCTAAATGAAGAAGGTGTTGGCTCTAAAGGAAGCTTCACATCCCCTATCGCAAAATCTATCACAAGTTACCCACTTGAGGCACCTGTGATGATGACAAACATTTCCACCATGGAGGAACAACTTGCAAATCTCACGAGGATGGTGGAATCTTTAAACAAACACATCCAAGAGCAAGATGCCCAGATCGCAAAGCTCAGAGGGGAAAAGGCATAATCTAGCCACATCCATGATGAAGAAAGTGAACACAATGATGATGATGAAGCAGACGACAGACAAGAAACTCATGATGAGAGAAGATCGTCAGGCAAACACATCCAAATCTCTTCCGATGGTTTCATCAAAGTAGACCAACTCAAAGAGTTCATTGAAGTTACCATGAAGAACAAGTATGATGGAAATTCTAAGTCATCTTTGATTTATTCCATGCCTTATACTCAAAGTATTGACAATTTGAGAATGCCACATGGTTATCGACCACCAAAATTCCAACAATTTGATAGTAAAGGCAATCGAGGCAACATGTAGCTCATTTTGTCGAGACGCGCAACAACATTTGGAACATTCGGTGATCGTCTGTCAAGCAATTGATTCGTTCACTCAAAGGAAATGCCTTCGATCGGTATCTGGACTTGGAAGCAAACTCGCTTGGTAGTTGGGAGCAGTTGGAGCATGAGTTCCTCGATCGATTCTCTGACACCGGAAGAGCGATCGACATGGTGGAGCTCACGAGCCTCGTCGATTCAAAGAAGAGCCAGTGATCGACTACATCAACAGTTGGAGAAACCTATGCCTCAAGCTGTAAGGGACAAGTTATCTGAATCCTCGCCATCGAAATGTGCATCCAAGGAATGCATTGGGGCTTGCAATATATCCTGCGAGAATCCGGCCCAAGGCGTTGAAGAGTTGGCCACGAGCTCATGACATGGAGCTAAGTATGGCGACAAGCGGATTCAAAGGGCCTCCAATCCAAGAACCTCAGAAGTTCAAAGATAGACAAGAATTTAGAAAGGAAACCAAGTCCTTTAACAATGCTCCAAAAGAAGAGTCAATGGCGACAAAAGCAGCTCCTATCAAGTTTCTAAGAAAAGATGACAACAAAAACGACAAGCAGACTTTTCCTCGAGACATGGGGCAAAGAAGGTTGACATTTAAAGAAATGCACCAAAAACAATATCCTTTCTTAGACTTCGACGTCTCCGGGATCTTCGATGACCTACTCAAAGAAAGACTCGTCGAGCTACCTGAAATGAAACGACCAAATGAGGCTGGACGAACTGATGATCCAAGATATTGCAAATATCACCGATTGATCGGGCATCCCATGCATGATTGCTTCATATTCAAAGAAAAGATCATGCGGCTAGCTCGAGAATGGAAGATATCACCTGAAGAGGAAAATGCTGCAACAAATGTTGTGATCCCTGAATTCAACGACATAGTGGAAGGTATTGGGGCATTGTATGATACAACAGACCAAGTAAAAGAACAAGTCGAGTCAAATGTGATCGATGATGAAGGTGTCTTGGCGATCACATTCTCCAACGAGGATTTGCAGCTTGGGTCTGAGCCTCATAATAGGCCATTGTTCGTGAGTTGCTTCAACCATGAGCAGAAAGTCAAGAGGATCCTCATCGATGGATGATCGACTGTTAATATCTTGCCACTAAGAACATTGAAGCAACTGGAAATTCCAGTAGATGACTTGTCCAGCAGTCGGTTGATGATTTAAGGATTCAACCATGAAGGACAAAGGGCCATTGACACCATAAGGTTGAACTTGCTGATGGAAGACATGAGTTCAACTGCATTGCTTCATGTAATTGACGCCAAGACATCCTATAATATGTTGATTGGTCGGCCGTGGTTGCATGAAAATGGTGTAATCCCTTCTACATTGCATCAATGCCTCAAGTATCGTCAGGATGGTGTCGTGAGGACAGTAGTCGGCGATCAAAAGCCTTTCACAGAAGCTGAGTCATATTTTGCTGACGCCAAATTCTACATGAGAAAGACAACAAAAGAAGAAGTAATTGAGCATGACAAAGAGTTTGAAGTCGTTCCAATTGTCAAGAATAAAACATCTCTCATCAAGATGGATTCGTTCGAGGACCCGACGATGTCGTGACCAAGATCGATGCTAAAGACCAACTCCTCCACCTCTTGCGGTTTGTTCGACCAAAACAAAGCAATGTTACCGAACATGGAGAATCTTCTGACAACGAATTCACTAAGCATTTTGGTCCAAATGCATATAAACTCCTCATCAATGCTGGATACAATTCTCAAGGAAGCTCTATGATGAAACCTCACTTGAAGAAGAAGGATGATGTGGTCCAGAATAGCAAAGTGGGTTTGGGATTTGTGCCCAAAGCGCCTGTTCGAATTACCATCAAAAGGGCAGCTTCATCTCACTACATCTCTAGCAGTGTATGCAAGTCAATCTTGGATGACGATATAAAAGTTGGGGCAACAACTCAAAAGTTGTTGAAGTGCTACTATTCCTGAAGTGTAGCGGTGAAAGCATATACATATGTATATAGATCAAAACAAAAGCACAAAAAAATCAAGAAAATTCAAAAGTCAAAAAAATGAGAAAGCAAGAAAATCAACAAAAAAGAAGCAAGCATGCTCCATGACGCACGAGCCTAAACTGCACGTCACTCCAAGAAAAATCAACAAAAAGAAGCAAGACAACTCCATGAAGCACGAGCCTAAACTGCATGTCACGCCATAGATAAAATCAACAAAAAGCAAGACATCTCCATGACGCACGAGCCTAAACTGCACGTCAAGCAAAAAAAGACAGCTCCATGATGCACGAGCCTAAACTGCACGTCACGTAAAAAAAAAGACAGCTCCTGACGCACGAGCCTAAACTGCATGTTACTCCTGGCCCGCATGAGTATAAATTATGTACGACACTCCCCTAAAAACACAAGTTGATCTTTTGAACTATGTTTTGACTTGATCCATTTCAAAATGGTACGTAGGCAACTTAGATATCTTCTAAGTTCAGTCATGATATGTGTTTTTGTTTCTCCTTCAAGTTGCATGGTCAAGGTTCATCATATAGTTGTACTTCAAGACTGGGTGATCAAAATTCAATCTCAGATTATTAAAGATAAATGATACAAACTTCTGGAAGAGACGGTAAGGTGAAAATTTTAAAGAAGCAAAACAGTTATGGGGCAACAACCAGAGATGATGGATTATTCACTACTTCGTTGTCAACATATTTTAAGAATAATCTCAACTTCTGAGTCTGGTTCTACGCTTCGAAGATAACTCATGCGTGTTAACTCCAACTCGATGTTGTCAATTTTGCTTTGAATATAGCACATTTCTTAAGTCTAGCTCGATGTTGTCGATCTGCTTTGAAGATGGTTCTACCTTGTCTAGTCCAACTCCACATCACCAGTTTTACTTTGAAGATTGTCCCAGCTTGATGGTTTCAGCTTGATGAATTCAGCTTCTGGGCTTTTGGTTGAGAACACAACTTCAAGCTCCTCATCCATAGCCGCTTCTAGCTCGTTGAGGTTGTAATGTCAATCTTCACTGACGCTTAGGCTTCAATTCTCTTTGCGGATGACGCACAACTTCAAGCTCCTCATCCACAGCCGCTTCTAGCTCGTCGAGGTCGTAATACCGATCTCCACTGACGCTTAGGCTTCAATTCTCTTCGCGGATGACGTACAACTTCAAGCTCTTCATCCACAGCCGCTTCTAGCTCGTCGAGATCGTGATGTCGATCTCCAGGCAACAGGCTTCAATTCTCTTCGCGGATGACACATGTCTTCAAGCTTCTCATCCAAAGCTGCTTCTAGCTCGCTGAAGTTGATGTCGATCTCCACAGATGCTTAGGCTTCAATTCTCTTTGCGAATGACGCACATCTTCAAGCTCCTCATCCAAAGCCGCTTCTAGCTCGCTGAAGTCGTGATGTCGATCTCCACAAACGCTTTTAGCTTCTCCTTCTCGACGGGTGGCGCACAGCTTCTAGCCCTCATTCACAGCCGCTTCTAGCTCGATGAGGTCGTGATGCCGATCTCCACCAATAGGCTTCAATTCTCTTCTTCGTGGATGTTGCATAGCTTCTAGCTTCCTCTTCGTGGGTGGCGCACAACTACTAGCTTCATCTACAAAGATGACACACAACTTCTAGCTCATTCTCTTCAGCTGCTTTTAGTCTCTCTGTGGCCGTGATGCTGAACGTCTTGCAAGTTACTGTTTTTCCTGTCATCTACCCAGAATGAGTGGAGTTCGTTGATAATGACGATATCGTCTCCACTGTCATGTTGTCATGTCTGCCAAGATCAAGACCATTGCTTCTGCAAAAATGAGGATGACGTCTGAGACGAACAAGAAGCTAACATCAAAAAGTCGAAGTCTTTTAATTGATCAAACTTGAAGTCTTTAGACAATCGACCCTTTGAAAGAAAATTGAAGTGAAGCCTCGAGTATACCTGAGCTCCTACAACCTAGAAGACAGCCACAAGCATAAAATTGTAAAAACGATAAAAAATGCAAGTGAGCTAATGTTCAAAAATGAAGTCGAGATAATTTCTTATTCTCAAGCTACGTAAAAGCCCAATTCAAGCTCCAAATAAATAATCACGAAAAAAATACATATGAAAATTGTGATTAGAAACAAAAAAAAAGGGGCTCACAAAGGTCGGCCAGCATTTTTGAAATTATTTATGTTGGGCTAGTACTAAAAAAATCCATAATCCTAATTCCAGCCCAAATCCATGGGCCCAAAATAATAAAAAACGGCCCATACCAAAAAGAGAACAACCACACGACACACCACATTAAAATAACCCAAGCCTTTTTAGAAGCCCACTGCTCCATACCATTATCCACTAAACTCATCACTGGCCCACGTTAAAAAAAAAAGAAAAAAAAAAGAAAGCCCAAAACCCACTACACAAATTGGAAGCCCATATTCAAATTTCTCTCTTCTCACACAAACCTAAACAAATCTCTCTCTCTCACACAATCATGCACAGCCGCTGTCGCCGCCTCTCGACCACCCTCTCTTTCTCGCTAAACACACAAGTCGCACACCCATTTTTCTCCCATTCATCTCCATCATCGGCGACTGCGTTCATGCGTCTCCTTCCTCCTCCCGTCGCGGTGCAACACCAACTGCCGATGTCATCGCCGTGCAACCCCATCTCTTTCTCTCCTCCTCTATAATCGCCGCAGCCCCGCCATCCACGGCCATCACCGTGACGGCAACAAAACCACCACGCGCAGCAGCGCCGCTGGCCGTTGTCGCCTCCTCTACCAGATCTCACCGCCACCTTCCACCAAATCAGCAACGCCGCTGAGCACCGTAAGCTCTCACGACCTCCTCCAGTCCTTTCGCGCTTCCAACTCCACCACCTTCCACCGGATAATCCAGCCGCCGAGCACCGCAAGTGCAAGCGCCGCCTCCGCATCGAGTCGCCCTCTGCGCTTCCATCAACAACAGCAGCAGTAGCAGTACCGCACAGACAATAAGTCACAGTCGTCGGCAGTGTATTCTCGCTCTTCAGTGGTTCCTCGTCTCCAAAGTGCAAGCCCTAACGACACCGGTGACCCGTCTTTGATTAAACCGCGGAACATGCACACTCCAAAAGTGGCTGGCATATACGTGGAGCCTTCCGTTGAGTACATCAGCGCCGCCAACATCTCTCTTCATCGGCGCTTCCCAGACCAGCACGACGACTCCTTGTTGCCGCTCTTATTAAGAAGTCTGAGCAGGAGGAGAAGGGGAAGACGAGGCTCTTGACTCTCGCTCCCATTGCCGCTGCTTCCATGTTCAAGTTTCTATCCGCCGCTTTGCTGCCACCACCTATGACGTCGTTGTCCAGCACCATAGGCCACCACCGTAGTCTGTCGCGCCTCTACGAAGTCGCACGAGAAGCCTGCCTCCATCCTCGACACCACGCCCTCCGCTCCAGTTGACGCACGCTCTTCTGCTCCAGTCGACGTATGCCTTCTCCTCCAGCCGTTTACGTTTCCATCTTTGTACATCGAACACCTCAAGTCAGGCTGCATGGCTCGCCGCTGTCCGGGCTTTATCCCTCCTCCACAGATGATGACGATGCATTCTGGAAAGTTCTCGCTGAAGCCGTCGAGAAAATCTGTACCACTACAGCCACCCGTTGACGCTGCAATTGCCATCTCCAACCTTGGAAGCCCGTGCTGTCCAACGCGCCCATCTGTACCTAAAAGATACGAGGGGAAATGATGGAACATTGATAACAACAAAGGATTTAAAGTAAACAAAATAGAAGATGAATAGGAGTCTGAGCGACAATGACCAGCAAAGAAAGAACGAAGGAGGAATGGCTATGTAGTAGCTTGCAAGTGTGTCTCTATGTATAGAAGGAAGTAGCCCTCTAAAACCCTAAGCTGAGCCGCTTGAAGTTAGACTATTAGCTGTACTCTAAGGACAAGGCAGCTAGCTCCTGCTGACTTGCAGAGGCAGAGAAAGCTTGTCTTCATCCTCAACTAATTCTGCAGCACTCCAACAAACTGCCTTTGCACCTTCAACAAACTAGACGTACCTCTCTGCACAAAAAAAAGAAAAGAAAAGAACAAGCACAAAACGTGGCCATTTATTTGGGCTGGAATTGGGCCCAAAATCTCCTAGGAAATGAAGGAAAGCCCAAGCATTAAATCATCATGTGGGCTGCCATTTAAAAAAAATGAAGAAAAGTCCAAGCATTGAATTGCCATATGGGCCCAAATTGAGCTACAAAATATGGGCTGCCAAAAAAAGGGAAATAAAATGGGCTGCCATTTAAAAAGAAGTAAAGCCAAAGTATTAAGTTGTTAATTGGGCTGTTGAAAATTGCTGAAAAATGGGCCATATTTTGAAATAAGTTCAAGTTGGTAAAGGATGTGGCAACAGACCATCCAATTGGGTTGCCGAAGATTGAAAAAAAAAGAAAAAAAAAAGGGGATGGGCGGCTTTCATGTCTTAGCAAGAGTGTTAATTCTATTTGGGTTGAGACTTGATGGCCAATTTGTATTGCCAAACATTTACTAAATGGGCTCAAGCGTGAAAAATAAATAAACAACAAATTGGCTAGACAATTAATTAGAAATGGCATCTTACCCCGTGAGGATATTACCCAACACTTTCGACCCAATTTTGGAAACCAACTCATGAAGTCCAAATAAAAAGTCAATCCAAGTGCAAGATCAAGTTCAAGAACTCATTGAAACGAGTATAAACTTTCTAAATTCAAAATCAAGAACTCCTAAATACGAGTATAAACTGTTTACAAGTTCAAAATCAAATTCAAGAACTCCTAAATATGAGTATAAACTGTTTGTAAATTCAAGCAAGTTCAAGAACTCCTAAATACGAGTATAAACTGTTTACAAGTTCAAATTAAATTCAAGAACTCCTTGTCTGAGTATAAGCTGTTTATAAATTCAAATCAAGTTCAAGAACCCTAAATATGAGTATAAAGCATTTACAAAATTCAAATCAAGTCCGAGAACTCCTAAATACGAGTATAAACTGTTTACAAAATTCAAATCAAGTCCAAGAACTCCTAAATACGTGTATAAACTGTTTACAAGTTCAAATCCAAATTCAAGAACTCCTAAATACGAGTATAAACTGTTTACAAAATTCAAATCAAGTCCAAGAACTCTTAAATACGAGTATAAATTGTTTACAAGTTCAAATTAAATTCAAGAACTCCTAAATACAGGTATAAACTATTTACAAATTCAAATTCAAGAACTCCTCGACAAGAGTTTAAACTATCGAAATGAATTTCGAGACTCGTCCATTTTCAAGACAACTCGTCCATGAACAAGTCTCGATGGGGCAATTTGTAGACAACTAAAAATTATTAGCAAATTATATTGCGCCACGTGTAAATCACGAATTATATAATTAATTATATTTCTATTTTATTAATGGAATTTATTCCGAAATTAAATAGATATGTGACTAATATTTAATTTCATCGTGAATAGGAGAATGATATGTGGCAACGATATCTCGGAGAGGAATAATCACTCAAATTGCATCAAATAAGCCATAAAGCCCACAAGCCCAAGCCCAAGATCAAGCTCAAGCTCATGGTTTGGTGGCCCAAAAGGCTCCTAAGCCCAAGCCCAAGCTCAAACCCATGGTTTGGTGGCCCATAAGCCCAAGCCCATGGTTTGATGGCTCAAAAGGCCCAAGCCCAAGCTCGTGGCTTGATGGCCCAAAGGCCCATAAGCCCGTAAACCCACTTGCACAAATCTATAAATAGGGTGTTGGGGCTTCGTTGGTGAGGAGGTGAATTGAGTGAGTGAAGACTTAAAGAGCTCAAGACACTCGAAGAATCCTCTGCAAGCATTCTCCGACATTCAAAGTCTTCTTCAAGCATTGAGGCGTTAACGTGCAAATCACCACGTTCTTCGCCAAGATCATCCTCCAAATCAAACCAAGTTGAAGTTCGATTCGGAAACAAGGTGAAAGCCTCCGCATTGACACTCGAACTCGAAGATCTTCAAACGTTCTTGACAAATCAAATCAAATCCGATGTCCGATCGAAAGCAAGTGAAGTCCTTGGATCAACATCGTCAAGTTCAACCTTCAAGTTCAAGGAGATCAAGGAACTACATCCCCTCCAAACAACTCGAAGAACATCAAGATCGTTCAAGAATTCAAGTCAAAGAGAAGAATCAGAGGATAGATAGAGATCGAACTCATCTCAAATTCATCAAATCCAAATTCAATTAATTTTTGTATACAATTTTGTATTTATAAAATTTAAATACAAAAATTTGTGTTATAAAGAGTATGTGTGTGCGTGAGTGCATGTGTGATAATCCGTAGTCGGTTATATTTATGCTAAAATTTTAAATAGAATTATGTTTGTGCGTATTGCTCTCTTTTCTTTCTTCTTTTCTTTTCTTTTCTTTTCTTTCTTGTAACCATTTGTGTGGCAATCTTATACTTTCGATATACCGCTAGAATAATATATGATGAAGATATTGAAAAGGAAAAATATCATATATTATCTCGGCGTCTATTTTACAAAGTGTTAATAATAAAACTACCCATTTCCGACTTCGGAGAAAAAGCACATAAAATTTATCCATATTAAGAGTGTATGGACAAAATTTTACGAACATCGATGTCGGCATTGTCGTGACTCTAGTTGAATGGTTCAAACGACGGCGATAATGGTGGACCTCCGCAACAGCGTCGACCACAGTATACTATTACAAGAAATTATAGAAAAATATTGAATAAAGTTATTAATTTTCAAAATTTTGTATTATAAATAAATAAATGAATGTCAAAATTATTGACTCAAGGACATTAATGAGAATTTGGGTATAATTTATGTGTTTTGAATAAAAATGCCTCGCAAGCAGCACTGACCTCGGCAGATGCCTCTGCAAACGCGGCATATGACTTCGGCAACATTGACACATACAAGTCGGATCGTTCGCACCCCGCCCGACATAAACAACCCCAAACAAACACGACCTGCGTCTTTTTTTTGGGGGGTTGTGATAGGATATGGCCCAACCGCTGTGACCCAAACATCGGGCCCAATACAAGTAAAGCGGCGTCAAGCTCGGCTGGACAAGTTCATTGAAGACCCTAAAACCGGTGGGAGCAGGAAGGCTCGGCCGTATCTAAAGAATCCTAATTCGAGAAGGGATAGGATTAAGATCCTATCGAGATCTCGAATCTAGTTAGAAGACCTCGGATCTAAGATCTAGGTCTAAATAATTGTGTATAAATAGAGGCTAGATTAGGCGAAATAGATCCATTCACGCTCTTTGTAATCGCTTCTTACACATTCAATACACGAATACTCTCTCTTGCTCGTGGACGTAGATCTAATTCAAAGATCGAACCACGTAAATCCCTTGTGTTCTTCTCGTATTTATTTCCTAATGAAATTAAGATCGATCACGCGCGCCGTCTGTGGAAACGAAATTTTGTGCTTTCGATCAACCACCGTTTATGTGAAATAATCATGACCGTGTACACCGAAGTCATGCATCGGGATCGTCGCGGCAACAACAACGCCGACGGCGAGAGGAACGCCGAGCTCGGCTCGGGAAGAGCCCGATCGAGAAGAAACCCCAAGGATATGTCCAAAGTCTCGACGAGCACGGACACCCCGCCTGCGGGAGGCGAGGATACCATAGCGAAGGAGATCGCAGCAACAATCCAGGGGAACCTCCGGCTCCGCAGGTAAACCTTGACGACGCTGTCAAGGGGTTTCTCGAGAAAAATAAGGAGAGTTTTCTCCGATTACCTCAGTGAAGTGGTCGGCCACGCCCGAAGACGTAAACGCCAAAGCCTCATCTAGGTACGAAGCATCACAACGAGAGGTCGGGGCCCAAACCGACCGCGCAAGGAACGAGCAACGCGGGAGAGGACGTCGTGACCGCCACGAAGCCGGCCCCGATCGCCAGAACGAGTTCGATCAGCGAACTCCGCCCCGCTCTCCAAGGAACGAGCAGCGTGGGAAAAGGCATCATGGCCGCCGTGAGGTCGGTCCGAGTCACCAAACGAGTTCGATCGTCGAACTCCGTCCCAATCTCCGGAGGCGGCCGATGGGTGCGGAAAATAGTTACCCGTTCTCAAACGGGATACTCAACACTCGCTCCGGATAAATACCGGTACCGAGCATCGCCCCTATGACGGACCGAGGGACCTACGTAACTTTTCTCGCAGTTCAATACAACATGATCAACCAACGCCTCAAAGACAGTTCATATGTGCAAACTCTTCCCGAGTTACTCGTCGACAACGCCGCGGTGGTTCGACAATCGCCACGGAAGCATCGGCTCTATCGCGACCGATGGCAGCCTTCCATCGAAGGTTCTTCCGGAGGCGGAGTCAAAACGTCGTCGACACACCTCCTCACCGTGAGGCAAAGCCGTAACGAGTCCATCAGTGACTTCATGATGAGGTTTAACAAGGAGTGTTTGAAGGTCGAAGACGTGAACGACCTGTTAATCATCTCGGCCTTCCAAAATGGCATCTTGCCGGGGGCCTTATACCAAGAGATCGTCAACGAACCCCGCATCGCTGACGGAGCCGCGACGATAGTCCGACGGGTTCGCCAAGCGGACGAGGCTGATAAGAAGAAACGCGAAGCAGACAAGGCAGAGCCCTCGGAAAAAGGAAGAAGAGATGAAGGACGGGGAGATCGGAACCAAGGCCGGCGAAGCACCTTGGAAAGATTACATCGCCCTATAAAGTCCAGGCTCGGTCCGCGTGACACCTGAGCGACCTCAATACACCCCGCTGATGAAGCCGAGGCGAAATCTACGACTCCATATGAACTGCTCGAGAAGCCTCGACCGATGACAGGGAGGAAAGAGGCGCGAACTGTGGATAAGTATTGCTCATTTCATGGAGACTATGGGCACGACATCGAAGAGTGCAAAGAACTCATGGGAGAGATAGAGATGTTGGTTCGGGATGGACCCCGAGGAAATAATTAGGACGTGGTCGCAAGCCGACCCGAGAGAGAGAAAGAAAGCAAAGGAAGAGGGAAATTGCGCCCAAAAAAGCGGCCAAGCGCACGACCGATGAGGAAGGAGACGAAGCCGAAGTCCTAAAACCGCGAGCCTAACAACAAGAGGTTCGAGAAAGGACGAGGCGATCACCTTCTCCGAGGATGACCCCGTACCATAATAGTACCCACCGTGATGCGGCGGTGATCCAGCAAATGGTCGCGAATAAGTTGGTGAAAGCGTGTACATTGATAGCGGGCGTCGGTAAGCATCCTTTTCAAGGAATGTTTTGACAAGCTAGGGATAGAAGAAGCGTGCCTCGCCTGGCGCCCTACCACTCAAGCTTCGTCCAAGAAGAGACGCTTGGGAAGGGATAATTGAGCTACCGTCATGGTAGGAAGTCACCAACAAGCTCCACCAAGGTGGTGCAATTCTTTGTAGTGAGGCCCACTCGCCATATAACATTATACTAGGGCGAGATTGGATGAGCTTATTTAGGGGCGGTATGCTCAACGTACCACCCGACAATGAAGATACCCACCACAAGGGAACAGCCGTGATCCGAGGTGATCAAAAGCAAGCCAAGGAATGTATGCGTAGTTGCTTTACGAGTGCGTGGACCTCGGTCCAACACCCACGAGCATAGCAATTAAAGGAACCCGAGGAGTTGAGTCAAGAAGTACATCGCTACTCCCCGACAACCAGCGGAAGAGATCGATTTATGCGAAGATGAGCCCTTAAAGGTCGCCAAAGTTGGTCTCACCAAGGCACACGAAATAAAGAATCGATCATCCAACTCCTACGGAATTCGAGATGTGTTTGCTTGGTCTCCTCGACATGACCGAGTCTCTTAAGTATCATCACCACCGCTCAACATCAACCCGAACATAAAACCGTTCGTGAAGCAAAGAATTTTTGCAGCCGAACGGAATCAAGTCATTCATGACGAGGTGAACCGACTATTAAAAGCCCGCATCTTGCTCGAGGTCAAATATCCGACACGGATAGCCAACCCGGTGATGGTGAAGAAAGGAGGAGGGATGGCGAATGTGTATTGACTACACCGATCTCAACAAACATTGCCCAAAGGATTGCTATCCCTTCCCAACATCGACAAGAAGGTCGGCCTTACTGGTCGGATACTGAAGTCTTCGGTTCTTGGACTTATACAAAGGGTATCACCAAGTCCTCGATGGACGACTTAAGTCGCTGCCAAGACGACCTTCATTACCGACTTCGAATCTTTGCGATAAAAAGATGCCATTCGCCTCAAGAATGCACGGGGCTACCTATCAAAGGATGGTGGACAAAATATTTCAGCCCCACATAGGTCGAATGTGGAGGTATCGAGACGACATCGTCGTCAAAAGCAAGGAGGAAGCCGCATGTGTTGCCGACCTCCGGATCGTCCTCGGCTTCTTGAAAAATCAACGTGAAGTGAACCCCGAAGTGTGCGTTTGCGTCCGATCCGGAAAGTTCTTAGGGTCTTGGGTTTTCAAGAAGGCTAAAAGCCAACCCGCCCAAGGTCCAAACCATTTTGAAATGAACATGCCAAAGACCATCCACGACGACATTAAGGTGACAGTCGATAGTCAGACCGAGTCGCTTTCTTTCAAAAGCCGCGGATAAGCAGCTACCCTTCTTCAAGATACTCAAAAAGGCCCCGAAATTCTCATGGGATGATGTACACAAGTCCGCCTTTGAAGATCTCAAGAGCTACCTCGCCAAACTCCCCACTCTATCCGTCCCGAAAGAGGGAGAGGTCCTTTTCCTCTACCTCGCCGCCTCGGACGAATCCATAAGTGCAGTCTTGGTACGAGAGAAAGGACGTCAGCTCCCGGTGTATTTCATCAGCCGAGCACTAAAAGGCCCATAAACGAGGTATCAGCCCTTGGAGAAGCTTGCCTTAGCATTGAGTAAACGCGAGGAGACTACGCCCATACTTCCATGCACATCCCATACAAGTCCTCATCGACTACCCACTTCGCAAGTATTGACGGGCCAAGCCTCGAGAGAATCGCGAAATGGGCAATCGAATCAGGCGAGCACGATATATCTTCGCCCGCCAGCCATCAAAGGTCAAGCCTAGCGGATTTCCTGCCGAGGCTAACTTCGTCGAAACCGAAGCCCGAGTTCAGTCGGATGATGCCAAGCCGAACCAATGGATGAAATACCAAAGTCTGGCAACTCCACGCTGACGGGCTTCGGGAAAACAGGTATGGAGCAGAATCTTACTCCTAGGCCCGGACGGCAAGAGATCACCTACTCACCGGTTCACATTCAAAAATACGAACAGTAGCGAGAGTATGAAGCCTGATCGCAGGACTTCGCCAGCTCAAAATCTCCAAATACGAGCCGTGCAAGTTCACAAAGTGATTCTCGTGTCGTAGTAAGACAAATGTTGGGAAATACGAAGCAAAAAGCAACGGGATGATGAAATACCTTGGAAAAGCAAAAGCACTCGAACGGATTTTCTCATACTTTCAGATAGTTCGCATCGAGGGAGCAAAACAATCGGTGACATCTTAAGTAAATTGGCCTCGTCGTCAACGAACCCGCCTTGATGAAGAAGTCCAAAGCGTAGCATAGACGATACCGATGGCGGAGCCGAGGTCAACGTAGTCTCGGATGAAGAACCCAATTGGATGACTCCCATTCGAGAGTACCGGAGAAGGGCGAAGCGCCCCACGACAGCCGGAAGCTAGGAGGATCTGAACAAATCTATGCGATATACAATTGAGCAGGGGTCCTATCTGAAAGTCATATCTCGGCCTCTCTTAAGGTGCTTGGGTCAGAACCGAGCTGATTACGCTCATGAGAAGTGCACGAAGGATCATGCGGAAGTCACATCGGACCCCGAGCCTTGTCAAAAAAAGTCGTGAGATGGGGATACTATCACAATGATGTTCCGGGACTCAATCGACCTTGTGAAAAAGTGTCAAGTGTCGACTCCATGGGACGCATCGAGGCTACCGCAGACCGACCTTACCTCCATCTGAGCCCTTGGCCGTTTATGCAATGGGGATCGACATCGAGGCCCCTTTGTAAAGCACCGGGACAGCCCAATTCCTAATTGTTGCGATTGACTACTTCACGAAGTGGGTGGAAGCTCGAGCCTTCGCAAAATCACAAGCAAGAACGCCTCAACCGTGCGGAAGAGCGTGGTATGTCGCCGGCATCCCTCATATCCTCCTTCGGACAACGGAACACAATTCTCGATAAGACATTCAGAGAGTGGTGTCGAGAGCTTCGGATCCAACAAAATTCACCTCGGTGGCCCGTCCTCAAGCAAATGGTCGGACCGAAGTCACCAACAGGACCATCGTGAAGGGATCAAGACTCGTCTCGACCGAGCTAAGGGCACTGGGTGGAAAATTTACCACAGGTCTTATGGTCATACCGAACAACACCAGGACCTCGAGCGGAGAAACGCCTACGGTTTGGTGTATGGAACCGGCGGTGATCCCGCGAGGTGGAGTACCGAGTCCCGTACCATTGACTCTCTGCCTCAAGCAAATGGGAAAAATCTACGAGTGATCTAGATCTACTCGAAGAAAGAAGAGACCTCGCCTACATCAAGGAAGCTCGGTACAAGCAACAAGTGGCTCGGTATTACAACCAGCGTGTTAAAACCCGACAATTCCAAGTGGGCGACCTCGTACTCCAAAATAATGAAGTCAGCAAAGCCGCGTGGCTCGGCAAGCTGGAAGCCACATGGGAAGGACCTTACCGGGTCGACGAAGTCCTCGGCAAAGGGGCCTATAAGCTCGCCCAATTGTCCGGTGAGCAATTACCCAACGCATGGCACATCATTCATCTGAAGAGATATTATGCATAAGTGTCAAAGGTCGAGTCTTGTTCGGTCGTGTTTTCAGAGTCCTGTTTAATCGAGTCTGGATTCTTACTTTGTTTTTACAAACTTGTTTTTACGTCGTCTTTAATCAATACAATTTTATTGATTTTGCATGTCTTATTTGTCACTAATGCATAATTAATCTTCACCATTATTCTATACCCTCTACGGAGGACAAATTCCCTCGACGGAGGTCAGATTACCTTCGTTTCATACGAAGATGAATTTAAACGTGAAAAACGCGCATTTTACACGTATTTAGTTGATATTTGAAGATGAGTTTAGCTCGTTTAATGTGCATTTATGTATCGATTCTTAATGTTTCATCTATTTCTAGAAGATATTGCTCTTGGGTGTTATTTTGGTGTTTTGTAGGGTTATGTGTTGAAAATCAAGCAAGGAGCGAAGCACGAACAAAATGAACAATCTGTCGGTTCTAGCGACCCGACTAGCGGTCGCTAGGGACTGATCATGAGGCAAACCAATGGCGCCAGAAGAGAGCGCCGCGACCTCGTGCCAGCGAAATGAAGCCTAGCGTCGAGAATTCGCTGGGCGATTTCTCGCGACCGATTCATACCCGACTAGCGACCGCTAGCCGGTCATGAGGTACAAAGCAGCGAAGCAGAAAGCGGCGAGAAGAACGCGCCATGAGACATACCTAGCGATCATCCCAGTGATCGCGAGGACCGGTCCTTGGCGGCGCTGGCAGAGAAAGTGGGGTTTCCACCTCTTATAAATAGGGATCACCCCACCGCGCCTCCACACACCCTAGACGCCTGCACTCGTTTTATTCGAGTTTTCCTCGGTTTTACTGACTTTTAGTCTTTAATCTTCTTTAGCTTAATTCTAGTTTTGTTTTGACGTTGTTCTAGTTTAGTTTATCGTTTCATTATCGATCGGAACGTTTTGTCCGATCGTTTTCCGTTGTTTTCCATTCGTTCGCTTGGGATTGGATTCAAGACCAACCATTGTTCATCCAACGCTTCCCTACGGGTTTTATATATTTAATTTCCGTTTTTATGGTTAAATCGTATTTCATTCCGTTTATTATGTCTGGCTAGTTTTCCGTTCTAATCCTAGGGTTTGCATGATTCGATCCTATATGTTGTGATTCACTCGCTATTGTTATTTACCTTCGGGCATTGATTCATGATTCGATTGTGCTTATTTATATGTGTTGATTTCTGATCAATCTTGATGCATATCTAGTTGTCGGTTAATTACGTAATTGTATTAATTGTCAATCGTTATCGAATGCATGATATGAATGAGCCTTGAGTCGTAACTGAGATAGGACATTCGTAGGAAGCATATTCTTAGTGATCCTTTTGGGTTGCTTATTTTCCTCTAGAGGCGAAGCGTGATAGGGAAAATTAGTAATCAATCACGAATTGTCGTAAATGGCGAAGTTGTTGGTTATATATGTGATCTTCCGTCTTGTGCGGATTAAAACGGTTAAAAATAAGCAGGATAAACATCGTTGTGGATAGGATTGGTGCATCCCTAGGGTTAGTCTTTCTCCATAGTTATCTTTCGTGTTTTTATTGCTTTATTTTATATTTCTGTTCGATTACCTTTGCTTTGGATTTAATTCGAAGCCCCTAAACCTATTACCCAAATTTCGTGCTTGAATAATGATGAATTATCGTTGAGCTAACCACGTGTTTCGTATTACAATCCACATGGATACGATGCTCGCCACCCTATACTTACACTTTTACGTGTGAAAATGAGCGATCAAATTTTGGCGCCGTTCTTGGGATTGTTAAGATCACATAGGAATAATTTGTGATTTGGATTTATTAATTCAAGTTATATATATATATTATTTTATTAATTTTTTGGTGCTAAATTCTCTTTTCTCGGGTGGTTTATCGTACAAGATCTCGGGGACCTCACAAGTATTACTAGATCCCGAGATCGAAAGCTCTCAAAGGAGAAGAGGGCGAGAGAGAGACAGCTGCAATGGCGGCCAATCCATGAAGCGGGGCATTCCTCCGAGCAAGTTGCACGACATGCTAATGACTTTCTGAGAGATCTGCGTCGGATGGCGAATATGGGAATCATTGTCCCCGCCTCCTGAGGAAAGACATCTCGAATCACATGTACCGACATCCCACCGAGCAGTTCAAGGAGGCGGTTGGGGCCCGCGTAGATGCAAACAATTTTGAGCTCAAACCGCCCCGATCGGTATGGTCGAGGAGAGCGGTTTGGGGAGGAGTCACGGAAGACCGAATGCGCATCTCGAAACTTTTTCGATATTTGTGACACCATCAAGCAGAATGGGGTGCCACAAGACACGATCCGGATGCGCATGTTCGGTTTCTCGTTCTTGTGACCAGCGAAGATTGGTTGAGAGTTTGGACCGGTGGCATCGACACTTGGGGAAACTTTGCAGAAGTTTCTTCGAAATACTTTTCGCCGCGGCGTGAAGATCATCGCGAAATCTCTCATTTTGCCAAAACCACGACGAATCATTATTCGAGGCATGGGAGAGATTCGAGAGGTCTATTGAGGCGATGCCCACAACATGGGTTCTCGAGGAGCAACAAATCACACAGTTCTCGGTGGACCGACATGGCGGAGCGAGGAGCATGGTGGATGCATCGGCGGGCTGCTTATTGAACCGACCGATTAGGCAAGGCAAGCCGTATTGTAGAGATGGTGCGCGATAGCTATCAATGGCCAACGGAGAGAACGCCATCGTTCAAAGCATTTCTTGTTGAGTGATTCAAAATATGGCGATCTCATGAAGAAGTTCACTCTTTTGAAGAGTCGAGTTGAAGCAGAGCGTCACCACATCAATCGGAGGAATCATCCGAATTTCCAACAACCTTGAGCAGCTTCAATATTGAATTCGATTCAAGAGCCGAGGAAGCCAAGTCTCGAAGACATGATGCAGCGAGTTGGTTGTAAGCAACCAACAATTGCAACGAATCGCATTCGTTCATCGGCAACACCGCAAAAGATAAATCATTTGGAGTCCTTGTGGCGGCTATGGGAAGCACATAAAGATGTTGGAGAATCAAATTGGTCAAATAGCCGTGCAAGTGAATGCACTACAAAAGGCAGGCCAATTTCCGAGTAATCGGAGGTGAACCCGAAGAGTCAATGCTTCGCCATTCAGACGAAGGTGGACGAGCCTACAGAGCCCTACCAAGGAAGAAGAGCATGATAGCACCTGACGTGAAACTTCGCGACCGAGCTCGCGACCGCGAGCCGATCGCGAACCATCAATTTTTTCCACGAAGCCCGCGACCGAGCACGCGTCCGCGCCCGACCGCGAGCAATCGGTCGAGCACATGGCCGAAATCAGGCACATGAGCTCGCGCCGCAAGCTCGAGCGAGGAAGGAGTCCGGTAGCAGCGGATACCTCGCGACCATCCCGTGATCGCGAGGTCGACCGCGAGGCAACAACGAAGCAAATCCTGCACGCACACCTCCTCGGTCCCGTTTAAAGTCGACTTGTCAAGTCGAAATATGACGAGAGTTTACTCGTTTCAAAGAGGTTTTCAAAAGTTGAGATAAATTTGCCTCTCTTTGAGCGTTGCGAAACATCTTGGCTACATGAAATTCTTAAAAGGCAGCTTGCAAGTAAGAAGAAACTTGGAAATTTGAGAAAATTTCCTATCCGAGAAATCGATGCCGTCTTGCAAAGGAAGCCCTCGAAGCGAAGGATCGGCGGTTTCACGTTAGAGTGCGAGATCACGAGCGATTTTCCCAAATGTTTTGTGCGATTTGAGGCGAGCATCAATCGATGCCATTGAGCGTCTTCAACCGGCTACACCTAGGAAAGATGAAGCCGGCGAAGATTTTCGATGATGGCTGACCGGTCGATCACATATCAAAAGGTATCGTCGAAGATGTGTTGGTAAGAATTCGGGATTTTGTTTTCTGCCGACTTTGTTATTTTAGATATTCCGAATTCAAACAACAACCACTAATCCTTGGTAGACCTTTTCTAGCAACGGTCGTGCGTTGATTGATGTGCGGGAAGGAAACCTCACGTTCGTGTTAACGATGAGGAGCTCAAAATTTCCATATACAACGCCATCAAGCAACACGGCGTTGGAAAGTCGGAAGATTGTTGCTCGATCATGAATGCTGCTGCCGCACACGTCTCGCGTTTAGAGGGTATTCGACCGATCGAGAAAGCTGTGAGAAGGAAGAAGTGGACTCGGCATGGAACTCCGAGTGTATCGTTCAAGTTTGGGGGGGGCCACTTCCATAGTCAGTGGTGGAGATCCGTGAATGCTAAGTTTAGGAGAATCCACGAGTTGAGAAGGATTTCTGTTGCCACCAAAATGCAGATTGAAAAGGTTAGTGACGGTTCAGCTAAAGGCGTTAAAGTAAGCACTTGTTGGGAGGTAACCCAGCGTTTTCTTTGTTTTTGTTTTCGTGTTTGGTCGTGTCTTTCGTTTGTGTTGCTTTTGTCGTGTTTACTTTTTCTTTTCGTTTTGTGTACATTGATCAACGAGTTGAAGTGAAGTGTGTTAATCCATGTGGCAATGGCGATAGAAAATTTTTGTGAAATTTAATGATAGGCGCATGATATGTTAGAAAATGACGCATGAATGGCGATGAGATGGCTTAGGCTTGTTGTTTTCACCATTTGCTTAACCCGTGAGACTTGAGCTTCTTGTATAAACATCTTGATCTGATTTCTTTTAATTGTGTGATATCATGCATGTGATTATCTTCTAGAACTTGCCGTTCTTACGTGTCGAGGCTATGATATGTGTTTCAATTTGGAAAGGATAAAGGCCATCTTTGTTAACCACATATTCACCCAAACACTAACCCGATATTATATACCATTTGTCGCCTTCTTTGAGCCTTTATTAGACTTTTCTTCGATTAACGGATGATAGGAGGTGAGGATGGATATGGGAATCAAAAGGGTGAAATTTTGATGTAAGTTATGATGAGAAAAGTTTCTTTTAGAAAAATACATACGTGGTGAAGAATAGTACCTTGTTCGTGAAAATTAAACCCTATAAGCTCTAGAAAAGAAAAGAAAAGAAAAATGTTAAGTTCACTATGAGCGTTGAGCATAAAGGGTCTTTAATCAAAATATAGGTACCTTATGAGGCATAAAGCGTCAATTTAGCACGTTGGGAGAGAAGAGGAAAATGAACAAAGTCCATATGTGTCGAAATATATAAATGGTGGTGCTTGGAGTTTACTTGAGTCACTTAGCCATATATTACCCTACCTTAACCAATGTGCATACATTCTGACCTATGAAAAGTCCTCTTTAATCCTCGTTTGAACACATTTGGCGGTGGAGATGTTAGAGAAGCAGCAAGCCTATGGTAAGATGTTGCATTGCATTGATACGTGAGTGTATACGTCCTTAATTTCTTTATGAGTTTGAGTGTATCCTATATATATTTTACACACATGCCTTTGTGAGGGTTGAAATAAATGAGTTTTTGCCCTCGATAAGTTGTTTGTGTTGAGTTGGCTAACGTCGTCATGTGCGCTAATGTTTTTGGCGTTAATATGTTTCGAGGCCTAGAATGGTTATCCTCTTTACTACGCTCGTTGATCTTCGTTTGTCTTTACATTACTTTTTGTTTGAGGACAAACAATGCTTTAAGTTTGGGGTTTGATAAGCGCATTTTACACGTATTTAGTTGATATTTGAAGATGAGTTTAGCTCGTTTAATGTGCATTTATGTATCGATTCTTAATGTTTCATCTATTTCTAGAAGATATTGCTCTTGGGTGTTATTTTGGTGTTTTGTAGGGTTATGTGTTGAAAATCGAAGCAAGGAAAAGCACGAACAAAATGAACAATCTGTCGATTTCTAGCGACCACCTAGCGGTCGCTAGAGACGGTCCGCGAGCAAACCAATGGCGCCCGGAAGAGCGCGACCGCGACCTCGTGCCCATGGCGAAGCTGGCGTCGAGAATTTCAGGGCGATTTCTGCGACCGTTCATGCGGCTAGCGACCGCTAGGCGGTCGCATGGTACTGGCCAGCGCAGAAGCGCGGCGGCGAGAAGAAGCAGCGAGACATACCTAGCGATCATCCAGTGTCGCGAGGACCGGTCGCGGCGGTGGTAGGAGAAAGTGGGGTTTCCACCTCTTCTATAAATAGGATCACCCCACTCGCGCCTCCACACACCCTAGGCGCCCGGACTGCGTTTTATTCGTTTTCCTCGGTTTCTGACTTTTAGTCTTTAATCTTCTTTTAGCTTAATTCTAGTTTTGTTTTGGCGTTGTTCTAGTTTAGTTTATCGTTTCATTATCGATCGAACGTTTTGTCCGATCGTTTTCCGTTGTTTTCCGTTCGTTAAGCAGGATTGGATTCAAGACCAACCATTGTTCATCAACGCTTCCTACGGGTTTTATATATTTAATTTCCGTTTTATGGTTAAATCGTATTTCATTCCGTTTATTATATCTCGCTAGTTTTCCGTTCTAATCCTAGGGTTTGCATGATTCGATCCTATATGTTGTGATTCACGCTATTGTTATTTACCTTCGGGCATTGATTCATGATTCGATTGTGCTTATTTATGTGTTGATTTCGATCAATCTTGATGCATATCTAGTTGTCGGTTAATTACGTAATTGTATTAATTGTCAATCGTTATCGAATGCATGATATGAATGAGCCTTGAGTCGAATGGCGAGATAGGACATTCGTAGGAAGCATATTCTTAGTGATCCTTTTGAGTTGCTTATTTTCCTCTGAGACGAAGCTGTGATAGGGAAAATTAGTAATCAAGCTCGCCGCAATTATCGTGAATCAAGTTGTTGGTTATATATGTGATCTTCCGTCTTGTGCGGATTAAAGCGGTTAAAATAAGCGGGATAAACATCGTTGTGGATAGGATTGGTGCATCCCAAGGTTAGTCTTTCTCCATAGTTATCTTTCATGTTTTTATTGCTTTATTTTATATTTACGTTCGATTACCTTTGCTTTGGATTTAATTCGAAGCCCCTAAACCTATTACCCAAATTGCATTGCTTGAATAATGATGAATTATCGTTGAGCTAGCTTCGTGTTTTATTACAATCACGTGGATACGATGCTCGCTTACCCTATACTTACACTTTTACGTGTGAAAAGGAGCGATCAAAACGCGTAAGGGGACCACCCTCCCGATGACCTCGGCAAAAGCAGGAACCATTCCTACATACGAGATCAGTTACCTTCGTTTATTTGAAGGCGGTACTCTCTATGTAGAGCGAGTAAAGGGACCACCCTCCGATGACCTCGTCAGCACAGAACCATCCCATGACCTCGGCAAAAAATCGTTAATTAGAAGGCGGAACTCTCTAAGGACGAGCTACCTTTCTACGAGCAGTTCTTCGTTTATTCCGAAGGCGGAATTCTACGAGGACGAGCTACCTTTATACGAGCAGATTCCTTCGTTTATTCGAAGGCGGAACTCTCTACAAGACGAACTCCTTCATATATTACTTTTGTTCAATATAAAGTCATCTGAAGCAAATAAATCTTTCTTATTTCAAAATAAGTTATGCGAGTTACATATTACGAGGCGGAGGAGAAGGAAAAGCGAGCCAATCCACAGAAAAATCGGGATTCATGACTCATCTATACTAATCCTACCTCTAACTCGTCCTCGATCTACACTATGAGCTCGCCGGCTCGACCTCGGCCACTCGGACGATAGAGCTCGCAAGATCGACCTCGGCCGCTCGATGGCCTTGGCTCGGCTCCTTGAGGATCCACGTCGTTCTTGGGCCATGCGCGCCTCTCTTGAGCTATCCACGCGGATCGTCAAAATTCGGAGCATTTATTGTAGTCGGCGGCATAGAAGCCCGGAGAAGAAGAGCCTCTGCGTCCGTCGAGCAGTTCTTGTTTGTGGTTGTCGAGCAACGACGGTCTTGTATATGCCTCGAGCCTTTTAATTCAATGACTGCTCCGTGGTGCTGGGGAGTTCGACCATATTCACGCGGTACCTGCACAACGGGCGGCGGTCTCGACAACCTTGGCTTCAACATCCGAGATAGTCATCCCACCATTTCGATTGATGACCTCCTCGTACTCGGCATGCTCCTCGGCTATTAATTTAGCCTTCCATGGCGACCTCGAGCAGCTACTCCATTGCAAAAGGCGAGCACGGAGCTCGTCACGGCTCTCCGGGCGCTCTATGCTTAATATCATACTACCGCACATGGCCCACTGTCCCTTTATATGGAGGAGTTCGACATCTTTCAATTCGAGCTCGCGACAAGTCTTGATTTGGTTCAACCAAGGAGAATCCGACATTCAAAGCGACAATCGAATAAAAGATAAGTTTCTTCACATAAACTTGTGATTTTATTAATATGCCCTTAGGCAGAAACCAATGTACATTTACATTCAAAAAAAAAAAAAAAAGGGGATCAGTGACCTCCGAAGCTTCGAACTGCCCACTTGACCGCCCCGAGCACGGAAAGCCTCGGCCTCTTCCGCCCCTAACTTTGGCTCGTTAAACCCGGCCTCCTCAGGAACTCCCGGAGCCTCGTCGCCCTTGGAAGCCCCAGCTGCTGCCTCCCCCGACCCCTTTGCACGATCAGCCATTAAAGCGTCGGTCAGGGGATCTCGGTCCACGGACGGTAGCGAGCAGACTCGCGGTCGGCGAGGCCGAGGGCGAAGTCGAGGCTCTGCGAAGACGGAAGCTTCTTCAGCCGCGGACGAGGACATCGAAATAGGCCGCCTCGGGACATCATCCTCTATCTCCTCATACCCATACTTGGATTTATCCATTACAGGTAGTCTCGATGACTTCTTGATTGCATACGAGATGGCGTGCTTATTGAGGACCTCGGCCGCCTCACTAACCATCCGAAGAAGCCCCGGGACAGAATAGCCTCTCCAGTAAATGCCCAAGCATCTCCCTCGCGAGCTCGCCACCTCGGCCCCGACGGCGAGCCTCCTCCCTCTGCCTTCATTAAAGCGACTTGACCTCCTTGTGACTTCGCCGCCTAGCCCTGCCGCCTAGCGCCTCGGCTACCATCGCCGCCTCGACCGCCCGCCGCCGCCTCTACCGGCCGCCCGTATCCGCATACATTTTTACGAGATCCCGGAGCTTTGCCTCGGCCTCGCTAATCTCTTGGACGAGGAGTCTTCTCCTCCTCCATTTCATGAGCATACCGGCCACCCACAGTCAAGCTACACAGCACCTTTCAAGAAGTCCGTTATGAGACCGGACATCCGGGCCGTCCGTGAGACATCTTGGCCACCTCGGTGACCACGACCTCAACCCCTATCTGAGAATCCCATGGTCGGAAGAATAAATTCTTTATACTACTTCACAAGGCATAAGAATAAGTACGCTACCTCGGGAAAGATAGGGGAGCTCATTGAGTGCCAGCGACGACACATTCGGGTCGGCAGATACCGCGGCCTCAGGGATAGCACGCTTTAACCTCTTAAAGCGCTTAAGAGGCTACGACTGGGGGACTTGAAGCCTCCTCGCTCGCTTCGAGACATATCCTCGACATCCTTCAAAATCGAGGAGGGAGCTCGACAGGTGCTCGACTCTTCCTCTCTTCTTCTTATCACGATCAAGTTCACTAAAAAAAAAAAATCTGAAGTCGGGCATACACGCGGATAATCATGCAACAAAAGGCAGAAGAGAAGGAGGGGCCTCACCCTTCACCGACTCCACCTCGGTGGCAGGATCATAAGGGCTAAGCCCCGCAGATGCAAGCTCGGCCTCGATAAAGGCCTCGTCCACGAGACCTACTTTGTCCAATGCCTCCTCCAGGCCACCGTCAATCTCGTCAACAATCACATCGTGATCTTCTCCGATCGCCATATAAACTCAGTGATCCCCGAACCGGCGGAAGAAAAACTGTACGCGGTTCGAGATCTTGATCTATCTTCGCTTTGAATTTGCAACGGGGTGATAAATAATACCACCCCGAACCACCCTTCAGTTGCAAAAACCGGAGAACAAGCCCCAAAGTGAAAGGAAAATTATGCCGATGGGCATAGACACCTAGGCCCACGGATGCCGGAAAGAATTTGGCGTAAGTTGGGCAGTGATATGCGAACATCTGTTGAAGTTCGACATATACGAGGATAAGGAACACGAAGACCAGCCGGGCTGTCTTCGTACGATGACAAACCTTCCGGAGGAGGCACAAGCCCTATTCTCCGGACGGGGCAACATAAACAATATCGGAAGAAATATAGTATTGGGATACAATCTCCTTTACATCGGAGATTGTTAAGATAGAAGAAAAGAAGACACTTTACCAAAATCCGAAAGGGGAACATGCAAACCGCCGCGAATCCGACGGTGGTACGTAGACCAATCTGACGCTCAAAGATTTACTAGAAGAAGAAGAAGCCATAACTTACTTTTGGTTTATCGAGGATGATGGTGATGAACTCCGAGACAACAATGGTGGCGGTTACACGTTTTTTTCCGAAGTTTGAAAGTGCGAAATTTTGAAATAGCAAAGTGATATGAGAAATGGCGTATCAATGAAGATATTCCCCATTATCGCTTTATCGGGGAATCCACATTGCCGCGTTAAATGCGCATTAAATGCGTATCCGTGTCTGTACTCAGCGGCGCGAAAAATCCGTGTTCGGCCGACTTAACGCCTCGTCGGTGAAGTCGGTCGAGGACCTCGCTACGCGCCTCGTCGGGTGAAGCTGACAGCCGACCAGCTTAACGCCTCGTCGGTGAAGTCGGTCGAGAGGACCTCGACTTAACGCCTCGTCGGTGAAGCGGGACGGCCGACCTAGGTTAAACGCCTCATCGGTGAAGTCGGTCGAGAGGACCTCGGCAGGCGCCTCGTCGAGTGAAGCCGGACGGCAGACCTGGGATAAGCGCCTCGTCGGTGAAGCGAGACGAAGACCTCGGCTTAACGCCTCGCGGATGAAGTCGGCCAGAGACCTCGCTTAGCGCGCCCGTCGGTGAAGCCAAGCAGAAAACCTCGATTTAACGCCTCGGCAAGAGATAGTAAACGCGACAACCTCGGCAGATGCCTCTGCAAACGCGGCATATGACTTCGGCAACATTGACACATACAAGTCAGATCGTTCGTGCCCCGCCCGACATAAACAACCCCAAACCAACACGACCTCGCTTGCGTCTTTTGGGAGGGTTGTGATAGATATGGCCCAACCGCCGGCCCAAGCATCGGGCCCAATACAAGTAAAGCGGCGTCAAGCTCGGCTGGACAAGTTCGCCCAAGAAGACCCCTAAAACGGGGGGGAGCAGAAGGCTCGGCCGTATCTAAAGAATCCTAATTCGAGAAGGGATAGGATTAAGATCCTATCCAAGATCTCGAATCTAGTTTAGAAGACCTCGGATCTAAGATCTAGGTCTAAATAATTGTGTATAAATAGAGGCTAGATTAGGCGAAATAGATCCATTCACACTCTTTGTAATCGCTTCTTACACATTCGATACGAATACTCTCTCTTGCTCCGTGGACGTAGATCTAATTCAAAGATCGAACCACGTAAATCCCTTGTGTTCTTCTCGCATTTATTTCCCTAACGAAATTAAGATCGATCAAGTACATTATACGATATTTTCACGGATGAAAAGGTGAATATGATGTGATATTTAGAGAGATAACGTTATGTGTATGTATTTGTCGGTACAAAAGTTTAAGTTGGATGTTCTAAGAATATTTTTATTTTTTATATAATTAGAAAATATTGTTTATACCAATGAAAAGTTTCATTTATATTGAAAAAATATGATATTTGCACCTCCAAACATCCACACAAAAATCTACCACTTTATCAAGGGAGGAATTAAGTTACAATAAAGCTACGCGGCCACATTATGGCTGGCCACACGAAATACTTTAGTAATAATCAATATAATTAATTAATAAAATAATAATATTAAATTAATACGTTAATCATGTTTACATAAATACCATTTTTTCATCTATTCTAAAAAGTATTAAATTTAAATTTTTCATTCGATAGGGGCAAAAATGTAATTCCATAAGATGGTTTTAATGTAAAACAATTTTTTAATAGATTAAATATCAAACAAATGGTTTTCATTCAATAAAGTCGCTTATGGTAGCCACATTATGACCGAATGACATCACTCATTAAGTTATGCTACCCTCAACCGAGACATATATGGGACAAGTAGGCTCTTAAAGCCTTTATCGTTAAATAGGTAATGCTCATGCATATATGACATACACAAGTATATAACAATTATAAGTTAGGTATATGCCTAGTGCCGACTAGGGGTGGGTCGGTGCAAAGATATCCAAACAATTTTAAATCGATCGTATACCGCATCGAAAATTACAGTATCAAAATTCATACCGATATCTGCGTCGAACAATTCGGCATATCGAAAGTCGATATACCGAAAATTACGATATGATAAAAATTTATACCGTTCTCCGTGCCGACTTTTACGGTATACCATACGGACTTCGATACCGAAATTACCAATTCATATCGAAAATACCGAATTCATATCGAAATACCGAATTCATACACGATAGGATCGGCCTGACTACTAGGCTCGAAGCATCGGGCCCAATATAAATGGGCCGGACATTAAGCTCGGTCCCGCGAGTTTGGCCCAAGAATACTCCTAAACCAACTACAATTCAAATCACGAGTGGAGCGGAAGATTGGATGCATATCTAAAAGAATCCTTATGAGAGAAGACTTCAGTATTGAAGTCGAACTCATCATGAATATGTATAAATAGAAGCTAGATTAGACGAAGGAAGATCATCTACACTCTTTGTAATCGCTTACACACTCAATATACATATACTCTCTTGCTCCGTGGGCGTAGATCTAATTGATAGATCGAACCACGTTCTTCCTCGTGTTCTTTCTGCGTTCATTACCTCACTGGCCGGATCGATCCTTTGGCGCGATGCATTGGAAGCAAAATTATGTGCTTTCGATCCTATTTTCTCGGTAACAATCACAACGATGAGGAACACAAGAAGCGCTACATCCGGGGCGTTACGGCAACAATAACGACGGCAGATGCGCCAAAGCGGCACAGGAAAAGCCCGATCAGAGATATAACCCCGAAGAACGTTCGAGCACGGATGAGCGAGGCTACCCTATCCTACGTGAAGAAGAGTATCGCGTGAAGAGGTCGCAACAACAACAGAGGAGAACCCCAGCGTCGCGGTTGAATCTCGACGAGGCGGTTAAAGGGTTCTCGAAAAAATAAGGAGAGCTTCCTCTAGTACCTCACCGAGAACAAGGTCGGCCTCGGCATGGTGAAAAGGACAAGTCTCATCTGACCACGGGCCCCCCGAAGCGGATCCCGACCCGGATGATAGGCGCTCATGCTGCGAATAATACCTCTACATGAGTTGGTTTCAAACCGATTGTAAGAGATGAGCTTGTGTGAGCGGTCGTCATGATCATCGAGATCGACCCCATAATTATAACGAGTCCACCGGCAGACTCGACGATCGTTCTCCGGGTGGCGGGTTCGATAGATCTGGGAGGATCATTACCCTTTCTCCAACGAGATACTCGAAACTCCTCTCCGAACAAGTATCGGGTGCAAGTATAGCCAGGTAACGGATGCGGGATCATAAAACTTCCTCTACGAGTTCCAATACAACATGATCAATCAGCGTCTCAACACCATCCACATGTGCAATTTGTTCCGAACTCTTGATCGACAACGCCCACGGTGGTTCGACGGTTTACCTCCGACGACATTGGATCTTACCGAGATCTAATGGAAGCCTTTCATCGAAGGTTCTTCCAAAAGCCGAGTCGAACCACATCGGCTCATCTCCTCACTTTGTAAGGCAAGGCGAGGTGAGGCCATCGGCGATTTCATGACGAGGTTCAATAAGGAGAGCCTAAAGTTGAGGATGTGAGCGACCTCCTCATTATCTCGACTTTTCAAGCGGCATCTTGCAGGGCCCTATACAAGGAGATTGTCAATCGAGCCCGTCTTGCGTCGGGCTGTGGCGCATAGCGGATCGGTTCGCAAAAGCGGGACAGACAGACAGAGAGAGAAGGCGACGGCGAGCCCTCGACAAAAGAGGAAAGAAGATGGTCGAGGGACCGAGGGCGAAGTCGACAGTGCCTTGGAAAGGATACAACGTGTCCTATAGAGTCAGGCTCGGGCCGCGTCGGAACCCCGAACGACCTCGATATACACCCCGACAAAGACAAGGCGGAGATTTCACAGGCTTCATACGGACATGTTAGAAACCTCGGCCCGTCTTGGGGGATCGAAGCGTTGATCCAAAGATAAGTATTGCTCCTTCCATGAAGATCATGGACACGACACGGAGGAATGCAGGGGACCTCATGGCGGACATCGAGAAGTTGGTGCATAACGGGGTTCTTAAGAATACCAAGGTCATGGCCGGCAGGCGGGTCGATCTGAGGCTCACCGAGGTCGAGAAAAGCGAAAGCAAGAGAATAACAGGAAAGGCTGTGGCCCTCACAAAAAGCAAGTGCGACACCGGCGAAGAAGGTGATGGACGAGCCTCGATGCGATGGGTTATATCCACCATCACGGGGCTCCCGCGGTCTCTGAAGTCCTCCACAGCCGAGGCCGAAGTCCCGAACCGGTGAACACAGTAAACAAAAGGTTCAAAAGGGCGAGGCCATAACCTTTTACGAGGAAGACCTGTACCAGCCGTAGTACCTCGCCAGGAGGCAATGATAATCAGCGTTGGTGGCCAACAAGCTAGTTCGGTATATACATCGATAGTGGTGCGTGGGTGAGCATCCTCTTCAAGGAGTGCTTTGAAAAATTGGGAGTTGAGGAGGCACGCCTCACCGGCCACTTCCACTTGAGCTTCGTGCAAGAAGAGACACGACTGAGGGGATCATCGAACTACCATCACGGTGGGAAAAGCGCCGACGAGCTCCACCAAAGTGGTACAATTCTTCGTGGTAGCGCTACTCACCATATAACATCATACTAGGGCGAGGCGGTTGAATGCGATGAGGCGGTGTGTTGACGTATCACACGACCATGAAGATCCCACAGAGGAGGGTAGGCGTGATCAGGAGATCGGAAAAAAGGCAAAGAATGCATGTAGGTCGCCTTAAGAGGTGCGGGACTTGACCCAGCACCCCAGGCATAGAAATTACATAAGACCAAGGGTTGGGCCCGGAAAGGGCGTCGTCGATTCTCGACATTTCGGTGAGGAAGTCGCATTATATGAAGGCGATCCCCTCAAAGTCGTCAAAATTGGTTCTACCGAAGTACCTCAACTAAGAAAGCAGATCATCCAACTCCTAAGGGAATACAGAGACGTCTTCGCCTGGTCACCACTCGACATGACCGGGGTCTCGCCAAGTATCATTACTCACCGCCTCAACATCGACCCAAGCATCAAACCAGTTCGGCAAAAATAACGGATATTTGCGGCGAAACGGAATCAGGTCGTACATGACGAAATGCATCAACTCTTGAAAGCGGGCATATTGTTGAAGTCAAGTATCCGACTGGATAGCCAACCGGTGATGGTCGAGAAAGGAGGAGGGATAGCGAATGTGTATCGATTACACCGATCTCGATAAACATTACCCCAGGGCGCTACCCCTTCCCAATATCGATAAAAAGGTTGGCCTTTCGGTGGGATCTGAAGTCTTGACTTCTTGGATCTATACAAGGGTATCACTAAGTCACGATGAGCGGCGAGACGCGTCAAAAACAGCCTTCATCACGGACTTGGCGTTTTGCATATAAGAAGATGTCATTCGGACTCGAGAATGCGGGCTACCTATCAAAGAATGGTGGACAAGATATTTCAGCCCTACATCGGTCAAAAGTGGAGGTGTATGTAGATGACATCGTCGTCAAGAGTAAGGAGGAAGCCACATGCGTTGCCGACCTCCGGATCGTCCTCGACTTACTTCGTAAAGTAAAACTAAAGCTAAACCCCCCTAAGTGTACATTCGCGATTCGGTGCGGAAAATTTACGGGGTCTTGGGTTTCCTGAAGGATTAAAATTAATCCATCCAAGGTTCAAACAGTTTTGGAGATGAAGGTGCGAAGACAATCCACGGCGTGCATAAGTTGACGGGCTGCATAGTCGCACTAAGCAGCTTTCTCTCAAAAGCATGAAGAAGCAACTCCCATTTTTAAAATTCTCAAAAGGCTCCGGAGTTCCATTGGGATGATAAACACAAGTTGGCCTTTGAAGATCTCAAAACTACCTGCCAAACTCCACTTTATACGTCGAGAGAAGGAGAAGTCCTCACCTATACCTCGCGACGGATGAAACCATAAGTGTCGTTTTAGTGCGAGAGGATGGACATCGTCGGCTCCTGTATATTTCATCGGTAGAGCACTCAAGGGCCGGAAATGAGATATCAACCTGCGGAGAAGCTCGCTTTAGCATTAGTAAATTCGGTAAGGAGACTACGTCCCTACTTCCATGCACATCCCATACAAGTTCTCACCGATCATCCACTTCGCAAGTATTGACAAAGCCGAAGCTTGGGAGGGTGCGAAGTGGGCAATTGAGTTGGGCGAACACGATATCTCTTTTTCCTCGTCGAGCCATGAGGTGGGCCCAGCGAGACTTCCTTGTGAGGCTAACTTCCAGAGAAGTTGAAACCCACCAAGCCGACCTCGAGACAATGCAGGCGAAACCCATCAAGGAAGCATCCAGAATTGCTTTGGCAAATTTATGTGGATGGAGCTTGGAAAGCGGGTAGTGGGCGGGCATCTTGCTTTGGGACGGATGGCGAGATCGCCTCGCGCCGGTTCGCATTCAAAATACGAATAACGAAGTGGAATCGAATGAACATGTCAGAGCTTTCCGAACCGTCGGGCGGCCCTAGGCCCGCCCTAAAGTCAGCAGTTCGGGCCGGACCGCGGTCAACGGGCTGAACGGGAACGGGAGTTAGGGCGGGGCTCGGTTCATGCGAAAGAGGCCGGGCCGTGCTGGTGGAGGCGAACCATCGGTCCTCATTATAGCCGTTGGAACCTGCGGGCCTAGGGGCTGGGGCGAACCGGCGAACTCCTTAGGCCGTTGGAACCGGCGGTCCTAGGGCCGAACCGGCGGTCAGCGGCTATAAACTGCTATAAGCGGCTACCACCCCAAAATACACTCCTATAAATATATCCATTGATCGCTCACTTTTATAACACTAAAAAGTGTAAGTATAGGAGTAATGAGTATCGTATCCACAGGGATTGCAATCCGAAAACACAGAAGCTAGCTCAACGACAATTCATCATTATCCGAGCACGAGAAAAATGGTGAAAGGTTTAAGGCTTGAATTAAATCCAAAGCAAAGGTAACAGCGAAATATAAAATAAAGCAATAAACTCACGGATGATAAAGCAGATAATAAAGACTAACCACAGGGATGCATTAATCCTATCCACAACGTATGTTTATCCTGTTCCTATTAGCAATTTTAATCGAGACAAGATGGAAGATCACAAATATAACCAACAACTTCAATTACGACAATTGTGGCGGTTGATTACGAGTTTTCCTACCATTCTAGGTGAAAACAAGTAACTCCAAAAGGATCACTAAGAATATGCTTCTCGAATATCCTATCTATTTCGACTCGAGAACATTAGTATCATGCATTCAGATCATATTTTGAATCACTCTCAACAGTGTTGCTTTGAACAATGGCGTTCTCTCCGTTGGCCATTGATAGTGCATAGCGACCATCTCCTCTACAATGCGGCTTGCCTCGTCTACTTGTCGGTTCGATAAACAGCCCCACCGACGCATCCACCATGCTCATTATCGCCATATCGGTCCTTTGTAGAAGCTGTGTGATTTGTTGCTCCTTGGAGAACCCATGTTGTGGACATCGTCTCGATAGACCTCTGAATCTCTCCCATACCTCGAATAATGATTCGTCGTGGTTTTGGCAAAATGAGAGATTTCGCGATGATCTTCTGCGCTTTCGCCGGCGAAAAGTATTTGAAAGAAACTTCTGTAAAGTTTCCCCAAGTGTCGATGCGATTCGGTCCAAACTCTTGAACAATCTTTCGCTGGGTGTGCCGAGAAACCGAACATCATGCATGTCGGATCGTGTCTTGTGGCACCCCGTTACATTTGATGGTGTCACAAATATCGAAAAAGTCTCGAGATGCGCATTCGGGTCTTCGTGACTCCTCCCCAAGCGCTCTCCTTGGACCATCTTGATCGGGGCGGTTTAGCTCAAAATTGTTTGCATCTACGTGGGCCCCAACCGTCTCCTTGGAGCTGCTGGGTGGGATGTCGGTGCATGTGATTCTGAGGTCTTTCCTCTGGGCGAGGACAATGATTCCCATATTCGCCATCGGCCGCGCATCTGCGCAAAGTCGGCTAGCATCGTCAACTTGCTCGGGAGGAATGCCCCGATTACGCGGATTGGGCGCCATTACGGCCGTCTCTTCTCTCGTCCTTTTCTCCTTTGAGAGCTTTCGATCTCGGGGTCAATAATACTTGGAGGTCCACGAGATCTTATGCGCATAAACTACCGGAGAAAGAGAGAAATTAGCATTGACAAAAATAAATAATAATATATATAACTTGAATTAATAAATCCAAATCGTCAAATTATTCCTATGCAATCTTAACAATCCCCGGCAACGGCGCCAAAATTTGATCGCTCACTTTTATAACACTAAAAAGTGTAAGTATAGGGTAAGCGAAGTATCGTATCCACAGGGATTGCAATCCGAAAACACAGAAGCTAGCTCAACGACAATTCATCATTATCCAAGCACAGAAAAAGGGTGAAAGGTTTAAGGCTTGAATTTAATCAAAGCAAAGGTAACCAAGCGAAATATAAAATAAAGCGATAAACTCACGGATGATAAAGCAGATAATAAAGACTAACCCTAGGGATGCATTAATCCTATCCACAAAGTATGTTTATCCATTCCTATTAGCCAATTTTAATCGAGACAAGATGGAAGATCACAAATATAACCAACAACTTCAATTACGACAATTGTGGCGGTTGATTACGAGTTTTCCCTACCATTCTAGGTGAAAACAAGTAACTCCAAAAGGATCGATGAAGAATATGCTTCCCTCTGAATATCCTATCTCGACTACGACTCGAGAACACATTAGTATCATGCATTCAAGATCGATTGACAATTAATACAATTACGTAATTAACCGACAACTAGATATGCATCGAGATTGATCGAAATCAACACATATAAATAAGCACCAAGAATCATGAATCGATGCCGGAAGGTAAATAGCGGCAGGAATCCAACATATAGGATCGAATCATGCAAACCCTAGGATTAGAGCGAAATCTAGCGAGACATAATAAGCGGAATAAAATACGATTTAACCATAAAAGCGGAAATTAAATATATAAAACCCGTGATGAGCGTTGGATGAACAATGGTTGGTCTTGAATCGATCCCAAGCGAAAGAGCGGAAAAACAACGGAAAGCGATCGGACAAAGCGTTCCGATCGATAGCGAATGAAGAACTAAACTAGAACAATGCGAATTAAATCTAGAACTAGCGGAAGCTAAAGAAAGACAAAAGCGAGGAAAACTGAATGAAAAGCACTACGGGGTCGTATGGGGTCTCGGAGGCGCGGTGAGAACTTGCCTGTTATAGAAAAGGGTGGAAACCTAATTTTATCCTCGCCGCGCCGTCTCGCGACCGGTCCTCGCGATCGCTAGTGTGATCGCTAGGTATGTCTCGTGCATTCTTCTCGCTCGCCGCCTCGCTCGCTTTGCTCGCATGGTACCTCGCGACCGACTATCGGTCGCTAGCAATTCTGAGCAGTCGCGAAATCGTCCGGTGAGTTCTCGCGCTAGGGCTTGCTCGTGTGCACGAGCTCTCGGTCATTACCCTTCCCGGGCTCATTGGTTTGCCTCATGACCGACTAGCGACCGCTAAGTGATCGCTAGAAGCAGACAGATCGCTCATTTGGCTCGTGCTTCGTTTCTTGCTTGATTTTCAACATATAAACCTACACAACACCAAAAGAACACCCAAAGCAATATCTTCTAGAAATAGATGAAACATTGAGAATCGATGCATAAACGCACATTAAATGATCTAAACTCATCTTCAAATATCAACTATAAACATGTAAAATGCGCGTTTATCACCATCATCCTAACTATATCCTCACTTCAATCTCTCGTTTCTCAACCTTAATTCACTCATTTACATCCAATTTTCAAGCTTTCAAGCTCTCGTTCTCACTCTCAAACTCAATCTCTCATTCTCAAGCTCTCGATCTCTCATTCTTATTCTAAACTCTCAAACTTTCTCACTTCATCATGTCTTTCTTTAAGCGATCAAACAAGGAAATAGAAAGGCCGTCGATGAAGGAGCTCCAGTGAGGAGGAGACATTCCAACTCAGCGTTCACGAAGGGCCTTAGTGGCGGAGGAAATCTCAAGGCAAGTTGCGAAAGGTTAAGCCGAAGAAGATGCTCGATTTTATGAAATGGTGCATCGAATGAAAAGAAGTCCCAATTTCGGTGGCGTGGCTCGAGCGACCAAGGCGGCGATGAAGAAGGTGACGAAGAATATGGCGACTTTGACCAAGATCGCCACAACCTCCAAAATCAAAGGAACTTAAGTCCAGCGTTTTGTGAAGCACTTTAGGTGCGTAAATTTTACGTTTCTTACAAATTAGTTTCACAATTTTAATTTCATGTTCATAGTTCTTACAATATCTTGTTATATTTTCTTTAGAAAAGTGGAAGTCTTAAGCGAAGCACCTCTTCCCGACGGTCGAAAGAGATACATTGCTTATTGCAACTATTGCGAAAACCTACAAATAGATCGAGAAAGGAGGTTACGGACGCTCAATAGGCACATGGAGGTTTTCATCCTCATGAGTATGGAATATCAACGAACCAAGCTCAAATTAAAACCCTTCTCAATATTCCACAGCAGTGCGCCCACTTTATTTAAATTTGATAAGGAAAATATGAAGATGTGATGGCTAGATATTGTGCTATGGAAAAACTCCCTTTTAATTATGCCGATAGAGTTACGTATGAAGAATGTTATAAAGAGGACTTGGTCCTAATGCATGCAAAGTTAGTAGAAGCATTATGCTTAAGAAGATTAGGAGACAATCATGGAAAAAACATGATTTAATGAAATATTTGGTTCGTTTAGGTCATAAAGTTTCTATTTGTGCCGATGTTTGGACGAATGCTTATAATAAGAATTCTTATATGGGTATTACTTGTCATTGGATTGATTCGAAATGGGTTATGCAAAACGTTTAATTGCTTTTAGAGTTTGAAGAGCCTCGTAATACTTTAGGTATTGCTAATATTATAATTGGTGTGTTAAATGAGTATTCTTTGATTAATAAAATTTTTCCGTTGGTTTTGATAATGCTTGACAAACACCGCTAGTATTCCTCAACTTATTGAAGCATGTGCACCTTCTTTGAAGGAAAATACTTTCATTCTAGATGCATTTGTCATATTTTAAATTTATGTGTTCAAGATGCACTTAGTATTTTCAAGATTCCGTTAGTCTATTAGAAATGCTATTAAATGTTTGCATGCTTCAAAAACTTGTGGGAAGAGATGGCAAAAATATTGTCGTATAAAAATATTTCTTATACATGTTTCAAATGGATGTTTCTTATCGTTGGAATTCTACTTATGAAATGCTTCATAGTACTATTACATATAAGGGTCATTTATGTGATTTTTAGAAAAGAGTTTACAAGTATTCAATTACATCTTAATGAGTCTCGTTGGGATGCTTGCATGGATTTATATCGATTGTTAAAGGTATTTCATGGTGCTGTGAAACAATTATCGGGAGTTTATTATTGCACTTCCGTTATGGTTTTAGAACATTGCATGCATATTGCCATCTCTTTTCGTAGTTGTTTTACTATACCATCTTTATGTGGTGTAATTTATTTTATGGTTCAAAAGTGGCTAAAATATTTTGGGAGATACCTACAATTTTTTGCTTGCTAAGTGTTTAGATCTAAATGAAAATATGATGGTGCTTGTCAAATGCTTAATCTTTATTATGATGCTTTTAGGCAAATGGATTTTCAAGGTGCTAGTATAGAAGGAGAATTAGTTTATTTTGATCTCCCGGATGTAGATCATATCAAATATAATATTGAAAAATTTAAGAAATCCTTTTCAAGAATATAGGTTAAAATATGGTAGTGATGATGATAGTCAAACTCCACCTCCTTCTTCTATGATGTCTACGATTAATTTTCCTTTTGATATGAATGAGTTTGACCCTTTGGTGCAACAAATGACTTGATGTACCAAAATAGAACATTCGAAGGCCGAGAGGACAAGGTAATGATGAATTAGATATGTATTTGCAAACTCGCTTTTGTCTTTGGTGTTGAAGATAGCGGTCCTTGATCGATGTCTTGAAGTGGTGGTCGAAAGGGAGTACCCAATCCTCTCAATCATGGCAAAGGGTTATTTGCCATCCGGCATCCACCGTATCCATTGAACAAGCATTTAGCATTGGAGGACTAATGCTTGATCAAAGAAGAAGCAACATGAAGCCGCGAACATTGAAGCTACAATGTTGCTCGATGATTGGTGTAGGGCCGACCTTAGAGCTCAAGAACCGCAATGGGATGATGGTAGCGAGGCGGCGAGGCCTTCACCGAAGCGGATCGATCGAATCGGGTGCGGAGGCGGAGTAGAGCATTTAGAAATTAAAAGAACTACATGGACTTTGATTATCTATGATTATGAGGGAGGATATGTAGGCAACTCAATTTTAGAAATTAAATTGAGCTCAAGTCCTTTATCATTATTATTTTTTCATCCTATGTAAAAGTCCTAAGCGGTTTATGTAATTTACTCATCATTTATTAAAAATGCAAAGTGTTGACACATATTTATCGTATTTCATCAAATGCTAAAATCAAAGTATTTACAAGTTCAAATATAAAAAGATCATTTACAACTTACAAATTTAAAAATATTTACAACTTAAGTTTAGTAGTTTACAAATATTTAGAAGTGATAAACATGTAGTTTCTATAATTTTGAGTGTGTTATTATAATGTTTATCCATAGAAAATACATGTTTATTTTATCAAAAGTTTAAGCTTTAGTTTGTTAAAAACTTAAAATCTTAGACTTTGATACTTGTTGCATATTTGATTGAATTTTCAGGAAACTTTAGATAGAATTGGAGATTGTACCCTTCATAAGAGTTGAAGTATATCTCGATACAAGTTCGTGAGGACAAACGGATCGAAAATCGGAGCTCGGACGAGAGAGAACGGACGGATGCAAAATCGCTCACTTGATCTCGCCGGTTTAGGTCCGGTTCGATTCGAGCGCGGTTTAGGGCCCGAACGGTGGTCCGGCCCTAAACCGGCGGTTCCGGACCGGCGGGCCTTAGGCCGACCCTAAACCGCTTCTATCTGTAGGGCCGGGCAATCTCCATTCTTGCTTTAAGATTCCCAGTATTAGAATTTAGAAGTAAGGGTGAGCATTACGATTTTGAACAATTTTTTGCCTAATTCGACTCTATACGAAAATTTGAATTCTTAAGAGAAAATACCCGATCCGAACCATATTATAGGAAACTCCGTATCCAAAATTCACTTTTGAACCAAGAACCGTGAGCCTACCTAATATGTCTAAATCTGAGGCCTTGATTGCGGGACTTTGCCTGGCTCAAAGTCTTGAGATCTGTTGTGTGCAAGTTCACGGTGATTCTCATGTCATAGTGAGCCACGTGTTGGGAAAGTCGAGGCAAAAGGCGATAGGATGAAGAAATACCTTGAAAAAGCCAAAAGCCTACAATGATCTTTCTCATAATTCCGGTTGGTTCGTATCGAGGAGCGAGAATAGCGGTGACACCTTAAGCAAGCGGCTACGTCGTCAGCGAGCCCGCCGATGAGAAGTCCAAAGCGGAAGCATAGGCGATGCGGGGTCGAAGTCGACATAGTCTCGATGAGGAACCTAATTGGATGACTCTCGTTCAAGCATATTTGGAGAAGGCGAGTTACCACATGCGGACTCGAGGCTAGGAAAATCTTGAACAAATCTTTGCGATCGTGCTTGAGCAAGGAATTCTTTTCTGATCGTATCTCAGCCTCCTAAGGTGTCCAGGCGAACCGAGCTGAATCGTACTACGAGAAGTGCATGAGGGATCATGTGGAAGCCATGTCGGACCCGAGCGCTATCAAAAGAAGGTCATGCGATGGGGATACTATTGGCGACAATGTTCCAAGACTCAATTGACCTCGAAAAAGTGCCGAGTGCAGATTCATGGAAATGTGCGAGGCTACCTCAAACCGACCTCGTCGGCAGATGCAAGCCCTCGCCATTCATGCAATGGGGATTGACATTGTGGGCCCCTCGCAAAGCTCCGCGGTTTCAATTCTTGATTGTCGCCATTGACTACTTCACAAAATGGGTGGGCAAGAACCCTTGGTGAAAATCACAAGCAAAACGCTCTCAACTTTATGCGGAAGAATATTGTGTGTCGCGGCATCCTCATATCCTCGTTTCGGATAATGGAGCAGTTCACGAGATAAGGTCTTAAAGAGTGGTGTCGAGAGCTTGGGTTCAACAAAATTCACCTCGGTGGCTCATCCTCAAGCAAATGGTGAGACCAAGTCACCAACATGACAATTGTGAAGGACTCAAAACTTCGCCTAGACCGAGTAAAAGCAGCTGGGTGGAAAATTTGCCACAAGTCTTATGGTCATATCGTACAACACCTCGGATATCGAATGGAGAAACACCCTACAGTTTGGTGTATGGAACCGAGGCATCATCCGCAGAAATCGGTATGCGAGCCCCGTACCATTCATTTCTCATTTGAAGCAAGCGGGGAGAATTCTGGTGACACGGATGCGCTAGAAGAAAGAGAGACCTCGCCTACATTAGAAGCTCGGTACAAGCAACAAGTAGCTCGGTACTATAACCGACTTGTCAAATCCGATAATTCTAAGTGGCGACCTCGTGCTTGAAATACTTGAAGTCGATAAAAGGCAAAGCTTCAGCTACTAAACCACATGGGAAGGACCATCTGGGTTGAAGAAGTCCTCGGAAAAGGGTCGTATAAGCTCGCTCATTTATCCGGTGAGCAAATACCTCATCGTGGCACATCATTCATACGAAGAGATATTTTGCATAAGTGTCAAGTTGTTCATTTCATTTTGTCGTCTTTAGGTCCTTTTCTTTTGTAACGTCGTTTTCATTAATAAAGTCTTTTTCTTTATTTACTTCATATGTTTGCATATTTCATTTTTCACTTATGCATACTACATCTCCCCCATTATAAAAATACCCTCTAAGGAGGATGAACAATACCCTCTAAGGAGGACGAAAAATACCTTCTAAGGAGGATGAACAATACCCACTAAGGAGGACGACAAATACCCTCTAAGAGGATGATATCTAAACGCGCGTGAGGGGACCACCCCTATCGACATTTCTCGACAAATAAGGAACCTATACCCTTGTTTATTTCGAGGACGAACTACCTTCGTACGAGGATGAACTACCCTCGTTTATTTTGAGGGCGAACTACCTTTGTTTATTTCGATGATGATCTACCCGTTTATCTGAGACGAACTACCTTCGTTTATTTCAAGACGAACTACCTTGTGCGGATGAACTACCTTCGTTTATCTCGAGGGCGATCTACATTCGTTCAATTACGAGGATGAAATATATGCGGTGTTTGATAAGCGGGAAAAATCGACCAAAGCAAAGAAAGTAAGTTCTTATTTCCAAAATATCAATGTATACAAGGCGTTACGAGGGCGATGAAGGATCGGTGGTGAGAAAAGCTAAGCCAATCTCTAGGAAAGTCGAGGTTTAGCGGTTCATCTATGCTAACCTACCCTACCTCTACCTCGTCCTTGATCGGCGCCGGAGCTCGGCCGACTTGACCTCTGCGCCCGCTATTCGACCCCGACGCTCGATAACGCTGCCTCTCTTGCATATAGAACTCCATGAATGACTATCGACAAATTGCACCGTCGGGGGAAGAAGCCTCGGCGGGAGGAGAAGCATCGGCGATCGATCAAGCACCCGCTCGAGTTGTGGTTGACGAGCTACAACAGATCTTGTCTGAGACCTCCTATTTTTCTCGGTCGGCAAATGCTCCGAAATTGCCGGGAGTCCCGACCGTACTCATGTCGTAGCTCGAACAACGGGCTGCGATCTCTAAAACTTTGGCAGTCTCGAAGATAGTCATTCCATCACCTCGGTGAATAACTACCTCATATTCGGCATGCTCCTCGTGTTGGATTTGTATCTTGAAAGCGGTTTTGGTTGAGCTTGTATACAATGTTTCTGTTACCACTATTACAATCTCCTATCTGAATTGATTACTTGATTGCATATATCGTGTCCCTTATCTCATATATAAGTTAGATCATACGATGTGTAGAAGATCACGAAGTCCGTATGATTGGTCAAGCAATGAGATATAAAAGAATCTGGTGAGACAACTTGAGGGCGAGATGTCGGTATAGGTGCGGTATAGATAAGAAGTGACTTGACTTGGTTGCTTGTCTATCTTTGATGCGTCTCGGCGTATTAATGGATCACGGTGAGATGAGTTCTTCTATCTCGACCGTCGTGAAGAACCTAGATCTCGGTGACTTACGATGATCTAAACCTCGATAAGGTATTAGGTGAGTATGAGTTCTTGACCATCACTTTGACTTGTTATGGGTGAGGTTATATGTTCTAACCCAATATTCTCCGCATCTTGGGTGGTGGCGGTGCTTGTATGTCATGCTAGTTATCTGTATCAGTCACCGTATCCATTTAGGATGATGGCGTCCCTTAAGGAGCTCGAAAGGTTTATTGTACTAAACCCGCAGGTTGAGTTAACTCAAGTACAATAATAAGGTTGAGTGGTACTACTTAAGGAATTAAAGATATTAATTATTTTAAGCGATCGAGAATGCTCTAAATAATTAATGGACATGCGATATCTTAAATACGGGATTCGTAATGTCTAAGTGCAAGTCCGACTCACCCGGTAATAAAGGGTAAGTCGGCATTTATTCTCTAGTGGCATGAATAAATGTTTATAAATTAATTTATGTTACAGGTGAACATAAGATAATTAATTTATTTGAGGCTCATCTTTGTTCCTTGCATTTGATTAGGTAAATTTGGCCCATCAGGGCCGTAACTCTGATGGAAATCGATGCCCCACTCTCTATGGTAAGGATTTGATTCACTTTATCCATAAGGATATTATTATATTTATGGGATATGCATGGATCATTTCTTATGGGATTATGTGTGCATTATAAATATAAGGTAAGAGATAAGATCAAGGCTAATCCTTAATTATCCATCCATTATTTTCGAAAATACTAGGGTTTTCCTTGGGAGAGATTTTCGAGAATTACATAGAGGATAGGGTGATTTTCGTAGTATTCTCCATAGATCGTCCTCGCTCGGCGTTGGAGATTGGGCAGCGGGATCTGATCCGGAAGATCAAAGCACGAGTCTCGATCCGTTCATCCCGATCATCCCGATGAGTTCAAAGGTAAACACGAAAACCCCTACGTGTTGCAATTAATTATATAGGTGCATGCTAGGAATATAATCAATGTATAGTGAATTAAGCGTCCAAGATAGATCCTCGGGAGAGGTTAAAATCGATTTTCCTACAATTGGTATCGAGCACAGGATCGATATCTTGGCTCTGTTGGATTAATTCACGTTTGATTATTACGTGCGCAATTAATTAATTGTGAATCATCGTTCATCGTGGCTCGTTATATTTTTTGTCGGTTTTGTTTTCACCACGAGAAAATCCGTGGTTATATTAGATTTTCCTGTAAATCTTATCGTAAAGAAGAACGAAGCGAAAGAGCGAAGAGCGAGGCGGCGAAGACTCATGGGAGAAACCGGACGCCGCGGCGCGAAACGGCCTTCGGCGCCATCGCGCCGTTCTCGCGACATCGGTGACGGGCGGTCGGCATCGGCGGTGGGCGAGGGCGGCGGCGGCAGCTTCGGCGGCCGGGGTGCGGGGCTCGCGCCCACGCTGGAGGTCTCGGCACCGCTGGCGGCGGTGCTGCTTCGGCGGCCTTCGGCAGAGTCACGGCACGCCCGTGTCGCTAGGCGGCGCGCGCATAGCGTGCGCTCTAGCGGCGCTCGTCGCGATTCGCGGGTGCGCCAGCGTCCGCGAGGATACTTCGTTGTCACCCAAGATTCCGTAGCGGGCGGCGGGGCGCGATTGTCGCGCGAGATCCCGGCGCCGTGGCGGGCTCGCGGTCGCGAGGTCGACGCGGCGCGCGCGCCAGCGTCTTGTGATAGCGCGAGCGGCGTGGCGGGCACAGCGTGCTCGATGGGTCGCGATGGTTCTTCGCGACCTCGAGGTAGCCGCGAGGAACACGCCAGCGGGACGCGACGAGGCGGCGGCAGGCGGAGTGCGCGCATGGGGCCGTGCCCTCCTGGCACGCCCGACCCATTTTGGGCCAACCCGGCCCGGACCCGTTTTCGGCCAGAATCAGATTTTCCGGCCCGAATCGGTTTGGCGAATCCGGTCCGTGCGTGCCGCGAGGTCCATTTTGAAGTTAATGAAGATATGTGCTGCAATTCTATGTAATAGATTAGGCGGAAATCGGGATCCACGGCGGGCGCGATGAGCGTTTTATTTTATTTTTATCGTTCATAGCATGTCGTGGATGTTTAAATTATCTTGAAGCATGCTATGTATGTTTAAATTACGTGAACAAACATATTATATGTTTTCGTGATTGGACGCGCATAGTAAGCATGCTAGGTTTATCGCGTTTTCAAGCATATTTTAGAATTCGGCATGTTTTACATGTTGAGTTCTATAGAAAAGCATCTTTGGGATTACGTGATGCGCATGGAAAAACCTTTTGAAACAAAAGACTAAGCAAGTAACCCGACATATTAATTTTCAAATTAAAATGTCAAGACCTCCACTTTTGATCTCTAAACAAAGTGAGGCCGACCGTGAGTGGCGATCCACACGCGTGGCTTGCACTGCCTTGTTTATCATAAGTTTGTTAGATGAGATTTCCAAATAAAACCTTTTAAATCTATTGAGAAGTGGGAGTTTCATGTGTGGCGTCCACACGCGTGGCTTACATGTGCGATTTTAATAAGTTCTCTAGAGATGGATTTAAAATGAGATAACAAAGGAATTTGAATTGGGCGGTATGGTCCTAGTGAGTATGCGATTCTAAAATTCATTTCTATTTGTTAAAATTGTGGTCATTGCTTAGACATCACCTCGAGTACAACTTCCCGCGAATTTCCTTCTTGCGATAGTGATGTGGTCTAGTAAGGTCCAATCATTAATTTCATTTGTCATAAGGATAAGTTGACATGGATTGAAATTAAGCGACTAAAAAGTATATTTTAGTGCAGTCGAGAGGTTCATGTGTAAATGTCCACACGCGTGGCTTGTATGTGAAATTCCTTGGGCGATTGGAGGTTTCAACTAATATTGTTTTATCAAAAGGTTACAATATTGTTGTTACGAATTATGTGCGATCGTATGCTTATGTGTTTACATTATCTTTTCAGATATGTCTCTTACACGATTATCAATATGCTCGCACAAAATCCCTTATCCGGTCCGAATTTTATCAGTGGAAGCGAAACATAGAATATGTTCTTATCATTTGAAGAACACATGTTTGTTCTCACTACTCCTAAACCCGATGCCCTTCGGCGCATCGACAAATGAGCAATGAGAGTCAGCGGACTTTGGCATAAGTCGAACAATATGGCCAAGTGCTATATGATGACTACAATGTCCAAAGGCTTGCGGTGCTGACATCGATCGATGGTGACGCGATGAAATATGGTCAAGTCTCGAGAGTAAGTTTGGGCAATCGGATCGAGACGATCGTTCCACACAATGAGAGAAATCTTGGCGTGTAAGATGGGAAGTTCGGTTCATGAACATGTCTCCACATGACTCATCTCATGGATAGTCTTGATCGGTTGGGAGGAGGTATTGACGGCGAAGCCGAGGTCGATATCATCCTCAACACTGCCCAAGTCTTTTGAGAACTTTCGCGTGAGCGATCATGAGCAAGACCGAGTATACACTTAGTCGGTTGCTTAATGTTCTCGTGGCGCGGAAGAGTCATGGGTAAAGGCACATGCTCTTGCTAGCACATCTAGGGCCCAAATTTTTCGTTGCAAAATGGAAAAAGAAAAGGGCACCAAAGGTGGTAGAGGCGAGGAAATAGTGGGAGTAATGGGAACAAGAACATGCACACCGGAGGCTTAAAAAGCCAAAGGAGAGAGGCAAGTGCTTCAAGTCGGCAAGGCGGGCATTGAAAGGCCAGTGCCCTATGCTCAAGGCTCAGTGCGCCATTTGCTTTAATGTGAAACATGTTTAGCGACTTGTTCTACCCATTCTTGGGTAGTAGACACGGTCGGCCCGATCATGTTTGTTACACCTGCGAGGGGTTCTGCGGACAAGGAGGTGTATGATGGCGAGATAACGATCTCCATGGGCAACGCGGCGAAAGTCGAGGCCGTTGCGATCGGAGATGTTACTTTATGTTTTGATAGAACAGTTTACTATTGAAAGACGTTTTGTATGTGCGGAGTTTCGGTAGGAACCTTGTTTCATTTCAAATTATTTATTCATGGATATTACATTATTTTTGATAGTGGTGTTTCTATCATAAGAAATGGCGAAGTTATACGTGTTGGCACGTTATATAATTCGCTTTATACTATTTACGCAAAACATAATACCTATAACTATGTTGCATCATCTACAAACCTTAAAAGAGAAAGTTTTCTTAGAAGATGACACCACTTTTCTCGGCATCTTAGATTAGGTCACATCAATCTAAATAGGATCAAAGAGCGGCTAAGAATGGGCGTTGGGTAATCTCACGATTACTCGTTCCCGATCTGCGAATCTGTATAGAAGGTAAGATGTCGACCGGACCTTCAAGCGAAGGGTTATAGAGCCAAAAGTGTTGGAGCTAGTCCATTCGACTGTGTGGACCGATGTCCATACAAGCTCGTGGAGAATGCAGTATTTTGTCACTTTCATTGACGATTACTCAAGGTGCGGATCGTATACCGCTTCTTCGCAAGTCCGAATGCTTTGAGAAATTCAAAGATTTTAAGGCGAAAGTGGAGGCGAAGCTTGGTAAAAGTATCAAGTCATCTGGTCCGATCGCGGTGGCGAATACCTCGATAACGAGTTTATGGACTATTTGGTGCGGTGTGGGATTACCTCGACTCACTACACGGGCACACCACAACAAAATGGTGTGTCGAGCGAAGAAATATGACTCTTTTGAAATGGTTAGATCAATGATGAGTTATGCGGCATTGCCTATTTAGATTACGGGGTATGCCTTAGAAAGCGGTATACTTGCTAAATCTAGTACCATCCAAGTCGATCGAAAAGACCCTTTCGAGTTGTGGTTTGGGCGCAAGCCTAGTTTAAGCCACATAAGGATATGGGCGATCCGGCACATGTCTTTGAACAAGAAAGCGATAAGTTGGAGGCTAGATCCGGCCTGAAAGGTCATTTATTGGCTATACTAGAGGGGCGAAGGTGGTTTATTCTATAGTCTAAGGATCGAGAAGGTCATTATTAGCACTAATGCCCGATTCTTAGAAGAGGATTAAATGACAAACCATAAATCCAAAGTTGAAATCATTCTTGAGAATTAGAAGATGATCGTATTCCACCACCGATTAAGCCAAAGTGCGAGATGTAGGTCTCAGTGGGAGGATCGACACGGATACTTCAAGAAATTGAAGTGGGTCGAGTTCCACTGGAGATACCGCCATACAAGTGGCTCCTATCCGACAAGTTGTGCAAGATAGAGAACCACAAGTTCTGCACCCACCGTTGCCATTGTGCGATGGCGCCTCGTCGTAGTGGGAGGGTTGTTCGTCAACCCGAGCGATTTATGTTCGTGGGTGAATCTTTGGATTTAGTCTCGAAGCGAGCGAGCAATAATCGACCCATGGACATCTGAGGCGATACAAGACATTGATGCAAGATCATGGCACACCGCTATGGACTTAGAAATTGAGTCCATACTGACTATGGATGTATACGAAAAGACACTCTACCGATGGCAAGGAAGCCATAGGTAGTAAGTGGGTATACTGAGGAAGAGATTCAGATGGAGAGGTTTCGGCTTTTAAAGCCGGGCTTGTGGCGAAAGGGTACACTCGGATAGAGGCATCGATTTCGATGAGACCTTTTCGCTGTAGCAATGCTCAAGTCCATC